>SJYX01015889.1:0-74020 GCA_006410675.1 Oreotragus oreotragus
GAAGAGTTGACTCATTGGAAAAGACTCTGATGCTGGGAGGGACTGGGGGCAGGAGGAGAAGGAGACGACCGAGGATGAGATGGCTGGATGGCATCGCGGACTCGATGGACGTGGGTCTGAGTGAACTCTGGGAGATGGTGATGAACAGAGGCCTGGCGTGCTGCGATTCATGGGGTTGAAAAGAGTCGGACACGACTGAGCGACTGAACTGAACTGAACTGAGGTTACTTATTCATCTACACTCTCCCTGCATTCATATTCTCTATATATACATATATCTGTATACACATATATATTGTTTTTTTTTCAGTTGCTGAGTTGTGTCCCACTCTTTTTGTGACCCCATGGACTGTAGCCTGCCAGGATCCTCTGTCTATGGGGATCTTCAGGCAATAATGCTGGAGTGAGTTGCCATTTCCTCCTCCAGGAGATCTTCCTGACCCAGGGATTGAACCTGCATCTCCTTCCTGCATTGGCAGTGGGCTCTTTACCTCTGAGCCACCTGGAAAGCCCCATATATATATATATATATATATATACACACACACACACACACACACATATATGTATATTACATACATAATATAAATGTAGTCTTTCTTGAGTATGAGTCTTTCATTTTTGTATCACCAAAAAAGTATTTAAAATGGAAGAAGTTGAGACCAAACTGTTGAACGCATAGCATTTATAAGTTCACTCTTTATATTACAGAGAATAGGTTAAGGCTGGATATCCTGAGAGTTACGGTCTTAAAAGTGCTCTATTGTGACTTTCCACAAGCAAGGGTGGCTTTCACATTGATACAAAACGTGATTTTCTGTCCTCAGGCCAAGCTGGTAGGCAGATTGCTTTTATGAAATTCCTGTGAAGCTGGCAGGAGGTGACTCATATACATAAATGCCTCTTTCAATCAGGAAGAAGGTGTCAGAGGGCAGGTGGGTGGTGTCTGAGTGACTAAGTTTTAAGATGTCAGGGGTACTGAAAAAATTCTCCTAAAATGAAAGTTTCTACGGAGATGTACACATGAGGCTCTGGATCACACGAATGAATCAAAGGAAAATGTTAAAAGATTTTTTATTACATTGTTTCAATCTCAATCTTTACTTCATAACTCAATGCAAAGGGAAACTCACATATAATCTTAAACTACTCACAAATTAAAAGCAGCCCAGATTTTAAACAAGCTCTAGGAATGAGCCTTGATTCCAAGACACTCAAATTAAAATACTAAGTGCATTGTATGAAAGGGACAGAGAAGTTACAGGTATGAAAAAGGTGTGAGAAAGTCACCGAAATGTTTAGCAGTAGCCACAGACTACAGTAGAGGAGGAATACATTCCTTAGGTGGCTCAGAGGTTAAAGCATCTGCCTGCAATGCGGGAGACCTGGGTTCAACCCCTGGGTCAGGAAGATCTCCTGGAGAAGGCACTGGCAGCCCACTCCAGTACTCTCGCCTGGAAAATCCCATGGATGGAGGAGCCTGGTAGGCTACAGTCCATGGGGTCACAAAGAGTCGGACACGACTGAGCGACTTCACTTTCTTTTCACTCACTGTCTCATTNGGGAGACCTGGGTTCAACCCCTGGGTCAGGAAGATCTCCTGGAGAAGGCACTGGCAGCCCACTCCAGTACTCTCGCCTGGAAAATCCCATGGATGGAGGAGCCTGGTAGGCTACAGTCCATGGGGTCACAAAGAGTCGGACACGACTGAGCGACTTCACTTTCTTTTCACTCAGTCTCATTCAAGTAAAACAAAACTTTCTTACAAATGGCAGTGGTATGGAACAGAAAAAAATCTGCACTGAAATCCTTGAGAGGATTTCAGATAAACACGAAGTAACAAAACGGCCAAGTATCTAGGTGGTAGTCCATAAGAGCTGACGTTCTCAGTAAATGCTCGGTGGGACAGATAAAAGCCAACACGGTAATTGAACTCCTAGGGAAAGCTGAACAGGCTGACAGGGTGAAATCTTCATTTCATGTCTTTGTGTTCTGGTTTTCTCACAAGACCATGTTATATAGCTACTCTTTTTTCCCTCTGAAAAATTTAAAGGAGGCAGAACAACAACAACAACAAACAAGGGTATGAAGTTGTTTTAATAGTAACCAAGAGTGAACACTGTGAGTGAGGGTGGGGTCTGGATTCAACAACGGTAGCAATGAAAGGCTGCAAAGGTTTTTTCATTCATTTATTCTGTGTGTTATGTTGGTTGACTGGCTTTCCCTACAGTATCAATTTATTATTCTCAGGGACTATATGATTACTTTCAACTATTGTACCAGAATAGTTTCTATTAGTACTTTTCCTGGTTCATGTATGTTTAAGATTATATATGAATTTTAAATATCCTCAGGCAGTTCTGGGACATTTGTCTGAACCCTTCTATCAGACATTAAAAATTTTTTATTTTGGAGTTTTCTTGATGTGGTGAATTTCTGAGAGAGCTGGAAGCATTATTTCAGAAAGCTTCTGATTTGGTTCACTACTGTCAATAAAGATTTCAGGAAACACAGGATCTTAATTCTGCAGCAAATCTATAGCAAACCTTTATCCAGTGTTAGGAAGCAATCGTTATTTTCCACAGCCTGATTTTTTTCTGAGGTTCTTTAAAGAATGTATAATTGATTTTTTGAGCAGAGTTGCTAAGAAAGAAAATACCTTTGGAACTGTTAAAAAGGCATGTTTTTACCTTTGTTTGTTTTCAGGTAGCATTAGGAATCTATCTTCCAAAGTTAAAAGGAGTTTGTAGGATTTACCTGAATGAGNGTGTTAACAGATGTGGTGCCCAAGGCCATGTGCCTTGTCACTTGCTCTCTTCTCAGCCTTTCGTGGTCTAGAAAGCTTCTTGAATTGATGTTGTGTTACTTGAATGTTGATATTATCATGTGTACACTTTAAGTTTTTGGATTAAATGAATGATTTATGATGTCCTTCCTAAATTGAGTCATTCTTCTTTCATCTGAAAGAAACATCATTTTTCCATTTCAGTGATGGCTTCATTTTTTATTTAGTGGCAAGAAGTAGCAGGTTATTTGTTATTATAGGAGTTAGTGTAATGCTGGAGTTTTGAAGGTCCTCAGATTATCAGCTGGTCCAGCTTTAAAGCTAGTACAGGCGCCTGTGCAGGAGCTGTCTCTTATACACATCTAGATGTGTATAAGAGACAGGTGTTGGAGAAGACTCTTGAGAGTCCCTTGGACTGCAAGGAGATCCAACCAGTCTATTCTGAAGGAGATCAACCCTGGGATTTCTTTGGAAGGAATGATGCTAAAGCTGAAACTCCAGTACTTTGGCCACCTCATGAGAAGAGGTAACTCATTGGAAAACACTCTGATGCTGGGAGGGATAGAGGGCAGGAGGAGAAGGGGACGACTGAGGATGAGATGGCTGGATGGCATCACAGACTCGATGGACGTGAGTCTGAGTGAACTCCGGGAGTTGGTGATGAACAGGGAGGCCTGGCGTGCTGTGATTCATGGGGTCGCAAAGAGTTGGACACGACTGAGTGACTGAACTGAACTGATTATAATTTACTTTTAAAATTTCTGTTTAATGGCTCTCAAAAAAGCCAACATACTACAGAAATGATCATGCTTGCATTTCTCAAAGATGTCACTAAAGTTCCTGAGAGAGATTTGAAAGCCACCAAAACCAGGAATCATATATTCAAAATGACTGAGAAAAACATGTTTATCGGACCTATGCATCTGGCAATAGGCTGAGGTACAAAAAGAGTCACTTAGGCCACAAGTATAGCTCCGACCTAGCAGGTTGTATATATTATTGTTCTAAAGATGGGCTTCCCTTGTAGCTCAGTTGGTGAAGAATCTACCTGCAAAGCAGGAGACCTGAGTTTGATTCCTGGGTTGGGAAGATCCCCTGGAGAAGGAAATGGCAACCCACTCCATTATTCTTGCCAGGAGAACCCCATGGACAAAGGAGCCTGGCAGGCTATGGCATATGGGGTCACAAGAGTCGAACACGACTTAGTCACTAAACACCAAAGACTGGGAGGTCATTGAAGAAAGTAAGATTGGATGGTTAAAAATGNGGGTTGGGAAGATCCCCTGGAGAAGGAAATGGCAACCCACTCCATTATTCTTGCCAGGAGAACCCCATGGACAAAGGAGCCTGGCAGGCTATGGCATATGGGGTCACAAGAGTCGAACACGACTTAGTCACTAAACACCAAAGACTGGGAGGTCATTGAAGAAAGTAAGATTGGATGGTTAAAAATGAAAAAGGCACAGTCATACTAGTCAGACAGAGTTTGACTTCTGCTCTTCCATTTATAAGCTGTATGATCTTGATAATAGATGAGTCTCAGTCTACAGTTTTGTAAAATGATACCTTCTTTAAAAGATGCTTTAAATGACACCTTCTCCGAAGACTGATTTAAATAATTCATGGAAGCACTAGATCAAATTATCAACCTAAAACACATAATAGGTCTCCAAAAATGTTACTTCCTTTTATCTCCACCTATTGGGGCTTCCCAGGTGGCACTAGTGGAAAAGAACCTGCTTGCCAGTGCAGGAGACACAAGAGAATGGGTTCGATCCCTGGGCCAGGAAGATCCCTAGGAGGAGGGCATGGCAACCCACACCAGTATTCTCGCCTAAAGAATCCCATGGACAGAGGAGCCTGGCAGGCTACAGCCCATAGGGTTGCAAAGAGTTGGACATGACTAAAGTGATTTCGCACACACACGTGGATTCCTGATACATGCTTTGATAGCAACAAAAAGCAAAACAGCACCCCAAGGTACATTTGGCAATGGGCTCAGTGGTGGTGGTTTAGTGAATGAGGTGTTTTAAGTACTTTACACCAGTATTCTCGCCTAAAGAATCCCATGGACAGAGGAGCCTGGCAGGCTACAGCCCATAGGGTTGCAAAGAGATGGACATGACTAAAGTGATTTCGCACACACACGTGGATTCCTGATACATGCTTCGATAGCAACAAAAAGCAAAACAGCACCCCAAGGTACATTTGGCAATGGGCTCAGTGGTGTTGGTTTAGTGAATGAGGTGTTTTAAGTACTTCTCATTAAGCTGCACTTGTAGCCAGTTCTAACGAAAGCTAATATTTATTGAGCAATGCGTACTTAATGTTTACTAGGCTCTGTGCTAAAGATGGACAATCTCATTTCACTTATTCAGCAACTTGTTGTTGGATTATCTTACTTAATCTATTCAACAAATAGATAATATTATTTAATTTATTATACATATAAGGAAATTGAAGCACACAGAGGTTAAGCAAATTAAGCAGAAATTAAAAACTGCAGTTTTAACTCCGTTAAAAAAAAAGATGAATGAGGTATTCCTTTGCAAGAGTTGACTTATGTGATTTGGGGATTCAGTTCAGTTCAGTCACTCAGTCGTGTCCAACTCTTTGCAACCCTATGAACTACAGCACGCCAGGCCTCGCTGTCCATCACCAGCTCCCGGAGCCTATCCAAACTCGTCTATTGAGTCGGTGATGCCATCCAACCATCTCATCCTCTGTTGTCCCCTTCTCCTCCAGCCCTCAATCTTTCCCAGAATCAGAGTCTTTTCCAATGAGTCAACTCTTCGCATCAGGTGACCAAAGTATTGGAGTTTCAGCTTCAGCATCAGTCCTTCCAGTGAACACCCAGGACTGATCTCCTTTAGGATGGACTGGTTGGATCTCCTTGCAGTCCGGGGACTCTCAAGAGTCTTCTCCAATACCACAGTTCAAAAGCATCAGTTCTTCAGTGCTCAGCTTTCTTTATAGTCCAACTTTCACATCCATACTTGACCTTTGGAAAAACCATAGCCTTGACTAGATGGACCTTTGTTGACAAAGAAATGTCTGCTTTTTACTATGCTGTCTAGGTTGGTCATATCTTTCCTTCCAAGGAGTAAGTGTCTTCTAATTTCATGGCTGCAATCACCATCCGCAGTAATTTTGGAGCCCCCCAAAATAAAGTCAGCCACTGTTTCCACTGTTTCTCCATCTATTTCCCATGAAGTGATGGAACTGGATGCCGTGATCTTTGTTTTCTGAATGTTGAGCTTTAAGCCAACTTTTTCACTCTCCACCTTCACTTTCATCAAGAGAATCTTTAGTTCTTCACTTTCTGCCATAAAGGTGGTGTCATCTGCATATCTCAGGTTATTGATATTTCTCCTGGCAATCTTGATTACAGCCTGTGCTTCATCCAGTCCAGCGTTTCTCATGATGTACTCTGCATAGAAGTTAAATAAACAGGGTGACAATATACAGCCTTGACGTACTCCTTTTCCTATTTGGAACAAGTCTGTTGTTCCATGTCCAGTTCTATCTGTTGCTTCCTGACCTGCATACAGATTTCTCAAGAAGCAGGTCAGGTGGTCTGGTGTTCCCATCTCTTTCAGAATTTTCCACAGTTTATTATGATCCACACAGTCAAAGGCTTTGGCATAGTCAACCCATTATACAAGATTTGGATTCCTCGACCATGGGATTTCTCTCCTGTAATGCAATCCGTTGCACGTGTGGGTATCGATCTAGACTTGTGCACGGCACCCTGCAGGAATGGGGACTTGGGGAAGCAGCACACATGCGAACACTCTGGCTGCTGCCACTGCTGTGAGAAATATAACACTTTCTCTCTGCCACAGGAGGCTTGCACCTTCTGATAGCATCCACGAAACTGTGGCAGGTGGACTGTTAGCTTGCAAACAGGATGAAATCTCAGACCCTTCCCAGTTCTTAACAAGTGGAAAAAGGAGAATTGTAAACATGCAAAGACAGGAAAAGATCCAGTCTATTTAAGATACTATTAACAGCAACTGCACAAGGATGTATGTGGGAAAATAACCATCCCCAAAGGCTGCGTTTTGGAACAAACCAGAGCAGCTTTGGTACAGGAATTTGTGTGTGTGTGCATAGAGAAAAATAGGATAGGGCAAAGCAAACATATTGCCTGAAACCATGGGATACTAATAAATATACATGACAGTAAACAGCTTTCTAAAGACAGGTACACTGTGCTGCACATGATTTATATGTTTGCTCCTGGCTTAGAAATGAGCACCAGTACTAGATTCACAAAAGCTGTTAAATTCTTCTGATGTTCAAAGCTGCAGGAAACAGTTTCATATCTATAGTCTCAAGAAGCCAGCAGGCTGGTTTGTAGCTTTATGTAACTATTTTATCTGGCAAATTGAGTGGAGAAAGAGGGGGAATTACCATGAATTATAATTCATAGTTAATAAAATATAACTGGCAACAGTAAGTAAGAAAAACACAATAGCTTAATGGTGATATGGTAAAGAGGCATTTTTTTTTCACTTTTACTTCATTAACACAGTTCATCCTCTGAGGGGCAGGGAATAATGAGACCATACCAGCCCTGGCCTCTGGATCCTGCTAAGTCTGTTTGAAAGTAGCAAACAACCTGATTTGAAGGGGTAGAAGACTGAATAGACATTTTTCCAAAGAAGAACTGCAGATGGCCAACAGGCACATGAAAAGATGCTCAACATTGCTAATTATCAGGGTGATGCAAGTCAAGGCCACCATGAGATATCACCTCACACTTATCAGAATGGCTGTCATCTAAATGAATATAAATAATGAATGTTGGTGAGGATGTGGATAGAAGAGAACCCTTGGACACTGCTGGTGGGAATGTAAATTGGTGCAGCTACTATGGAAAACAGTATGGAAGTTTCTCAAAATACTAAGAACTACCCTATGACCCAGAAATTCCTCTCCTAGGTATATATATATTAGATATATATATATATATATATATATCTGAAAAAATATACTAATTCTAAAAGATATATGTGCCCCAATGTTTACAGCAGCATTATTTACAATTGCCAAGATATGGAAGAAACCTGTGTTCATCAACAGATGAATGGATCAAGATGTGGTACATATATACAATGGAATACTACTCAGCCATGAAAAGAATGAAGATTTGCCATTTGCATCAGCATGGAAGGACTTGGAGGATATTATGCTAAGTGAAATAAGTCGGACAGAGAAAAACAAATAACTTACATCAGCACATACATGGAATCCAAAAGTAAAACAAACTAGTGACTAAAACGAAAAAGAAGCAGAGTCATAGATACAGAGAACAAATTAGTGGTTACCAGCGGAAAAGGCGATGGCACCCACTCCAGTCCTCTTGCCTGGAAAATCCCATGGACGGAGGAGCCTGGTGGGCTGTGGTCCATGGGGTCGCGAAGAGTCGGACACGACTGAGCGACTTCCCTTTCACTTTTCACTTTCCAGCTTTGGAGAAGGAAATGGCAACCCACTCCACTGTTCTTGCCTGGAGAATCCCAGGGACAGTGGAGCCTGGTGGGCTGCTGTCTATGGGGTCGCGCAGAGTCAGACACGACTGAAGTGACTTAGCAGCAGCAGCAGCAGTGGAAAAGGAGGAGGGGCAATATAGCAGTAGGGATTAAAAGGTACAAACTATTATGTACAAAATAAGCCAAAATAATATATTGTACAATATGGGGAATATAGCCAACATTTTATGATAACTATAAATGAAGTATAACCTTAAAAAAAACTGTGAGTCACTCTATCGTATACCTGTAACTTACACAATATTATACATCAATAAAAAACCCAAACCAAAGCTTCCCTAGTGGCTCAGATGCTAAAGAATCTGCCTGCCATGCAGGAGACCCAGGTTAGATCCCTGGGTTGGGAAGAGCCCCTGGAGAAGGGAATGGCAACCTATTCCAGTATTCTTGCCTGGAGAACTCCATGGACAGAAAAGCCTGGTGGCTACAGGCCATGAGGTCACAAAAGTCAGACACGACTGAGTGACTAACACTGTCACTTTCACACCTCAATTAAAAAAACCCCAAACTGAAACAAAAGAGAAAAAGGAACACATTACTGGCCAGCACAGAAGGCGCTCTCAACCCCAGATGCAGTTTTCTGCCAGCCCGATAAGTGTAAGATGCTGAGCCACTCAGGAGGCAGTTCAAGACGGCCACAGAGTAAGACCCTGAACTCACCTCCTCCCCAAGACACACCAAGTCTACAGCCACGTTAGAACAATTCCCGCTGAAAAAGACCCGAAAACTAGCTGAACTGCTTCTCCACTAAAAAGGATAAGAGAGCCATGCTGGGGCGGATAGGAGAGGGAGAGATACAATCTTTGCAAGTGTGTCTCCTCTCCACCCAGTGAAGCCAACCACGGTTGGGAGGTTAGCTCAGAAAAATGGCACTTCTCCTGAGGAGTGAGGTTTGTGTCCCACGTCAGTCACCTCAACCCTTGGGACCTACACCGGAGAGACAAGCCCCCTGAACACTGGGCCTTTAAAACCAACAAGGTTTGTGTCCTAGAGGCCCAAAGAGCTATGAGGAACTGAAATTCTGCTGTTAAAGTGTTTATGCACAAACTCACTAAGTCCAGGAGCCAGTGCAAAAGCAGCAGTTTAAAGCACCTAGGTCACATGTGAAGGAAATCCAGTGTACTTCTGAGTATTTAACTGAAGAAAACAAACTAATTTGAAGAGAAATATGCACTCCTCTGTTCACTGTAGCATTATTTACAATAGCCAAGCTGTGTGAACGACCTAAGTGTCCACTGATGTATGAATGGGTAAAGAAGATGGTTTCACACACACACACCCCCAGTGGAATACTACTCAGCCATACAAAGAAAATCTTGTGATTTGAGACAACAGGGATGGACCCTGAAGGTTTTGTGCTAAGTGAGATAAGTAAGACAGGGAAAGACAAACCATGGATGATTTCACTCACACATGGGATCTGAAAAACAAAACAGATGAACAAACAAAACTCACAGATACAGAGAACGGACTGGTGGTTGCCAAGGGGAAGATGGATTGCTCGGGGTGGGGGGTGGGGAACGTGTGTGAAGGGGATCAAAAGTTAAAAATTTCTAACTATTAAATAAATCATGGGAATAGAGTGTACAGCAAGGTGACTACAGCCAAAATATATTGAATATTTGAATGTTGTTAAGAGACTAAATCTTAAAAGTTGTCATCACGAGAAAAAAAATCTGTAGCTTTTTATGGATACAGATGATAACTAGACTAGTTCTGGTGATCATTTTGCAGTGTATACAAATATGTAGGTGTACATTATGTTGTACACCTAAAATATAGTGTTATGTATCAATACTGCAATGTTAAAAAAATTTGTAGTAGTTAAAATGACCATTCCACCTGAGGCAGTCTGCAGATTTAACACAATCGCTATTAAATTACTGATGGAATTTTTCACAGAATTAGAACATAACTTTTTAATTTATATAGAAATACAAAAGACCCTGAATAGCCAAAACAATCTTGAGAAGGAAGAACAGAGACAGAGGAGCCATGCTCCCTGACTTCAGACTATACTACAAAGCTACAGTAATTAGAACGGTATGGTACTGGCACAAAGACCGACATATGGATCAATGCAACAGGATGGAAAGCCCAGAAATAAACCCATGCACATGGTCAGTTAATCTATAACAAAGGAGGTAAGAAAACACAATAAAGAAAAGACTTTCTCTTCAATAAGTGCTCCTGGGAAGACTGGACAGCTACATGTAAAAGAATAAAGTTAGAACCTAATCTGATACAATATACAAAAGTAAACTCAAAATGGATTAAAGACCTAAATGTAAGATAAAATTCCTAGAGAAAAACATAGGCAGAACACCCTTGGGCTTCCTTGGTGGTCGAGTGGTTAAGAATCCACCCTGAAAGGCCAGGTACAGCAGTTTGCTCCCGTCCAGGAAGACCCCTGTGCCATGGAGCAACTAAACTCATGTGTCACAATTACCAAGCCTGTGCTCTAGAGCCCATGAGCCACAACTCCTGAGCCCATATACTGCAACAGCTGGAGCCCACGCATCCAGTTTCCCTACTTGGCAACAGGAGAAGCCACTGCAGACAGAACCCCCTGCACCTCAACCAGAGAGTAGCCCTCGCTTGCCACAGCTGGAGAGAGCCTGCGTGCAGCAACCAAGTCACACCACAGCCAAAACAAACAAACCAATCTTCACAAAAAGAATGCTCTTTGACATATCATAAACTGCAGAAAGATTCTTTTTGGATCTGTCTCCTAGAGTAATGGGAACAGAAATAAATACACGAGGGACTTCCTTGGTGGTTCAGTGGGTAAGAATCTGCCCTCCTATCGCAAGGGACAGGGGTGTGATCCCTAGCCCAAGAAGATCCCACATGCTGCAGGCAGTGATAGGCCATGAACCACAACTTCTGAGCCCACGTGCTGCAGCTCCTGAAGCCTGGGTGCCTGGAGCCTGTGCACGGAAAGGAAGAGTAGCCCCCACTCGCTGCAACCAGAGGAAGCCCATTCACAGCAATGAGGAACCGGTGCAACCGAAAATAAATAACTCAATACATAAACTAACTAAAAGAACAAACAAATGGGACCTAATTAAACTCAAAAACGTCTGCACATTAAAGAAAATCATCAAGAAAATGAAAAGACACCCTACAGTCTGGGAGAAAGAAAATATTTGTAAACGATACGAGTGACAAGGAGTTGATCTCCCAAAATATACAAAGAGCTTGTACAGCTTAACATAAAAAAACCAAACAATCCAATCAAAAAATGTGCAGAGGACCTAAACAGACATTTCTCCAAAGAAGACATACCAATAGGCACATGAAAAGATGCTCAATACTGGTAATTATTGGAGAAATGCAAACAAATCTACAATGAGGTATCACTTCTCACTGGTTAGAGTGGCCATCATCAAAATGTCTACAAATAATAAATGCTGGAGAGTGTGTAGAGGAAAAAAAAAATACCTTTCTACACTACTGGTGGGAATGTAAATTGGTATAGCCACTATGGAAAACACTAATGAGGTTCCTTTAAAAATTAAAAATAGGGCTACCACATGACCCCGCAGTCCCACTCCGGGGCATATGTCCAGACAAAGCTATAATTCTAAAAGATACATGCACCCAAATGTTCACAGCAGCACTGTTTACAACAGCCAATACATGGAAGCAACCTAAATACCTATCAACAGATGAGTGGGTGAAGAAGATATGGTATTAATATTAGCCATGAAAAAGAATGAAATAATGCCATTTGCAGCAACATGGTTGGACCTAGAGATTATCATACGAAGAAAATCAGACAGTGAAAGATAAATATCATGTGATATCATTTATATGTGGAATCTAAAAAGATGGTACAAATGAATTTATTTACAACACAGAAATGGACTCACAGATATGGAGGGCGGGCTTGTAGTTATCAAAGGGTACAGTGGAAGGAGGGAGAGCTGGTTTGGGAGTCTGGGATTGGCATATGCTTAGTGCTGTACATGCGTGGGTGAGCAGCAGGGGCCTGCTCTGTAGCACAGGGAGNGGTGGGGAACGTGTGTGAAGGGGATCAAAAGTTAAAAATTTCTAACTATTAAATAAATCATGGGAATAGAGTGTACAGCAAGGTGACTACAGCCAAAATATATTGAATATTTGAATGTTGTTAAGAGACTAAATCTTAAAAGTTGTCATCACGAGAAAAAAAATCTGTAGCTTTTTATGGATACAGATGATAACTAGACTAGTTCTGGTGATCATTTTGCAGTGTATACAAATATGTAGGTGTACATTATGTTGTACACCTAAAATATAGTGTTATATATCAATACTGCAATGTTAAAAAAATTACACTTGTAGTAGTTAAAATGACCATTCCACCTGAGGCAGTCTGCAGATTTAACACAATCGCTATTAAATTACTGATGGAATTTTTCACAGAATTAGAACATAACTTTTTAATTTATATAGAAATACAAAAGACCCTGAATAGCCAAAACAATCTTGAGAAGGAAGAACAGAGACAGAGGAGCCATGCTCCCTGACTTCAGACTATACTACAAAGCTACAGTAATTAGAACGGTATGGTACTGGCACAAAGACCGACATATGGATCAATGCAACAGGATGGAAAGCCCAGAAATAAACCCATGCACATGGTCAGTTAATCTATAACAAAGGAGGTAAGAAAACACAATAAAGAAAAGACTTTCTCTTCAATAAGTGCTCCTGGGAAGACTGGACAGCTACATGTAAAAGAATAAAGTTAGAACCTAATCTGATACAATATACAAAAGTAAACTCAAAATGGATTAAAGACCTAAATGTAAGATAAAATTCCTAGAGAAAAACATAGGCAGAACACCCTTGGGCTTCCTTGGTGGTCGAGTGGTTAAGAATCCACCCTGAAAGGCCAGGTACAGCAGTTTGCTCCCGTCCAGGAAGACCCCTGTGCCATGGAGCAACTAAACTCATGTGTCACAATTACCAAGCCTGTGCTCTAGAGCCCATGAGCCACAACTCCTGAGCCCATATACTGCAACAGCTGGAGCCCACGCATCCAGTTTCCCTACTTGGCAACAGGAGAAGCCACTGCAGACAGAACCCCCTGCACCTCAACCAGAGAGTAGCCCTCGCTTGCCACAGCTGGAGAGAGCCTGCGTGCAGCAACCAAGTCACACCACAGCCAAAACAAACAAACCAATCTTCACAAAAAGAATGCTCTTTGACATATCATAAACTGCAGAAAGATTCTTTTTGGATCTGTCTCCTAGAGTAATGGGAACAGAAATAAATACACGAGGGACTTCCTTGGTGGTTCAGTGGGTAAGAATCTGCCCTCCTATCGCAAGGGACAGGGGTGTGATCCCTAGCCCAAGAAGATCCCACATGCTGCAGGCAGTGATAGGCCATGAACCACAACTTCTGAGCCCACGTGCTGCAGCTCCTGAAGCCTGGGTGCCTGGAGCCTGTGCACGGAAAGGAAGAGTAGCCCCCACTCGCTGCAACCAGAGGAAGCCCATTCACAGCAATGAGGAACCGGTGCAACCGAAAATAAATAACTCAATACATAAACTAACTAAAAGAACAAACAAATGGGACCTAATTAAACTCAAAAACGTCTGCACATTAAAGAAAATCATCAAGAAAATGAAAAGACACCCTACAGTCTGGGAGAAAGAAAATATTTGTAAACGATACGAGTGACAAGGAGTTGATCTCCCAAAATATACAAAGAGCTTGTACAGCTTAACATAAAAAAACCAAACAATCCAATCAAAAAATGTGCAGAGGACCTAAACAGACATTTCTCCAAAGAAGACATACCAATAGGCACATGAAAAGATGCTCAATACTGGTAATTATTGGAGAAATGCAAACAAATCTACAATGAGGTATCACTTCTCACTGGTTAGAGTGGCCATCATCAAAATGTCTACAAATAATAAATGCTGGAGAGTGTGTAGAGGAAAAAAAAAATACCTTTCTACACTACTGGTGGGAATGTAAATTGGTATAGCCACTATGGAAAACACTAATGAGGTTCCTTTAAAAATTAAAAATAGGGCTACCACATGACCCCGCAGTCCCACTCCGGGGCATATGTCCAGACAAAGCTATAATTCTAAAAGATACATGCACCCAAATGTTCACAGCAGCACTGTTTACAACAGCCAATACATGGAAGCAACCTAAATACCTATCAACAGATGAGTGGGTGAAGAAGATATGGTATTAATATTAGCCATGAAAAAGAATGAAATAATGCCATTTGCAGCAACATGGTTGGACCTAGAGATTATCATACGAAGAAAATCAGACAGTGAAAGATAAATATCATGTGATATCATTTATATGTGGAATCTAAAAAGATGGTACAAATGAATTTATTTACAACACAGAAATGGACTCACAGATATGGAGGGCGGGCTTGTAGTTATCAAAGGGTACAGTGGAAGGAGGGAGAGCTGGTTTGGGAGTCTGGGATTGGCATATGCTTAGTGCTGTACATGCGTGGGTGAGCAGCAGGGGCCTGCTCTGTAGCACAGGGAGCTGTGCTCAGGGTTTTGTGGTAGCCTATAATGGAAAAGAGCAAAAGACAAGAACATCACGAATTACTGTACATGTAACAAGTCTCACCTGTTACATATTGAAAGATCTTGTCATATACTAACTTTTAATTTAAAAATGAGTAAATTTATTTATGTAAAACTAAACAGTATATTTCTATAACTCAATGTACTTTTATATCTACAGATAATATACAATCTACAATTTGCATACATAATTTAAAAAATAACCCAAATTTCGTATGTATAATGAATGCATAAGTGCAAAAAACTTTCCATAAGGTTTTTTAAAAAATCTATATAAATGGCACTATAATTTGTAGGAGAGAAAAGGAAATCAACCTGTGAGTGTGCAAAGTACAGTCTCGTTTAGACTTCTTCAAACTTTATGATGTAGGTATTATCATCACCCCTACTTTAAAGATAAGGAGACTGGGGTTCAGACTGGTTGAGTCACTTGTTCAGGTCTCACAACTTGCATAGATCTGAGATTTGAGCACAAATTTGCTTTAGTCCAGAACCTCATTATCTTTACACTTTAAATCTCTTCCTTGTGCAATAGAAAGAGATAAGAATCTAGGCTGACACATAAATTTACCTTCCTAGAACCTGTTTTTTTCCAAAAGAGTCATGGTTTTTTTTTTTTCAACAAAACACTTTCAACTGATGTTCTTCCTCAGAGAAAACTAATTCATGTCTTTAGTAACTAGTCATTCATATGGTAACATGGAAAAGATAAATTATTCATTATAATTATTTAAATACCCCGATATCCGATGGGCATTTACTGAGAGAGCCCATGTGTATTACTCTGTATATCAGGGACAGAGACTAATATGAAAAAAAGGATGCTGTACAATTTGACTGTGAGGATCTGATAGAAAAGTATATATGTGAATACGAAATGGAGGACAGTTTGTGATCCAGAACTTCAAGTGAAATTTTTATGAATTAATTTAGGAAAAAGATGCATCTAAAAATAACACATGAGATAATTCTTTCAGGCTCTCCACCATCTCTCTGACATCTAAGTTTATCGAGCCATGACCTGAATGGTAAAGCATCTCAGGGCCGTTCCTGTTTTATTCTCTTCTCTACTGTCTTCTCCTAGGTGATGTCATCCAGTGCCAGGACTTGAAATGCCATCAATATGTTAATGTGTTCTCGATTTATATCTTTGCACATGACTTCTCCCTAAACTCTAAGCTTGCATGCTCAACTGCCTGCACATCTCCACTTGGACATCTAAAAAATGTTAAAAACAAGTCCAAAAGAACTCTTGATTTTTCTCCCTTATGTTGTTGTTCAGCTGCTAAGTCGTATCCAACTCTCTTTGACCGCATGAACTGCAGCATGCTAGGCTTCCCTGTCCTTCACTGTCTCCCAGAGCTTGCTCAAACTCATGTCCATTGAGTCAGTGATGCCATCCAACCATCTCATCCTCTGTTGCTCCCTTCTCTTGCCCTCAATCTTTCCCAGCATCAGGGTCTTTTAACACCATAAGATAGGCACTGCCCTAAGTACTTTACATGTACTTAGTTATTTAATCCTAGGGTATACCTATGAGATAGGTGTATGATGGGTCTAATTTTACCCAAAAGGAAACTGAGGCACAGAGGCTAATACATAAATTGGCCAAAGCTAGTAGCTGATAAAGATGAGAGCCTGGCTTAGCCTGGGTCCACAGTGCATGCTCCTCCAGCCAGTGTGGGTTACTCCTTTTCCCTCCATGGTCTCCAACTCAGGGTACATACCACTGTCAGGACAAACATCTTAGGACCGATCCTTGGTTTCACCCTTTCTTGAAGGTCCCTACATAATGTCCATCAGCAGACTGATTAGTATCTCCAAACTAGACCCCACACCTGCTGTCTTCTGACGGTGACCCACCTGGCCAGCAAAGGCCACCTACCCGGGTTCTCACCTTGGTTTTTCTACAGTCCATTCTCCATGTGACAGCCAGTATGATTAAAAAAAAAAAAAAAACTAAACTAAATTTGACCCTATTACTGCCATGCAAAGATCTCCAATGGTTGCTCCCTGAAATTAGAATAAAATCCAAATTCCTCTTGAGGAGAAAGGCAAGGGGCTGCCTTCCTGAACTAACCTCACTGCAGGCTCCTTCATGGCCACTGGGCTCCACTCTCACTAGCCTCCCTTTTGTCCCTTCCTTTTATGCAGCTGGTTCCATAGCATCTTTCTGCATGGGACTCTCTTACCCTAGGTTTTTGTATTCATCCCTCTCTCCAGTCTCAGGTCAAATATCATACCAGATAAGATTTTTCTAATCTAGTTTTTCCATAATCAGAACTCTCCTGGTGGACTATAATTGGACTATAAAGAAAGCTGAGCGCCGAAGAATTGATGCTTTTGAACTGTGGTGTTGGAGAAGACTCTTGAGAGTCCCTTGGACTGCAAGGAGATCCAACCAGTCCATCCTAAAGGAAATCAGTCCCGAATATTCATTGGAAGGACTGATGCTGAAGCTGAAACTCCAATATTCTGGCCACCTTTTGCGAAGAACTGACTCATTTGAAAAGACCCTGATGCTGGGAAAGATTGAGGGCGGGAGAAGAAGGGGATAACAGAGGATGAGATGGTTGGATGGCATCACTGGCTCGATGGACGTGAGTTTGAGTAAACTCTGGGAGTTGGTAATGGACAGGGAGGCCTGGTGTGCTGCAATCCATGGAGTTGCAAAGAGTCGGACACGACTGAGCGACTGAACTGAACTCTTTGGAAGGGCATGGACTGTAGCCTGTCAGGCTTCTCTGTCCATGGAATTTTCCAGGCAAGAACACTGCAGTGGGTTGCCATTTCCTTCTCCAGGGGATCTTCCAGACCCAGGGATTGAACCTGTGTTTCTAATATCTCCTGCATTAGCAGGTGGATTCTTTACCACTAGCACCAGCTTGGAAGGCCCTCTGCTCATCCTACTTCACCATATAATTATTCTGTTCCAATCAGTTCATGATGGGCTTCCCATAGTAATGTTTTTTTTAAAAAATCTCACCTAGTTACCTAGCAGAAGCCTTGGCAATGCTTAAATCTAACACTCTCATCTCAGAGAATGAAACAAACCTAGAGATAATGGTTTATAATTTATAAATTTCTTTCACATTATAGGTTTACCACATCCTCACAAAGGCTCTCTGACAAAGCTGGTGCAGTTATTTTCATTATCATCCTTACATGGGTGGGAAGAATGAGACTCTGAGTGGTTACATACACGTCAGTGAGCTTGTCGTTGCAGGAGTAGCGTGAGGTGCTGAGACTTGGTATCTTTTGAAAGAGGCTCCTTGAGCTTTGTCTCTCTGATACTAATGAAAGCCTCAGCTTAATTTGTGAGAATTTTCATGAGGTTTTCTTGGATGATGCGTATATGTGTAGTTTATATACCAAGTATTCGCTAGGTCATGTCTGACTCTTGCAACCTTATGGACTGTAGCTCACTAGGCTCCTCTGTCCATAGGATTTTCCAGGAAAGAATACTGGAGTGGGTTGCCATTTCCTTCTCTAGGGGATCTTCCCCACCAGGGATGGAACCCTGGTCTCCTGCATTGAGGCAGATTCTTTATTGATTGAGCCACCAGGGAAGCCCTTACCAAGTGGAAAACATAGTATTCTATTTATAGAATGTGAAATATAAGGAAAAATAATAACTAGTTGGAGAGATCTATAAATATAAGCAAAGTAAGTCCTCCCTTTAATTACATGAATGAATGGAAGTAATTTACGATATGTCAGACTGGGGAGAAAAGGGAGAGATCATCACTGATATCATTTTCTTTGCAAAGAGATAGCATCCTACAGATCAATAACAAAAGCACCTTAAAGGAAAAATAGACAAAAGGCAATTCCCCAAAGAGAAATACAAATGGGCAGTAAACATATGAAAGTGGAATGTGAAGTGAAAGTTGCTCAGTACTGTCTGACTCTTTGCGACCCATGGTCTATACAGTCCATGGAATTCTCCAGGCTAGAACACTGGAGTGGGTAGCCTTACCCTTCTCCAGGGGATCTTCCCAACCCAGGGATCGAACCCAGGTCTCCCGCACTGCAGGCAGATGTAAACATATGTGACCATGGTAATTTGCTCTCAATAAAGATAAGCTTTTAAAAATTAATGAAAATTTTTTTTTACCTTTTGAATTTTTAAACATTAAAGTATGACTAAATTCAGTCTCTAGTGGGAATTAGGGGAAACTTTTTTTCCTATCTTTATAGTTTTCTACATTGTTTAATTGCTTTTATTACAAAGTACATGTATTATCTGTATATTTGAAAACAACATTGATTTTTGTTTTAGACAAAATGAACAAACAAGCATAGCCCAGTCTGACTGTAGCGTTTTAGAGACAAATGTTTAAAGCTTTCTAAGATAAAATTCTTTTCCTCATTCAAAAATATTCCCCTTTTGAATGATTTTTTAAAATCATCTGGTGGGGTACCTCTAGCCCACCCATAATTTTCAGCCCAAACCTTTGTGATTTCTTTGATTTTTGTATTATAAGCACATTCACTTAGACTTGAAACACAAAGAATGCATCCCACTCTTAGGTCTCCCCACCTGCTTCCTTTCTTGGTCCTTTGTCCCTCCCGTTTCTTCCCTCCCCACCACTTCTCATCCTAGTTCTTATAAACCTCTTGCTCATGGCCCTCTTTAATCCTTCTTGCTGAAAGATCACAGAAGCAACATGCCTCTCATTAATTTACTATGTTAAAATTATCCATTGTCATCTTACTAGGCCATACGAAGCTATCAATTTGCTGGAATCACCTCCTCAGATCTTCTGCTTCCTGTGCCGTCGTGTAAAATCTACTCTATCGATATCCATAAGAAGCTTCACATGTATACACATTGGCTAAAGTATTGCTGAACAGTCTTGCTGTACGGCTCAAAATAGGAACTCTTTGAGTGTTAGGTTGAAATCAGTTGCAAAGCTATTAACTCTGTTATGACCTGCTTCCATTACATAAGTGCTTAAATATATAGAATTAACTATTTTTATGCAAAAGTTAACATTTTTCTACAGAGAAAAGTAATAGGACCCATGTCTTTGTATCCTGCAGTAATACTGAATGCAGTTTATTTAAACCAGTATTTCTCCAAACTTGCACATTTGCCATCTACATCAGAATCATCTAAGTGACCATATGAAACATAGATTCCTTTGCTCTCCCTAGATCTACCAAGAAAAATATGTGAGTGTTGGACTGGGAAATCTGCACTTTAAACAAGCAGTTTAAATGATTATTTTGCCACTTCTGATTTGGAAACTCATGAAGATAGTTTCATTTTGATAAGTGACTAAATACATCTAGACATCTCTGAGTGAAAGATTGTCAAGATGAAATTAGGGGAAAATTCTTGGATTGTTTCTTAAAAAAACTATATAGCACCCTGCTTTTTGTTAATTTACAAGTTACAAGTTGATTAATCACTGGTGACTTTAAAAGTATCTCTGTTTTAGGCTCATCAACAGTAAAATACAGCTACAAACTGCTGATTACGTCATACGCAGGGGCTTAAAGGCGGAACTTAAGTTCAGTAATGGCTTTGCTCCTTCAAGGCATTCGATTATAATAGAGAGCCGGTGTTAGAACGTGATGGCTTAAGAGGAAGAAGTCCAGTGAATCACCATCCTAGGCTGCCCTTTCTTTTGAAGATGTTACACTGACATTGTATTAATTGCTAAGTACAGAGCCTCTGCTAAAGCTCTGAATTATCCTGAAGGGTTGAGGAACAGCCTTCTGTCACTGGCATCCATAGAGACTGATCCCATCCAGGGAAACAGAACGTTTTGAATGTAACGAGCTACTGGATCTTCACTGAGAATGGTGATTGAGTACTCATTAGTTCTTGTGAAGTTGCAAGTGACAGTAATTTTGGAGGTGTAATTCTAGCAATAAAGTCTTAACAAGAATGAAAAAGACAGCTTTTCTCTTCAATTATTCATGTGCCCCTCAGTCAGACCAATGGCAATGCTCCTGTATCAGTTAAGAAATGTCAAAGACTGGGAAAGTGTTTTTTCTTCTCTCTTTATTCTCTTCAAATGCTTCTTACATTTCTAAGGCAGATTAGCAAATTATGCAAAAATATTTTTAATATAAACCTATTTTTTTGTCAAAGCAAATACACTATAGTTAAAATAAGCCTTCATTACAATCCCTTCTTTCTCTTGAAAATATTGTCAGATAATTTTTTGTTAAACATTTTGTTAAACACAAAACCTCTTAAAGGTATTATTCACTAGTGGATCAGAAATCCAACTGTGGCAAGATACAAGATGTTCTGATGACAGCAACTCTAACCTATGAATGGTTTATTTTCAAAACCACTCAATTCAATTACTCAAAAGTATCAAGTAAGTTGTCTTTCTATATGGACTCAAATACCTTATTTCTTAGGATTTTTGAACAAGGAAAGGCTGTTATATGTTGTTCTGATGTATATATATTATTTAATCCAAGACAAAGAACAGAATAGTGAAGAGCTTTTTTCCCCCACATAGATTATTGTTCAATGCCCTAACCAGCTGGCTCAATTTCTACATGCAGTTTTTTCTTTTTTTGGAGAGCTGATTCTACTCAGTATATATAGTTCAGAGAGAAAAATAGAGACAGTAAGTTACGTAAAAATAAATATGTAAATCTAAAGGGGGAGAGAATGAGGCACTGCTGTACAAATCCAAACACCAGGGAATCAAGGCAGGGGAGAGGAGGAGAGAAGGGATAAGTAGATGGAATAGAACTCCGCTGTTGTTTTTGGATTGGGGTAATTAGAGGATGGATTCTAAAGAGGGCAGAGTGATAAAATAAGGACTGAGGTGGGTGCAGGAACACAAGATAGTCAAAGAAGATAAAATGGAAAGAGAAAAAGCGTGTAATAAAACTGATGATCACTGCTTAAGTAACTTTATGGTAATTAGTCCTAATAAACTGGTTTTTTATTAAATTGTTTTTTAGTTGATCTCATAATACTTGCACTTTTAGAAAAAATGGCTTTAGAAACTACTGAAGTAGTAAACTGGTGATAGTCATACTTCTGCTTCTACTGAGAAATCTTGGGAGGCTAAATTTCTTAAACTGCCCAAGTGAATAAAGGGTTACTTACTTGCTGGTGTTAACTTGTAGAGTGTAAGGGGTAGGAAAAGTTTATGAGCAGAATAATTTAATTTTCCCTAATTAATTACTATCAACTCAGAAGGCTAAATTAATTATTTGATCATAGGTATGGCATCAAAGTTTCATTTCCCAATGAGAAGAGTAGTAAAGTCTTTCTGGGGATTGAGCAGCTGTAAGAATTGTGGACATGATTACAGGAAGAGCATAATTGTGGCAGAATAGTGCCTCCTTCCCCTTCTCTCCCCAAGATAAACATGTCCAAGCCTCTTGATGAAAGTGAAGAAGGAGAGCGAAAAAGTTGGCTTAAAGCCAATGTTTAAGAGGCAACCAATAGGTGTTCGGCTGTGAAGAAGGCTGAGTGCCGAAGAATTGATGCTTCTGAACTGTGGTGTTGGAGAAGACTCTTGAGAATCCCTTGGACTGCAAGGAGATCCAACCAGTCCATTCTGAAGGAGATCAGCCCTGGGATTTCTTTGGAAGGAATGATGCTAAAGCTGAAACTCCAGTACTTTGGCCACCTCATGCGAAGAGTTGACTCATTGGAAAAGACTCTGATGCTGGGAGGGATTGGGGGCAGGAGGAGAAGGGGACGACCGAGGATGAGATGGCTGGATGGCATCACGGACTCAATGGACGTGAGTTTGAGTGAACTCCAAGAGATGGTGATGAACAGGGAGGCCTGGCTTGCTGCAATTCATGGGGTCGCAAAGAGTCGGACACGACTGAGCGACTGAACTGAAGCCCTGAGACATGAGGGCTTCCCAGGGGAGCAAGCGGTGAAGAACCTGCCTGCCAGTGCAGGAGACATAAGAGACGCAGGTTCAATCCCTGGATTGGGAAGATCCCCTGGAGGAGGGCATGGCACCCGCTCCAGCATTCTTGCCTGGAGAATCCCATGGACAGAGGAGCCTGGTGGACATGGGGTCACAAAGAGTCGGACACGACTCAGGTGACGTAACATGCACACGACAAGCCCTGGAACCTGTGAATATGGCAAGAAGGATTTGGAACCTTGAGTTAGGGACTGTGTCGGCGCATCAGTCTGATCACATGAGTCCTTACAAAGTGGAAAAGCTACCCAGTTTCACTCAGAGGGAGACGTGACTATGACAGAAAGGCACAGAGATCTACCATTGCTGGCTTTGGAAATGAAGGAAGGGAACACAAACAAAGGAGTGTGGATAGACTTTGGAAGATGGACAAAGTGAGGCAATAAGAACACAGCGCTGACAAGACCCAGGGCTTAACCCAGTGAGACCCGTGTGCAACCCAGGCCTCTGGAATTGTTAAATGATAGTCTGGGCTGTTTTAAGTCACTAAGTTGTTGTAATTTGTTACAGCCACAAAAGAAAACAAACATGTAGCTTTTATAACAATTGGTATAATTAGTAGCAATTATTATTTATAATCATTCAAATTATTAATATGAAAATGAAAAAGCACTTAATCTTTTAAGGTAAAATTCCAATATGTAAATTTTATTAAAAATTTTAGTCCACTTAGAAGTTTAATGAAACTAGTTGGCATATTTCCTTGGTCTGTTTATAAACAGTCCATAAATGTCAAGTAGATCTCATAATTTATTTTATTTTCATATTGTGATTTTAAGACTTATTTAGTATGAGTCTATAGTTCCATTATGCATACTGCTGCAGCTGCTGCTGCTAAGTCGCTTCAGTTGCGTCCAACTCTGTGCTACCCCATAGATGGCAGCCCACCAGGCTCCTCAGTCCCTGGGATTCTCCAGGCAAGAACACTGGAGTGGGTTGCCATTTCCTTCTCCAAGGCATGAAAGTGGAAAGTGAAAAGTGAAAGTGAAGTCACTCAGTTGTGTCCGACTCTTGCGACACTATGGACTGCAGCCCACCAGGCTCCTCCATCCATGGGATTCTCCAGGCAAGAGTACTGGAGTGGGTTGCCATTTCCTTCTCCAATGCGTGCATACATGCTAAGTCACTTCAGTCATGTCCGACTCTGTGCGACCCCATGGACAGCAGCCCACCAGGCTCCTCTGTCCATGGGATGCTCTAGGCAAGAATACTGGAGTGGGTTGCTATTTCCTTCTCCACCATAATGCATAAACGGCCCATAAAAGTTAAGAATACAAAAAGAGCTTTAGCTATTAATTCATTCTTCCTAAAGATCAAGAGACAACATACCAGCTTTTACTTCATTTGAAAAAATTTGTGTGCTTAAAAAAATATTAGGAATGCCTGTATAAAGCACATTAAAACAACATAGGAACTATAAAATCTGAGTGTATAAAGAGAGAAAAAGTTAAATTATCAGGCAATTTCTGTTCTTTAATTGAGCTAGCACCAAAAGTATCTGTCATTATGTCAACCCTAATTTAATCAAAATTGCTAAAGTGGTAACAGTAACCAGAACTGTAGGCAACGTCCCTAGAAAGAAGAACTCTGGTGCATGGGCAAGTGAACTTAACTCAAATCTTCAAGTAAAATCTTCTCTGGCCAAATCATTGCAGTTACTTGAGTCCAAGGCATTACAAGAAGTAACTGATAGTTCCAAACTTAAATCCAGGGCAGAGCTTCAGATATGACCCATCAAGCTGTAACAGACTCTGTCTTAGATCTAATTTGCTACAGAGTTTGGTAGGAAGGATTTGATATGGACACCCCATTGCTGTCTTAGGAGGAAACTGGGGACCAGTGTGTGGTGAGAAAGCTGAGCTTGTGGAACAGGTAAAGCCACGTTTTGTATCCCAGGACTGCTTCTTGCTGGTTGAAAGATTTTAGGCAAGTTAATCTAAGTTAGTCTGCAAACCTCAGTTTCTTCATATGAATTGATGTACTTATTGTTTTATAGGATTTTATATGAGAATTAAATGATAATAAATATAAAATGCAAAACAATGTATGTACCCTGTGTTACCTATTCGGGGAGTAGTTAAGTACTCCCATACCATTTATGTCCTTTATTGAGCCCATCTTTACATGACATGTTCCCTTGGTATCTCTAATTTTCTTGAAGAGATCTCTAGTCTTTCCCATTCTATTATTTTCCTCTATTTCTTTGCACTGTTACTGGGGAAGGCTTTCTTAACTCTCCTTGCTATTCTTTGGAACTCTGCATTCAGATGCTTATATCTTTCCTTGTCTCCTTTGCTTTTTGCTTCTCTTCTTTTCACAGCTATTTGTAAAGCCTCCTCATACAGCCATTTTGCTTTTTTGCATTTGTTTTCCATGGGGATGGTCTTGATCCCTGTCTCCTGTACAGTGTCACGAACCTCCATCCATAGTTCATCAGGCACTTAAGATCTAGTCCCTTAAATCTATTTCTCACTTCCACTGTGTAATCGTTAGGGATTTGACTTAGATTTAGATCATACTGCAATGGTCTAGTGGTTTTCCCTACTTTCTTCAATTTAAGTCTGAATTTGGCAATAAAGAGTTCATGATCTGAGCCACAGTCAGCTCCCAGTCTTGTTTTTGCTGACTGTATAGAGCTTCTCCATCTTTGGTTGCAAAGAAAATAATCAATCTGCTTTCGGTGTTGGCCATTTAGTGATGTCCATGTGTAGAGTCGTCTCGTGTTGTTGGAAGAGGGTGTTTGCTATAACCAGTGCATTCTCTTGGCATAACTCTATTAGCCTGTCCTGCTTCATTCTGTACTCCAAGGCCAAATTTGCCTGTTACTCCAGGTGTTTCTTGACTTCCTACTTTTCCTCAATATGCCAGCAAACTTGGAAAACTCAGCAGTGGCCACAGGACTGGAAAAGGTCAGTTTTCATTCCAATCCCAAAGAAAGGCAATGCCAAAGAATGCTCAAACTATTGCACAAGTGCACTCATCTCCCACGCTAGCAAAGTAATGCTCAAAATTCTCCAAGCCAGGCTTCAGCAATACATGAACTGTGAACTTCTAGATGTTCAAGCTGGATTTAGAAAAGGCAAAGGAATGAGAGATCAATTTGCCAACATCTTCTGGATCATAGAAAAAGCAAGGAAGTTCCAGAAAAACATCTATTTCTTCTTTATTGACTATACCAAAGCCTTTGACTGTGTGGATACAATAAACTATGGAAAAGTATTAAAGAGATGGGAATACCAGACTACCTGATCTGCCTCTTGAGAAACCTGTATGCAGGTCAGGAAGCAACAGTCAGAACTGGACATGGAACAACAGACTGGTTCCAAATTGGAAAAGGAGTACATCAAGGTTGTATATTGTCACCATGCTTATTTTAACTTATATGAAGAATACATCATGAGAAACGCTGGGCTGGATGAAGCACAAGCTGGAATCAAGATTGCTGGGAGAAATATCAATAACCTCAGATATGCAGATGACACCACCCTTATGGCAGAGAGTGAAGAAGAACTAAAGACCCTCTTGATGAAAGTGAAAGAGGAGAGTGAAAAGTTGGCTTAAAGCTCAACATTCAGGAAACAAAGATCATCGCATCCATTCCCATCACTTCATGGCAAATAGATGGAGAAACGGTGGAAACAGTGGCAGACTTTATTTT
Organism: Oreotragus oreotragus; assembly: GCA_006410675.1. NCBI lineage: Eukaryota > Metazoa > Chordata > Mammalia > Artiodactyla > Bovidae > Oreotragus > Oreotragus oreotragus. Next base: position 26,499 of record SJYX01015889.1, read on the forward strand.
TTGGGGCTCCAAAATCACTGCAGATTGTGACTGCAGCCATGAAATTAGAAGACACTCCTTGGGAGAAAAGTTATGACCAATCTCGACAGCATAGACGTTACTTTGTCAACAAAGGTCCTTCTAGTCAAGGCTATGGTTATTCCGATAGTCATGTATGGATGTGAGAGTTGGACTATAAAGAAACCTGAGCATCGAAAAATCAATGCTTTTGAATTATGGTGTTGGCGAAGACTCTTGAGAGTCCCTTGGACTGCAAGGAGATCCATCCAGTCCATCCTGGGGAGGGAAATCCTGAATATTCATTGGAAAGACTGATGCTGAAGGTGAAACTCCAATACNACTGGAGTGGGTTGCCATTTCCTTCTCCAATGCGTGCATACATGCTAAGTCACTTCAGTCATGTCCGACTCTGTGCGACCCCATGGACAGCAGCCCACCAGGCTCCTCTGTCCATGGGATGCTCTAGGCAAGAATACTGGAGTGGGTTGCTATTTCCTTCTCCACCATAATGCATAAACGGCCCATAAAAGTTAAGAATACAAAAAGAGCTTTAGCTATTAATTCATTCTTCCTAAAGATCAAGAGACAACATACCAGCTTTTACTTCATTTGAAAAAATTTGTGTGCTTAAAAAAATATTAGGAATGCCTGTATAAAGCACATTAAAACAACATAGGAACTATAAAATCTGAGTGTATAAAGAGAGAAAAAGTTAAATTATCAGGCAATTTCTGTTCTTTAATTGAGCTAGCACCAAAAGTATCTGTCATTATGTCAACCCTAATTTAATCAAAATTGCTAAAGTGGTAACAGTAACCAGAACTGTAGGCAACGTCCCTAGAAAGAAGAACTCTGGTGCATGGGCAAGTGAACTTAACTCAAATCTTCAAGTAAAATCTTCTCTGGCCAAATCATTGCAGTTACTTGAGTCCAAGGCATTACAAGAAGTAACTGATAGTTCCAAACTTAAATCCAGGGCAGAGCTTCAGATATGACCCATCAAGCTGTAACAGACTCTGTCTTAGATCTAATTTGCTACAGAGTTTGGTAGGAAGGATTTGATATGGACACCCCATTGCTGTCTTAGGAGGAAACTGGGGACCAGTGTGTGGTGAGAAAGCTGAGCTTGTGGAACAGGTAAAGCCACGTTTTGTATCCCAGGACTGCTTCTTGCTGGTTGAAAGATTTTAGGCAAGTTAATCTAAGTTAGTCTGCAAACCTCAGTTTCTTCATATGAATTGATGTACTTATTGTTTTATAGGATTTTATATGAGAATTAAATGATAATAAATATAAAATGCAAAACAATGTATGTACCCTGTGTTACCTATTCGGGGAGTAGTTAAGTACTCCCATACCATTTATGTCCTTTATTGAGCCCATCTTTACATGACATGTTCCCTTGGTATCTCTAATTTTCTTGAAGAGATCTCTAGTCTTTCCCATTCTATTATTTTCCTCTATTTCTTTGCACTGTTACTGGGGAAGGCTTTCTTAACTCTCCTTGCTATTCTTTGGAACTCTGCATTCAGATGCTTATATCTTTCCTTGTCTCCTTTGCTTTTTGCTTCTCTTCTTTTCACAGCTATTTGTAAAGCCTCCTCATACAGCCATTTTGCTTTTTTGCATTTGTTTTCCATGGGGATGGTCTTGATCCCTGTCTCCTGTACAGTGTCACGAACCTCCATCCATAGTTCATCAGGCACTTAAGATCTAGTCCCTTAAATCTATTTCTCACTTCCACTGTGTAATCGTTAGGGATTTGACTTAGATTTAGATCATACTGCAATGGTCTAGTGGTTTTCCCTACTTTCTTCAATTTAAGTCTGAATTTGGCAATAAAGAGTTCATGATCTGAGCCACAGTCAGCTCCCAGTCTTGTTTTTGCTGACTGTATAGAGCTTCTCCATCTTTGGTTGCAAAGAAAATAATCAATCTGCTTTCGGTGTTGGCCATTTAGTGATGTCCATGTGTAGAGTCGTCTCGTGTTGTTGGAAGAGGGTGTTTGCTATAACCAGTGCATTCTCTTGGCATAACTCTATTAGCCTGTCCTGCTTCATTCTGTACTCCAAGGCCAAATTTGCCTGTTACTCCAGGTGTTTCTTGACTTCCTACTTTTCCTCAATATGCCAGCAAACTTGGAAAACTCAGCAGTGGCCACAGGACTGGAAAAGGTCAGTTTTCATTCCAATCCCAAAGAAAGGCAATGCCAAAGAATGCTCAAACTATTGCACAAGTGCACTCATCTCCCACGCTAGCAAAGTAATGCTCAAAATTCTCCAAGCCAGGCTTCAGCAATACATGAACTGTGAACTTCTAGATGTTCAAGCTGGATTTAGAAAAGGCAAAGGAATGAGAGATCAATTTGCCAACATCTTCTGGATCATAGAAAAAGCAAGGAAGTTCCAGAAAAACATCTATTTCTTCTTTATTGACTATACCAAAGCCTTTGACTGTGTGGATACAATAAACTATGGAAAAGTATTAAAGAGATGGGAATACCAGACTACCTGATCTGCCTCTTGAGAAACCTGTATGCAGGTCAGGAAGCAACAGTCAGAACTGGACATGGAACAACAGACTGGTTCCAAATTGGAAAAGGAGTACATCAAGGTTGTATATTGTCACCATGCTTATTTTAACTTATATGAAGAATACATCATGAGAAACGCTGGGCTGGATGAAGCACAAGCTGGAATCAAGATTGCTGGGAGAAATATCAATAACCTCAGATATGCAGATGACACCACCCTTATGGCAGAGAGTGAAGAAGAACTAAAGACCCTCTTGATGAAAGTGAAAGAGGAGAGTGAAAAGTTGGCTTAAAGCTCAACATTCAGGAAACAAAGATCATCGCATCCATTCCCATCACTTCATGGCAAATAGATGGAGAAACGGTGGAAACAGTGGCAGACTTTATTTTTTGGGGCTCCAAAATCACTGCAGATTGTGACTGCAGCCATGAAATTAGAAAACACTCCTTGGGAGAAAAGTTATGACCAATCTCGACAGCATAGACGTTACTTTGTCAACAAAGGTCCTTCTAGTCAAGGCTATGGTTATTCCGATAGTCATGTATGGATGTGAGAGTTGGACTATAAAGAAACCTGAGCATCGAAAAATCAATGCTTTTGAATTATGGTGTTGGCGAAGACTCTTGAGAGTCCCTTGGACTGCAAGGAGATCCATCCAGTCCATCCTGGGGAGGGAAATCCTGAATATTCATTGGAAAGACTGATGCTGAAGGTGAAACTCCAATACTTTGGCCACCTGATGTGAAAAGCTGACTCATATGAAAAGACCCTGATGCTGGGAAAGATTGAAGGTGGGAGGATAAGGGGATGACAGAGGATGAGATGGTTGGATGGCATCACTGACTCAACAGACATGAGTTTGAGTAAACTCTGGGAGTTGGTGATGGACAGGGAGGCCTGGCATGCTGCAGTCCCTGAGTCTGCAAAAAGCTGGACACGACTAAGCAACTGAACTTAACTAAATACCCCTAAACATATCATTATAAAATAGTTGCATCTTTTATGGACCTATAAGCCATCAAAATACAAGGAAAGACCCATTTATGTTTTGATTNCAACAGACATGAGTTTGAGTAAACTCTGGGAGTTGGTGATGGACAGGGAGGCCTGGCATGCTGCAGTCCCTGAGTCTGCAAAAAGCTGGACACGACTAAGCAACTGAACTTAACTAAATACCCCTAAACATATCATTATAAAATAGTTGCATCTTTTATGGACCTATAAGCCATCAAAATACAAGGAAAGACCCATTTATGTTTTGATTTATTCCTAAGAATCATGCAGTATTTGAAAAATCAATCCAAAGAAGGAAGAACCCAGTAAAATTTTGTCCTTTCTTCTTCTATTCCTTTATAAAAAATAGTGTTTCATTATTCATCAATATACCCCTTGAAATCCTTATCACAGCACTTTGATGGAGTAGATGTTGATTTTCTGAAGTGGAGTGAATATCTCCAGCACCTAAATCTGTACTCAGAGTTTTCCTCTTGTCATCTCCTGCTCATCCCCAAGCTTGTCATTGCCTGGTTGAGCTTTCATACCACCTACGATTGTCTTGCTCTTTATCCTGCTTAGCTGGAGTCATCACATCAGACCTTTAAATATGTAAGCAGTCACCAGATATTCTGCTTATGTATTCATGTGGTGTTCAGAAATAGCATTTTGTCTCCTTTAAATAATTTAGAACTCATTCTTTTAGGATGTCATTGTGTAACAAATGTCTCCTTGATATTAATAATAATAGAGATACATTCCATTTCACAATGTAGCAAATTTAATAAATGTAAGTAGAAGTAGAATATGGATACAAAAGTTTTCCCCTTTGCTCAAGTATTTTCTTATTTCCCCATGTTACTGCCAAAAATTATTTTCAGAAAATTATTTGTCTCATATAATTGTCTTCATAGTTGCTAGCATTATGGCTATTTGATCTTGACAACAGTATTGAGAATGATTCTTTTCCTGTATATTATAAATCACATTATATCAAATTTAGAAATAAATTCTACCAAACTAAAAGAAAGGGAGAGAAACATTTCATAAACATTCACAACAACAGTTCTAAATCGCCTAACTTTTTTGACAGCTATAAAACAATTAGAGTCCAGGGGGATTCTAATACATCTTACCACCACAAACATTCAGGTGACTTCTAGGGAACCCTATATTTCCAAACATGAGCAGCAATGGTTATACATGAAGAAACCATCGAGTAGGCTCTGTAAATTCAATAATACTATCTTTCGAAGACAAGAGTGAATAAAGACATTTACATACCATAAAATTGGAGAGAGTTTACCATGCATACACTCATTAAAGGTACATCTAAAGGGTATGCTCCACAAAGAACCTGAAATTCCAATACTTTGGCCACAAAGAATGTAATTCAGTCATTCAACAGGTATATAAAGAGCCAGGCACAATTCCAGATGCTGGAGATACCTCAGTGAACAGACAGAAGAGAAAATCTTGTCCCCACAGCGTTTACATTTTAGTAGCCAAAGTCACAAACCAACAAAAAAAAGCAATCACATAGAGTCATTTCAGTTGTGTGCTGTAAACCTTTAAGACCAGCTCTTTGAAAAGAAAAAAGCCTGAATTTGTATCATTTACCATTTTTTTTGTGTGTGTGTGGTAATACTACCCTCATGTCAAAATTCCAAACTACTGGCAATGTTATTGAAGCTGGGAAGAGATGTATACCGTTGACCTGGTGGGCATGTGTGCACCAGTTTCAGCACATTATAGATGATCACAAGTTTCAGGGGAAAAAATTAGCAGGAAAAGATGAGAAGGCTTGGGGGGTTGCAATTTTAAAAAGAATAGTCACAGAAGATGTCACTGAGAAGGTGATATTTGAATAGAGACCTGAAAGAAGTGAGGAAGAACCCATTTAGCTCACACCCAAGTGAGCCATGAACCAATCTGGGGAAAAGCATTTAAGTCAGAAAGAAGAGCACGTGTAAAACCGTGAAGCTGGGAGCTGGAACAGCAAGGGCCGTAGAGGGGATTAGAGTGAAGAGCAGAGAAGGCCGTGATCAGGGAGTTTCAGAGAGGGCAGAGGGGACTAAGAGCTTTGGCAGTTATCACGGTGGAGACTGGAAGTCACTGGGAGGTTCTAGGCAGAAGGACATGATCTGAATGGCATATTAACGACATCACTCTGGCTTACCTGTTGAAAAGGACTAGGCTAATCTAATTAACTCATGATGATAGTTAAAGCAAAATGTCTACTGTCTGGTATTAAAAGACACAATGCAGTTAACTTTATTTTTTTGGCTCCAAAACCACTGCAGATGGTGACTGCAGCCATGAAATTAAAAGATGCTTACTCCTTGGAAAGAGGGCAGAGGGGACTAAGAGCTTTGGCAGTTATCACGGTGGAGACTGGAAGTCACTGGGAGGTTCTAGGCAGAAGGACATGATCTGAATGGCATATTAACGACATCACTCTGGCTTACCTGTTGAAAAGGACTAGGCTAATCTAATTAACTCATGATGATAGTTAAAGCAAAATGTCTACTGTCTGGTATTAAAAGACACAATGCAGTTAACTTTATTTTTTTGGCTCCAAAACCACTGCAGATGGTGACTGCAGCCATGAAATTAAAAGATGCTTACTCCTTGGAAGGAAAGTTATGATCAACCTAGACAGCATCGTAAAAAGTATATTACTTTGCCAACAAAGGTCCATCTAGTCAAAGCTATGGTTTTTCCAGTAGTCATGTGTGGATGTGAGAGTTGGATTATAAAAAGAAAGCTGAGCGTGGAAGAATTGATGCTTTTGACTGTGGTGTTGGAGAAGACTCTTGAGAGTCCCTTGGACTGCGAGGAGATCCAAGCCAGTCCATCCTAAAGGAAGTCAGTCCTGAATATTCATTGGAAGGACTGATGTTGAAGCTGAAACTCCAATACTTTGGCCACATGATGTGAAGAGCTGACTCATTTGAAAAGACCCTGATGTTGGGAAAGACTGAAGGTGGGAGGAGAAGGGGACGACAGAGGATGAGATGGTTGGATGGCATCACCAACTCAATGGACATGAGTCTGAGTAAACTCCAGGAGATGGTGATGGACAGGGAGGCCTGGCATGCAGTCCATGGGGTCGCAAAGAGTTGGTCGGACATGACTGAGTGACTGAACTGAATGCAGTTAACATTCATCACGAATGGCTCATCAGAGTGGTCAGGGAGGGAAGGATTGGGAGTCTGGGATTTGCAGATGCAAACTATTTTATATAAGATGGATAAACAACAATGTCCTACTGTATAGCACAGGGAACTATATTTAATATCTTATAACAAACCATAACATATAGAAATATATGTATAAGAACATATACATATAGATACATCTGTCTGTATATATCTGAATCACTTTTCTATATATCAAAAATTAACACAACATTGTAAATCAGATTCTCAAGTGGTGCTAGTGATAAAGAACCTGCGCGCCAATGCAGGAGATGTAAGAGACATGGGTTGGATCCCTCGGTCAGGAAGATCCCCTGTGGAGGGCTTAGTAACCCACTCTAGTATTCTTGCCTGATGAATCCCATGAACAGAGGAGCCTGGCAGGCTACAGTCCATAGGGTCACAAAGAGTCAGATATGATTGGAGCAACTTAACAGGCATGTACACATACTTCAATAAAATAAATTTAGAGAAAAGAACGACTCATCAGTCAAAGGAAAACAGACATGATTGGAGACAAAGTAGCCAGCACTTGTTGACTGAGGTGTAAGATTATTAATATTAGCACTGGTTTAGCACATGTGTTTAAATTTCTGGAGAAGCCACAGTGGAAAGTATTAGTTTGTTATATATATATATATATATATATAAAACAAACTACAAATGGGTAGAAAATAGAAGGAAACTGACAGTAAAAGCTGGAGAAGGCAATGGCGACCCACTCCAGTACTCTTGCCTGGAAAATCCCGAGGACGGCAGAGCCTGGTAGGCTGCAGTGCATGGGGTCGCACAGGGTTGGACACGACTGAAACAGCCTAGCAGCAGCAGCAGCAGCAGCCAGTAAAAGCAAAAGAGGAGAGAAAGAGAAGAAGACACAGAACAAGTAGGACAAATATAAAGCACAAAATGAGGTAGCCAAAATTACTTTCATATACATTGATAATCATATTTAAGTGTATGTACACTGACCATATCAATTAAAAGATGAATGTTGACACAGTAGATAAAAAGGAAAATTCCACAGAGAGTTGTTTTCAAACCTGATTCATAATGTAAAGAAAGAAGATAGAGCAAATACAAAAATGAGATAAAGTAAAATTTTAAAATAGTACCCCCGCAAAAAAAAAGCTGATTGTAGCTCTACTATTATTAAGGTAGCCACAGAATAATAAAATATTAAATTAATATATAAATATGTATAAAGCACACACACTTAAGTAACAGCTTCAAAGTAGGTAAGGTAACAACTGACAGAAAAACAGGGATATATTTACAATCCACTATCAGAGTTGGAGAATTAAACACACCACCTTTGGTAACATCAATTAGTACACTTATTCCTTCCCCTTCATCCAAAAAAAAAATGAAAAAGAGAGATCAAAACAGGAAGACTATAGAAGCTCTGAACAACACAGGTAACAAAGATGAGCTAATAGATATACCTTGATTGTACAATACATGTTGTTATAAGCAATACTGTATCCAGTCATAAAGTGACTCTAGCAGACAGAAAGTGTTGGTATCAAACAAACACATGCTTCCAGAGCATAATGCAATTAAAGTGGATATTAGCAAATACAAGATAAGAAACATCAGAGATAATGGAAAGGAATTAGAGAAATATGGGTTGATGGGGGGAAAAGGTTGGTATAGGTCTTGACATCCATCCAGAGCACTGTCAGTAGTGAACTGTCTGGAGAAATTTGTTGCCCTTCTATTTCTTCTTATGACAGAACAATTGATTGCAGTTGCCTTTTCCCTGCAAACATCTGGCATGTTAGGTTCTTTTTCAGTGACTTTATGAAGCCTCTGGCTTGACCTCAGCTGGGGCAGGGGAGGTTCTTGTTGGAGGATGAAGTCAGGCAGCATGAAGCTCCCCTTCACTGAAGCTTCCAGTTTCAGCCTCTGGGGTGTCAGCCCCCCTGCACGACTGAGGAGCCAGCCAGGTCTGTCCTCTGAGCCTGATACTCTGACTTCTCAAAGCTTTATGGCTTCCTACTTCTGTTTGCAGCTCTTTCTTTGCCTTAAGCAGTCTGGGACCTTCCATTAGCAAGAAAAATGATGAAATCACGCACAGCATTTTATTAAAGACTGAAGAGCTGTCCTCTCAAGAGGCCACTTACGAAATGTAAGGGCCAATCGACAAACAGCCAAACTAAGAAAGAGTGCAGTGTGAGGAAAGAGAAGGAAGGGTTCTCTAGCGAGGAAAAGGGGAGGTTGCTGAGCCCCTCTACCCATGCTCAGGGCCCTGTTCAGTGTGCCTGGGGACACGGCCGGGCTGGGTCTTCACTCTCTCACGGATGTTAGAAAGTCTGTCAAAATCGGAAAGAGCGGGTGTGCAAGAAAGAGGAGGAGGGAGAGACGTAGCCCTGGGAGTGATGCGCGGCTCTTTTATCTGCTCAGAGCCCAAATGCAAGTTCAGTGAAACCCGTAAGACCACTGTTGCCAGAGCTTCCGCCGTTCCGCTTCCCATCTATTTTAGGGCTAAAACGTTACGCAGTGTGGTCTGGGTCTAAAGGTATAATGAATCTTAGGCCAGGAGTGAATTCATTCTTCTAGGAGAGAATTTAAATTGTTAATATTCACTCCATCATGCTGGGCTTTCATGTAGAACTTCAAAATGCTTTAATGGGAGAAGCATCTATTTATGTATCACTTTCCTTCTCCAAAAAGCTTCCTCCCTCACCCCAGAACCACTCAGGAAGTTTGAGGACAGATCTTAGAACACTGGGAACTTGAATTTTCTAACATCACAAAACTAGCCCAAGGTAAATTTGAGACATGTCTTATCCATATAGACCAATTACACACAGACACACACATACACACACACATACACATACACATCCTGACTTCAGTTTTACTGAATGCAATACTGCCTCTATGAAGCATATTTTAATGTCTAAACTATTTAGTATGTTCTTTGGTTCTTTAAGGGCTGTGGCTTGTGGCATAGCTCTGTAACTAATGAAGACAATCCCTGAGATTTGTTATTTATTCTCTTCCTCTGGAAGAGTCATGTGTTTTGTACTGTGTCACAGTTTCTTCTTAGCTTTGAGGCTCTTGGAAATGTGCTCATATTATTCAATAGCAGGGCAGGTAAACACTGACACTGCATTGCTAATTCTTATCTCCCAATTAAATGAGGAAACAGTTTTTTTATTCCATGTGAGCTAAAAAAGCACTTTTGCAGTCATTAGCATTCTTGTTAAAATTTATGTGATATGCCCCATCCTTCTAATTTTGCAAGAAACTTCACAGAACATCACCTTCAGTTTCCTCACATTCCTTTCAGTTTTTCTAATACATAAAATAGGGACCATATAATACTTGTTTTTTAGTGGTAATAATTCAAGAAAAGAGCTTGATGAAAATATTTCTGTTAATTATGGACTATTAACCATTGCATCCATGACCTTCTCTTAGACCACCTGCTTTTGGTTCTTTCTTCCTAGGAAAATATCCTTCCCTTACCCTAGTTAGTTAGGGAGAGCCATCATTCCAGTCTGCCTGGGACTGAGTTGTAGCCCTGAATGTCTCTTGTCTAAGCAAACCAGGATGGTTGTTCACTTGAACTCCAGTCCACACTCCAGCTAATTTCTCCTCTCTCTTTTCATATCAAAATTTCTCTGCTGAGCACTCCATGCTCTCTTTCTTCATATCTTAAACCTTAAATTTACTCCTGAATTTACTTCAGCTGTGCTTCTGTTACCCTGGATTTTTATAAGAGTCCCCAGTGACCTGTATCTTTTGGCAAAGGAAACTTGCCCGTTCTTACCTCAGTGGACCCTGATAATAGATTTTATATTGCTGTTCACATCCTCACTGAAGCTCTTTACTCCCAAGGCTTGTACAGCATAATAACTGTCAAATCTCTGGCTGTTTTTGTTTTTGTTTTTTGACTGTTATTCATGGGATTATCTTTCTCCGCTTGTTTTCTGAAAGATGATTTTCCTCAAGATTCTGGACTCGATCTTCTTATCTTATCACTCTATAAACATTTTCCTTGGCTGATCTCACATACTTTCTTGCTTTGAACCATCCCTTACACAGCACGGTAACTTCAAAAACTACACTTGCTACCCAGAGAGTGAGCCAACTACTTGTTTAACATCTGTATACCTGTATGCCCCAGATGCACGTCAATAAAACTGAAATTTTTACCATGACTTCCAATGACCTTCTTGCTGTCTCCTCTTTCTTTGTTGTTGGAATAATCAACTGTTACTCAACTATGCTAGAAATCTTTTAACTTAAAAAAAATTTAATTTAGGTATAGTTGATTTACAATATTGTGTTTTCCACTGTATAGCAAAGTGATTCAGTTGTACATATAAATATTCTTTTTCATATTTTTTCCAATATGATTTATCCCAGGATACTAAGTATAGTTCCCTGTGTTACACAGTAGCACCTTGATGTCCATCCATTGTACATATCATAGTTTGCATCTGCTAATCTCGAACTCCCAGTCCTTCCCAAGTCTGTTCTCTATGTCTGTGAGTCTGTTTCATAGATATATCCATTTGTGTTGCATTTTAGATTCCGCATATAAGTGATATGCCTTTGTCTTTCTGACTTCTCTTATTATGATCATCACTAGGTCCATCCACGTTGCTGCAAATGACATTATTTCATTATTTTTAATGATCGAATAATATTCCATTGTCCTTATATGCCACATCTTTATTCATTCATCTGTTGACAGACATTTAAGTTATTTTCATATCTTGGCTATTGTAAACGGTGCTGCTATGAACACAGCGGTGCATGTACATGTATCTTTTTGAATTACAGATTTGTCTGGGTATACGCCCAGGAGAGGGAGTGCTGGACCATATGGAAACTCTATTCAACTATGCTAAAAGTCTTAATGTCAGTCTTGGTTACATTCCCTTTCATCTCCAATGACCCAGTTACTAAGTTGTTCAGTTTTACCTTTTATAGAGTTCTTAAATTGGTCATTCCTTCTCCATCCTTATTCTCATTTCCTAGTTTTAAGAAATCTTCTTTTGTCTGAATAGCATCGCTGCTGTTGCTGCAACGTCGCTTCAGTCGTGTCCGACTCTGTGCGACCCCATAGATGGAGGCCCACCAGGCTTTCCCGTTCCTGGGATTCTCCAGCAAGAACACTGGAGTGGGTTGCCATTTCCTTGTCCAAGAATATCATCGCTACAGCCTCTCAAATCATCCTATCACTACAGATTTGCCTTCTCAATCTGTTCTGCTTAGTAGGACTTAATAGCTCTGGTATGCAGCACACAGTATAGGTGTTTCATATGACATTACTTACATAAAACCACACAGGCACCTTTACTATTGTGCTCACCAAATTGCAAGCTACCTATGTATTTATCACTCCCACCCCATCCCCAACAAGACAGCGGTATACTGAATAAGGGGGAGCCCTGCTTTATTAGTCTTTATGTCCCCAGTGCCTGACCATGGCTGGCATGTAATACGGCGATACCAAGTGCTAAGCAGGAAGATGCTCAGCATTTTTTTAACTATGTGCTTTCTGAACTTCTCTAACTGTACTCTCTCTACCCTCTCTTCTAATGAGATAAGACCAAAGTGTATGATTCTATTGTTCTATTTCACTTTCACTTTTACATTGGGCTTCCCTGATAGCTCAGTTGGTAAAGAATCCACCTGCAATGCAGCAGACCCTGGTTTTATTCCTGGGTTGGGAAGATCCACTGGAGAAGGGATAGACTACCCACTCCAGTATTCTTGGGCTTTCCCGGTGGCTTAGCTGGTAAAGAATCTGCCTGCAATGCAGGAGACCTGGGTTCCATCCCTGGCTTGGGAAGATTCCCTGGAGAAGGGAAAGGTTACCCACTCCATATTCTGGTCGGGAGAATTCCATGGACTGTATCGTCCATGGGGTTGCAAGGAGTCAGACACAACTGAGCGACTTTCACTCTATCTACATATCACCAAAAATATTTCACATGTAGGACATGCTTAGTAACTAGTTACAGAATGAATCAGTGATCAAATGAATGAATGGGTAAATGACTATGTTCAGACCAATGTTTTGAGACACAATAACAGATACTACTTAGTAGTTCAAAATCAAAGAATTCACAACATACTTTCTTTTAAGCCTTTAGGTTGGTTAGAAAGTATATTCCTATCTAAATGTGAGCAATTCATAAAATATTTTATGATGTTAAATTCTTACTGAATTTATTCAGTAAAGTTTTAGTTTTTTATACCACTTAAAAATGGCTGAACCTTAACAGAACCAAAGGCATTTTGTATAATTTTAGAGAATATAGTAGAGTTTCATAAAAATTTGGAGATAGTTATCTTAACTTATTTTTAAATGACATAAGAACATATTTTGGCAGTTTTAAAGACATATTTCAGACATAAAGCCTTAAAACATTTTTATCATAATATTTTTGAATGGAAAAATTAGAAACAATTATATATTGTTTATAATTTTCAAGGACATAATAGATGTTTAAACTACCAGCTCAGTTTTAATTTAGCTACACTTTCAAAGACTATTTCAAAAGACTAATGAAAACTTGAGCACAACTTTTTAATTAATTAATTTATATTGACTCAAAAAGAAGAGTCTAAAATATTACCAAGAATATGAAAGGTTTTTTCCTTTTCAGTCTTCACACTCATATGGTAACATTTAATAGTCCTTCTGGTATCCTTAGCTCATTTAAGTAGTGTGATGAACATTACTATTATTTGCCAGATGCTCAGTGTCTTGAGAAAAGAACGCAGTTTCAAGACTTTTTTCCCATCGGATTCAGTACTCTTTATTTTACCAAAAGGTCAAAACTGTATAGAATAAAAAATTATGTATCACATTTTTCCTTTCAGTTTTATGTGAAATCAATATGTAGTATAACAGAGATAGAATCCAATGGCATTTTGAATGTGAAACTAAGATGAATGTAGATCATTTTAATTTTAAATTCCATTAATATTAAACAGCACGTCACATTTTGTAATAAAATACATTCACAATGATAATCAACTATCTTCAAATAATCGTTTTCTATCTAAGGGCAGCAGTTTACGTAATGAGAAATCTAATCCAATATAAATATAGCATGATAGGTTTCATGTATGAGCCTGAAGTTCAATGAATTTTGACAATTAAGGTAAATCCTTATGTGTAGGTGAATAAGTATGCTTGTGTATTCATAACTCTCCACATTTAGTAGTGCTGATTTTCAGGGTTTCAAAAAAAGTAATAAGAGAAAATGAGTTGTACATTTAACTTTCCAAAACATCTGAACTTGCTACTTATGAGATCTTTAAATCTTGAAAATTTGTGGGAGTATTTATTTTCATTAAAACAAATTCACCATGATTTCATATTTAAATGGACTAATGTCTCAGATTCATAATTGTTTGCAGAAGTAGACAGTTTCTGGAAAGTAATTAAACAAAGTGGTTTCTATCCTGTAGCTTTGAATACACACAGAAATGCATTTCAGGACTCTGCCAGGCTCAATCCTTTAGTACACTCTTCATTTTTTTCTTGATTCAGAGAAAAATGGATTATCTACTTAGTTGTTCTAGGGCTGAGATATATCTCCGTATCTCAAAAATAGCTGAGGGTAGACAACTTATCCCAGTTTGCCTAAGAATTTCCCAATAAAATAAAAATCCTCTGTCCCAGGAAATGCCTTACCCCTAGACAAACCTACTGAGAGATGAACCATACTTTGAGATAAAGAGCCTTACCTTAACATCATTGGTGTTCATTCTTGTTCCTTCCTTTCCCACAAAAATATCATCAATATCCACGAGAATATACCTGTCCAAGGACAAAGTGAGCCTCTTCCCTGACAAGAAGGAAACAGCATCTATGAAGATAAGCTTGTGCAACCAAAAGTTCAAATTGTTGCCAAAGAGAACTCTTTGAATTCCATCATGGAGCCCCAGGTCATGTATGACAGTGGCGTAAAAAGCACCTTTAGAGATGGGAGGAGACAGGTTTTCTGGGGTCTTTACTTTGGCAAATATGACTGGTTGGTAGGCTGAGTGATTAATCTGGAAAACAGTCCAGTCAGTTCCAGGTAAAGAGCCTTTTTCAAGCTTAGAAGATTTGGTCACGTGAAGCAATGGAGAATGAGGATTAATGCAGCAATCTTTTACTGCAAGGTTTCCATATACAGAAAAAGGGAAGCCTTTCAACTGAAAGCTCTGCGGGCTCTTCTCACTAGTTCTGTGGAATCCAATGACACCCACACCATATTCAACACAGTATTTATCTAAAAGACTTCGATTCCAAGCGTCCATATGTATATACTTTAAAATGTTCTCATAAATAATGAGAATATATTTGCCTCTAGATTTTTCCGTAAGTGCTGGAAGATCCCCTTTGCCAGGAGCAATTTCAGTGTGATACTGGAATCTACTGGATTCTAGAATCATAATGATGTCTTGACCAAGCGATGAGTACTGGCTCTCCACAAACACCAGGACCGTGGTGTCTGTCCTCGAGGCATCAGAGAGCTTCGCTGGCTTCACTTCCGTCAGCCGGTATGGTAGGTGCTGCACGTCCCCACAGTCTACTTCTAAAGCCATCTCAGACAGTTCATTTTCCTCTTTGTAGCCACTGTACAGGTAGTAAGCAGAAATAACAATGCTCGCCATACAGAATGTGGCAAGCAGAATCACTGTCCTTTGAAAATGTCTGTGCAGCTTCATGATAAAACTCATGTTGCATATACTTTCCTCAGACTGTTCCAACAGAAGCACCATAAAAAAATGAAAGAAGAAAAAAGAAAAGATGATGTTTCAGATACTTTTCCAGTTTCAGTCAATAGTTTATGTCACCATTGCAGCACATTTGTGTCACTTGATCGGGACTCACAGAAAATATAGTCTGAAAAGTAGAATAAGATACAATAGAATATTAAACATTCAATCTGCAGCATTAAAATGAGCAAGTTTTTATCCTGGTGACTGGCACAAGTGGCAACCTGTTAGGCAGATGAATTGGTGTCTGCTAATTAAGAAAACGTATCTTTTCTTCTCCCAAATCTGAATGAAGACAAGGGAGGACTGGAAAGAGGGAAGAGCTCCACTGAACAGAGGTCTCTGCTCCTAGTATACAAAAGGCACTGGACTAACAAGGAGTTTCCTTTTAGTCCTTGAACTTTGGATCAAATTGTATAGATTATATAAACCGAATGCCACAGAGATGTCACCTGAGTCACATGCTGTCACAACATGCAATACAGGTTCCAACTATTTGTGGTTAATTACATATACTGAAAATTCATAAAAGTTTGGATGTATTTCATTAAATGCTACAATTAAGCATTTAGTTTCTACTTTTTAGAAAATCTCAGTAATTATATAAAAAGTACCATAAAATGTTTCTACTAGTTTCGACTTTTTAGAAAATCTCAGTAATTATATAAAAAGTACTATAAAATGTTTTTTTAAAGACATAATGAAAACAATTGCAACTTCATGAAATACTTTGTTATATTATAATTTCAATTCTTTTCCAAGTCTTAGTAACCTTTGAAAAATTCAGTAACTTTTGAAAAATAACAAGAAGAAATATGGGTGCTTTTTTAGACCAGAAGTTTATTAGGTCTTATGGTCCTGGCAATTTTTCAAGGAAATATCATGGAATATAAAAAATATTAAGAAAGATCTTATTATTGCCCACAAGACAGGATGAAAGCTAGCTGTACAATAGCTGAAAGCACTAATGGAGAATACCTCAGTTGATGTTCTTCATAAGATTAGGGTTTATTACACTTCTGTCTAGTATTAATTGTCACTTTGGCCCTGGTACCTTCTCAGAAAAATGATAAGGTTAGAATAAATGATCACCAAGAACATTCTGGCTCTCTATTATACAGATGAAGTAAGTCAGAAAGAAAAAAAATCGTATATTGTAACACATATATATGGAATCTAGAAAGCTGGTACTGATGAACCTATTTACAAGGCAACAGTGGATATGCAGACTTATGGATATAGGCAGAGGGGGAAGAAGGAGAGGGTGGAACGAATGGAGAGAGTAACATGGAAGCATGTACACTACCATGTGTAAAATAGATCATGGGAATTTGCTGTGTGACTCAGGGAATGCAAACTGGAGCTCTGTAAGAATCGAGAGGGCTGGGAAGGGCTGGGAGGTGAGAGGGAAGTGAAAGAGGGGTGCCTATGGTTGATTCATGTGGATGTATGGCAGAGGCCAACACAATATTGTGAAGTAATTTTACTTCAATTAAAAATAAAAAAGTTTGGGAAAGAAAGAACATTCTGGCTCTAAAATTCTGTGATATTCACCCATGAAATAATCAATGAGGAATATTATGAGTAATATGTTTATTTTTATGAATAATATAATATCCTGTAATTGGAGAATACTTACAGTATACTTAAACTTTACCTTTAAATATAATACTTACACTTTATCCTATACATTATATATCATACTTTATTCATTGAAATATTTAGGGAAACTACATCATTCATTTAAGTAATTACGAGATAACTATCTTTTTATTTCAAATATAAATCATCAGCAGAATGAATTTCTTTCAAGGGTCCCAAATTATAAGGTAGAGACAGTAACTTGAATGCAAACAGTAATGTATGGATTGTTGATTAGAGACAAATGCCTGTCACAGGATGAGAGAAAAAAAGACACCACAGCAAGTGGGGGTGTCTGCAGTGTGGGGAGGGGTTGGATTTGGGCAGAGCCTTGAGGGATGAGGGTAAATGAATAGGCATTTGAGATAGAGGGGATTTTACAGAGGAAGAATGAGTACAGTATTGGGCAGGGGACACTGAGGAGTTGAAGGAGAGTGTAAGGAATACCTAAAAAGTAAATTGTATAAATACAGGTAACTCAGATCATAGAGATTAGATAACATAGAAGTTTATTGTCAAGAAAGCCTTGTAGGGAACCATTAAATTTTCCTGATTTGGGAAATAAAATGAATTAATCAAGAATGTAGACAATATCACAGGGCAGTGTGAGAGCAACTCTGGCAAGCTAGTGCAGGCTCATTTCTCACAGTCCAAGCACAAACTGTTTAGTGATCACAGAGCAGACAGAACATGGGCATGGATGAGTCTGAGGGACAGCAGCAAAGAAAGGAGGTGCTGGACTTCATATGTCACCGAAGGTCTACGGGCCACCACCCTTGGCCAAGAGAAACGCCATTAAGGGATCTGACATGTTCCAAAAGAAATCCTACCCTTTTAAACATTTCCCCACAGGTTTAGATGTAATTCAAGCAAATCAAAATTACCAGGACAACTGAGAGTTTTCATTGTAACTGTAGCTATTTCATTTTGAAAAGTAATTGCACTTTTAAAGTTAGGTACATGTTTATGCATAATATAACAGTCTGTAGTACAATAGCAGGATATAAAATCTCACATCTCCCTAGGCCCCTGTCTTAGTTCTAGCTGTGAAGTGTTTCTGAGTGGATACAAAATCTGTTCTCCCTTTTTGCAGTTCAGATAGCAGTGTCTCATAGTTTGTTCCTATTGTCAGAAGTGAAAGGCATGTAATTCATAAAATTCTTACCTGTGATGAGACAGGGTGGTGAGGTGTATTTGCTCTCACTATGTAGGGTAGTTACGAGAAACCTATCAAAGCTGCCTCCTCCATTAGCAGGTATAAAATACTGAAAAACATGTGAAACAACAGCCAACTCTAGGTTGCACATAATGAGCAGGGATTTGTGCTGTACAGACTATGTCTACTAAAAGTTTCAGAAGAAAGGGCAAGAGAAGAATGACGCTTAGGAAAGTCAGTGGTACTTTCTAAGAAACAAAGTGCTTGAGGGGGGCCTAGCATGATGGGCAGGATCTGGGTATAAGGATGTGGTGTGCATGCCCGGCATAGAACCCTGGCAAGGATGAAATGCAATGATTACAGCGCATTTATCTGAGGATCAGTCTAAACTAATCATAAAGCACTACGTATTGGACTGAAAATGGAAATGTTTCACTGAAAAAGTGCTGCAGATTAAAGTGACTGTGAACACAAGAGCATCGACTGGGAAACAGCACTGGATGTATCTGGACAGAAGAGAGACAATAAAAATAGGGTTTACAGATGATTAGTGTAGCAGTGACACCCAGAATGGACAAAGAACAATCATACGCACAGAGAGAGTACGCGCTGCATTGCACGCAGTGGAGAAGTAGGTGGAATCAGGACAGTCCCAGCAAAGACACTGCTGCACAAGACAGGTAGGGGTGGTCTGAGTCCAGAGAAAGGTGGTTATCAGAGAGGATGACAACAAAGAGGGACTCAGGAGGAAAAAAGAAAAGGACGTGATTACTGGTGGGGGCGGCGGTAGGCAGGCTTGGAGACTAGGAGAATGACAGCGCCAGTAATGAAAGCACCTGGCACAGAGTGGAAATTGGCATGTGCTACTGCTGGACACTTAGGGTTCAAGCAGCTGACCAAATGATGCGTGAGGCGATAGCAAAATCACAGTCTTCTACAAAATAGTTGGATGCTGACAAACAAGAAAGTCGAGGAAATTGACCGGGGTCAAAATTGGTGGGTGGCAGGCAAATCTCGATATACTGCACAAATTCAGTTCTTCAGGAAACTCTTTGTGACCAAGTCCACTCCTCTCCCCTTTAGGCCAGGTGCCCAGATTATATACTCTAATTATAATCACTTTTCCTTTAAGGCCTCTACTAAAGGCTTACTATTATTAGCAACATGATTTGTTTAAGGTCTCACTGCTTTTTCAGACTGAAATTTCCAAGGGCAGGTTTCATGTTATTCCCAGTGATCTTTTAAACAAGACCCGGGATAAAAACATTTTGAAAGGTCAGGAAGATCAATAAGGCAAACGCTTCAGTATCGTGACGACTGTGTTCCTGAAGTGCTCTCACAACAACATGTTAGAAAGTACAGACTCTGCATGGTCTGAAGGGCTCTCTGAATGACTGCAGAACAGGCACATGAGCTTGTGGGTCAAGAGAGTTTCCATGGACACCACTGTCTTAAAGCACAGAGCTGACAGCTATGGTTGAACTTGGCTCCCTATCTGCCCCATGATAAGGACTATGCTGAATGACAAAGAAACTGTATATGAAACTGAGCATATCAACAAGCCATTTAGGCAGGCGAAGTTTTGGAACAGTCACAGCAGATACAGAAAGTTACAAGGTTGGGCTGGTTATAAGCATCAACACCTCATAAGGATATCCTATAAGGTACACTGAAGCAAATCCCATCTGTGGGCAAGGAGGATGCCAGCAACAGCAGCTCAGCTAACATCAATGAACACTTACTTTAAGGAACACAGTCTGAGGCCCTTTAAAGGCTAAGCAGCCTGTCCAAGGTGCAACAGCCTGTAGTAGCTGAACTGACTTAGAACTTGACAGCCCACGTTCAAGATATCATCCACCCGAGAAGGCAACTGCAAACACGTCCCTTTCATGCTAGGAACACATAGGAAATGGATATCAGGCAGCTCTTCCCTTTAGATGCTGCAGTTTCCTCATTAAAAGTGAGATACTTGTGGTACCTACTTAACAGGGTTAGTTTTTTTTTACATGCACTGTTTTTATTAGTCATTTTATTCTTTTTAAAATTAATTTAATTGGAGGATGATTACAATATTGTGATGGTTTTGATGAGGATTATGAAATAAAAGTGTAAAAGTCTCTTAGAAAATTATCTGGCACAGAGAATGAATATACTAAATGTTACCTGTGATGATGATGATGATATAAATAACATAATAAATGAGAGAAATATCCTGAAGATGACCAATAAAAATGTACTAAGAGTTCATAAAAGGATAGCTACAAACATGTTAGTATAAGCAGTGTGGTGGGAGGTACAGGAAGGCCACTTTTGATGCAGGAATCTAAAGTCAGATGGGTCTCAGAGCAGAGGAAGAAGCCCCAAAAGAGACATAATCGGCACTGTATCCACCCTTGGGCTTCTAATTCCTCCCCCTTCTCCTAGATGAGCTCACACGCCCCCTGGCTTTCATTACCAATGATGCTCCCCTAAATTGCAAGTGTTTATTTAGAATTCAAACCTCTTTCTTCTGAGCTCCAGGATTTCAAACTGAACTACTGACTTGGTATAATAACAGCTTCCAGTAACCATGCCCTTTCTAACGACAGACCAGCCACTCCTTGGCTCCACTGGAACTATCACAAGCAAGCTCAACCTGTCCGTAACCAAACTTGCGATCCACCCTCTAAACCCATCTCCATCTTCCTGCAGCCATCTGGTGGCTCCTCTCAACACCTTCTTTTCCCGCACTCCTGCCTGTCGAAAAAAAGAGACCCAACTGCTCTCATTTCCAGTTTCCAAAACTCTCAGACCAAACGCCCTTCTCTCTTTCCCGGCAGGGTGCCTCTCACTGGAACCGCCTCAACAACTAGCCCTACCAGAAACCCTCTCAGCTCCCTCTCTACTTTTCTCAATCCAGCATCAAAGTACAACTCTGATTTCCTTCCCAGCTGAAAAATCCAGCGATGGCCACCCATCTCACTTGCTGATGCAAACTCAAATTCCTGTACATATCCCACAAGACTGGAGGCATGCTCCCCTCTGCCTCTGACATCTCAGGGCTGATTCAGGCCTGATTCTATGGATTACTCTTACGCTCGGGCAGGAGCTGGGCCTGAAACTCTTTTCTGACCTAGGATGCTCTCACATTCTGTTTCCTTTGTCTGGAAGTTTGTTCCACTCTTCTCATTTTACTTCATTCTCCAAATCCTGTGGCTCTATGCGTATATGTCCCAACCTAACAGAAACTTCCCTGCTTCCCTGATCTGCCAGGTCCCCGGAACACATTCTCACATCACTATCTACTTGCGCTCTGCAGCACGTTCCAGTTATAATTAGTCGTGGGATTTTCTGGGTAATATTTTTTCACAGTTTGGAAACAGCTGGAAGCACCTGTCCTGTTCACTTCTATACTCTTGATATCAACACAGTGCCTGAAGTGAGCACATCCCACTGAATACTTGAAAAAAAGAGCCTCTACTAAATTTTGCAAATGGTAGGGCAGTCATGAAGTAAACCTATCTCCCATGAATGGATANAGCACCTGTCCTGTTCACTTCTATACTCTTGATATCAACACAGTGCCTGAAGTGAGCACATCCCACTGAATACTTGAAAAAAAGAGCCTCTACTAAATTTTGCAAATGGTAGGGCAGTCATGAAGTAAACCTATCTCCCATGAATGGATACCTCAATCAGTCACACTGGCCTCAAACAGTCAGGGTGATAATACAAACACTGTCAATGGCAGTGACCATTTTGACCACAGCCATAAATCAGACACATCCAGAATGTACCTTTTACTGACTTATTTGAATACCCATTTTTTCCTTTTCTGATAGTTCTCAGAATTCAGAGTGGTTAGAGTTCTTTTGCAATTCATCTGTTTTTAAAAAGGAAAACATCTGTTTTTCACCACGGGAACATCAGCCAGTCATTATTTAATTATCTACCATTAATGAAACACAGAGGGCACAATTATTTCTCAGGAATCACAGTCCATTCTACATACATAGTGAAGAACTGACTATATACAAACCTATACTCTGCAAAACATCGTAAAATCTGCAGGGGAAAGCACCTACTTGTCCCTGTAACCGATCTTGTTTCTTCCATTCTCTCCCATCATCATTCCAAAGTAAAAATCAATTTCTAAATGAAATAGAATCATGTTGGCAGCATAAGGAATGTGAAAAAAAAAAGATTGCCATCTGGAAAATGAGTATTAATAACTAAAGAACTTCAGGTTCTAACATAAATGAAAGATATTTAAAAGATCTTGACAGTATTCCTCTTTCACAAAATTAACCACATTTTATAGTATTGAAAAATGCATTGAGAGGCCTCAAATACATTGCATGGATTTGCTAAAAGTAATTTTAGCAATATTAAAAATTGACAAAGAACATGCTTTTGTCTGAGAAAGAATGTGTGAAATTGTGTCATATTTATTGAACCCTGCTGTGGTAGGCAAGTAATTTGCTGATTTGCATGGACTACAACCAAGAATATACTCTTGTCTCTAGAACTGGGCTTTTCTTTTTTTTTTTTACAGTATTCCTCTTTCACAAAATTAACCACATTTTATAGTATTGAAAAATGCATTGAGAGGCCTCAAATACATTGCATGGATTTGCTAAAAGTAATTTTAGCAATATTAAAAATTGACAAAGAACATGCTTTTGTCTGAGAAAGAATGTGTGAAATTGTGTCATATTTATTGAACCCTGCTGTGGTAGGCAAGTAATTTGCTGATTTGCATGGACTACAACCAAGAATATACTCTTGTCTCTAGAACTGGGCTTTTCTTTTTTTTTTTTTAAAGCTGGATGGGAGAAAAGCTGCACTTATGGGGGTATTAGCTTTGTTTAATACCTTAGATGGAAAATGACTTTCTACTGCAACTTCCCTCCTCTGTGCTTAGAAATTACAAAGGAAGGAATCTATTTTGTTCACTTCCCCCAGTGGTGTGCCATCCAGTGAGGCAAGAGAAGAACACTCCCCCACTGCTGTTTGCTGTTTCTGCCTCTGTGACTTACGGGCGAACATGTCTGCCTCTGTCTTCTTAAATTCTGCTGGAATGTATGTATCAATGCACGCCTAACAGCGGGGCACCGTGCCTGCTGCCAGTGCAGCCTTCAGCACAGACTTTAACCTGTGCCACTTTATCCTTCTCCAGAGACAGGGGAACAGAAGATGCTAACCCAGTCTCTCACTGTTTGCCTGGACCGTAAGATGTAAAGTCACAGAGCAGTTTTTGGCCGTGTTTTAGGGCAGGTTACATGAAGCTGAGAGGCAGAGGAAGTCAGTCTGCATAGAGAGGATAAAAAAGAGCAGAGAGGAGCAATAAAAAAGATGATAGGGAGTCCTGAGGAGGTCTGAGGTCCTGGTTCTCTTACTCACTACCCTGTGGATGCATCAATGAAGAGGTCAGATAAATCACTCCTCTGTTGTCATGGGCAGCTTTCAGAACAAGTGAAACTCAACCCACCTGGAGTAGCAAGAGAGGAGAAAGAAATCACCTAAACTAGACTAAATATGGCTCATTAAGGAAGGCATCACATGTAATGGTTCTGAGAACTGCTTTAAGTCTGGCACAAAAGTAGGTACAGAGTAAATTTTTCTTGAATAAATGAATGATCATTTCATCCATAAGGGGAGAGATGGTAGAAATGACTGGAGTGGTATATGAGTTTCCTGTGTTATATCAAGAGGTGTAACAAGCACAGATATTTGAAGCCTATGGAGAAAAAATGTAATTTAGTTGTTAAGGGCATGTGCATTGGAGTCAGAGTCAAACTGAATCCCGGCTTTACCACTTGCCAGGGATGCAATGTTTGACAGGCAGATAACCTCTCAGTGCCTCAATTTCCTCATCTGTGAAGTGGAAGTAATTACAGTATCTACCTCACATAATCTTTGTGAAGATTATAGAAGCTAAAAATTAATATATAAACTGCTTAAATGGTGCCTGGTACAGGTGTGCATCCTATGAATGTTGACTGTTATTCAAGATTTTTTGACGTGGATCATTTTTATAAACGTCTTTATTGAATTTGTCACAGTATTGCTTCTGTTTTTATCGTTTAGTTTTTTGGCCCCTGAGCACGTGGGATCTCAGGTCCATGACCAGGGACTGAACCTGTACATCCTCACTTGATGGAGAAGTCCTAACCACAGGACCACCTGGGCAGTCCTAACCGCTATTATTATAACCTAGCTGTTATTTCAATAACACATCTACTACTAAAATTCTAGACAGTAGCACTTAAGTTTAGTTTCGCATTATTCTTTAATTTTTTTTCATGTCTCGTTGTCCAGTCCTCCAGAATAACTTCCACAGTGTTGGGCAATACAGAGGACAGGAAAGGATCTCTGAGAGCCTTATTTTCCAGGTGAGGGACCGAGGCCCAGAGCCAGCAGGGGAGTTGTCCAAGACTAGAGCTCTCATGGCAGAACCCAGCCTACAAGCCAGATCTAGTTTCAGGTTATTCTCAAACCCTGCAATCAGAGAAGAAGATTTAAAAGAGAAATGTATGTAAAATGGATACCCATCAGTGAGATGCTAAAAGGTTTTACTATAGAACTCTGCTACCTGACTTTTTCGCAACAAGTGGTGAAGAGCTGGGATTCCCCTGTGGCTCAGCTGGTAAAGAATCTGCCTGCAATGCGGGAGACCTGGGCTCGATCCCTGGGTTGGGAAGATCCCCTGGAGAAGGGAAAGGCTACCCACTCCAGTATTCTGGCCTGGAGAATTCCATGGACTGTCCAGTTCATGGAGTCATAAAGAGTCTGAGCACAACTGAGCAACTTTCACACACACAAGCGAAGAGTTACATCTGTCAGTAATCTGCAGGAGTTTTTGTGAAATAATTTATTATACATAATAATTGCAGAAAAGTAATTACAGAAGGGCTTGACATTTTCCTAGTTATACAACTTACATGAAATTGATGAGCAATGTTTAACGCAACATGAAGGGATAAATCACCCACTGTGACATCCCAGAGCTGAGATATGGTTTGTATTAAAAGCAAACAAGCAGCCAAATAAACCAATTGGTTTTCTAAAACCAATTCTTTGGGTATTCTAAGAGACTCTTCCATTATAAAACAGTTTTAAGTGCTGTTCAGACTAGTTATCCCCATAATGCAGCCCATTACTGTGGTGGCCTGGTAGCATCCTCTAATCTGGACAGCTGCTCAGAGTTCATGCATTTCAGTGTAGATGCTCATCTCCAAGTCACAGCACAGGACAGGCAGACTTCCACTGTCTTTTCTCTGCTGTCTAAACTGTTGAGCAATTAGAAATCCAAGGCAGTCATTGAGCTGAGAATAGTGTTTTCATTACCAATTCTAATTCCCTGTTTTTGTAGCACAAACAACAAAGTATTTTATAGTTCAGATTTTATTTAGATTTAAAAGTTGCCATTAATCACCAAAGAGCAGTTGAGACCCAACCAAGATTCAATGAAGTCATAGAAGATTCTCTGAATTAAGTGAAAATTGTGTAATTTCTTTATTATTTTAAAATTCTTAATTGACAAGTCAGCCTTTGAATATAAAGATTCTAGCTCATAATAACTTCTTCAACAAAATATACTGTTCAGAAAAAAAGAAACTCAAATTCCTGGTTATCTCTTCCACTGCATTTTTTTTAAACAAATCTTTCAGTCACAGCACAAATCAGTCTAACATTTGCTGTAATCTTCAGAGACAACACTTTTCTCAAGGAAATGTATTAAAAGCGAAGGGAAGGAAAGGGAAAGGGTTAGTCGCTCAGGCATGTCTAACCATCTGAGACCCCATGAACTACTGTAGGCCATCAGGCGCCTCTGTCCATGGGGTTCTCCAGCAAGAACACTGGGTGTGCTATAACTCAGCTACACTGAACTATAAACAAATCTCTCTAGAAAGAGATACAAGTTTTGTTTCATCTAAAATAGCTTATTAACACGAGAATCTTTATTCTAAAGACTACGAAGAAAAGTAACTCATGTGACCAGTTTAATATCAATATTTACTGATACAAAGAAAGAAACCTCTGTTTTACCAAGAAACAAGAAACCTTGTTTTACCATCAAGACCATAAAGAAAAACAATAAAAATATCAGAGAAATGGCAGATATTGTCTGTGTTAACTGGAGAAAGAAAAGGGGAAAAGCTTCTGTTAAGGCAAGACTCCTGATATGTTCATGTTCAGTACTATTTTCTAAAAGAATGTCTTTCAAATTTATTTTTGAAATCTCCTTCTCAAGTTCAATATTAATAGGGAGCTATGGCTGAAGGAAAAGGAAAAATTTGTCCTTTAGCTGAGTATCAGACGTTTGGGAGTTTCTCTTCCACATCATTCTGCTCTCATGTGGTGAATAGCAGTGTTCAATAGTTGATAACATATTTTCTAAGAAAAATAAAAAGTGGATTTGAGATCAGTTTCACATGTGTCTTAAGATTTGATTTGTATTTTAATATCAAGATGTAGCTGTTTACATCACTTAGGAGTGATTTCCTTAAAACTGTTCCAGATTACATATGTTGCTATAACCAATATGTTTATAGAGAATATGGATAAATTTCAACTTTAAATGAGTTTGAGGCTTAAGTAGTTTCCAGATATTAGAAGAACTAGTTGGAAGATCATCTACATAAACCCCTTAAAAAAAAATCTAACTTAGTTCTTTTTTTAAAAAAAATGTAGATATATTAAATGGACTATATATGTATTTTCTTTTAATTTTAAACTTCTGTGTTAAATACTTAGGCTATTTCTTACCAGTTGCATTTAATGTTATTAACTGTATAATTTTAAATGATATTTATAAAATGAATTGCATCAAATAGAAAGATTTATTGAGGATCATTACTATATAGATAGATAGGTAGTTGTAGTTTAAATCTCCAATGTTGCTTACAAATTTCTAGTCCAACAAGCAACAGACATATGTTCTGTTTAACAAATCTTCTGAAGAATAACTACAAGTTGTTGGTGGAAATCTGAAACAACTGTAAGATCATTGCCTACTTTAATTTTATAAAAGAGAAGCTTTAAAATTAAGCCAGGGTAAGACATTTCTTTGTTTCACTCAATTTAATTAAATGCTCTATTTCTTCTATAAGGATAAAATTAGGCACTTGTTCAATCCTGAAATTCTTAGATCGATTGTAAACAAAGTTGCTACTCTTACATTTATGAGTTATCCATTAAAGTATAGTATAAATAAATAGATACACTTACCTGGTGTTAAAACGGAAAGAGCCGCAAACGTTTCAGAAAGTTTCAATAGATGGAAAAGAAACTGAAACAGCAGTATCCACTACCAATTTGGGAGTTTCTCTTCCACATCATTCTGCTCTCATGTGGTGAATAGCAGTGTTCAATAGTTGATAACATATTTTCTAAGAAAAATAAAAAGTGGATTTGAGATCAGTTTCACATGTGTCTTAAGATTTGATTTGTATTTTAATATCAAGATGTAGCTGTTTACATCACTTAGGAGTGATTTCCTTAAAAATGTTCCAGATTACATATGTTGCTATAACCAATATGTTTATAGAGAATATGGATAAATTTCAACTTTAAATGAGTTTGAGGCTTAAGTAGTTTCCAGATATTAGAAGAACTAGTTGGAAGATCATCTACATAAACCCCTTAAAAAAAAATCTAACTTAGTTCTTTTTTTAAAAAAAATGTAGATATATTAAATGGACTATATATGTATTTTCTTTTAATTTTAAACTTCTGTGTTAAATACTTAGGCTATTTCTTACCAGTTGCATTTAATGTTATTAACTGTATAATTTTAAATGATATTTATAAAATGAATTGCATCAAATAGAAAGATTTATTGAGGATCATTACTATATAGATAGATAGGTAGTTGTAGTTTAAATCTCCAATGTTGCTTACAAATTTCTAGTCCAACAAGCAACAGACATATGTTCTGTTTAACAAATCTTCTGAAGAATAACTACAAGTTGTTGGTGGAAATCTGAAACAACTGTAAGATCATTGCCTACTTTAATTTTATAAAAGAGAAGCTTTAAAATTAAGCCAGGGTAAGACATTTCTTTGTTTCACTCAATTTAATTAAATGCTCTATTTCTTCTATAAGGATAAAATTAGGCACTTGTTCAATCCTGAAATTCTTAGATCGATTGTAAACAAAGTTGCTACTCTTACATTTATGAGTTATCCATTAAAGTATAGTATAAATAAATAGATACACTTACCTGGTGTTAAAACGGAAAGAGCCGCAAACGTTTCAGAAAGTTTCAATAGATGGAAAAGAAACTGAAACAGCAGTATCCACTACCACTGGCTCAGGCTTTTTGGCTTTACAAGTGGCAGATACTACCAGTTCAGGCCCAGTACCGTTGTGTTATGTAACATCTCATTAATATTAGCCATCAAACTGCTACCAGCTGCTGAGGCACTAGAGGGCAAGAGTGTCACATGCAAGACCGGTCGCCAAGGGACAGGTTTCGGTACCACTTGGGGAAGACAGATGCTAAAGAAGCTGATAAATAACACGATGCCAGAAAGCAGCTGTGAACTAGAATTGTTTCTCAAATAATATTTTAATCGTCAATTTTCTGTCCAGCTGAAGAGTTACCAGGTTAATAAATATATATAAGCAAATAACCACATCATGCAAAACTTTCGGGATTGTATTTAAAAACCTCCAGTCATGCAGGAAGCTATCTTGCTTTTCTTTGTCTAAATAAACTTATTTTTAACAGGCGAGGAAAGGTCGATTAAATAAAACGAGTGGCAGTCTCGGGACCCCTTTAAACCGCGAGAAACTTGTCCTGACCGTGCGCGCCGCCTCTGGAGTCCGCGTTCCAAGTCTCCGGGGGCGGGTGTCTGGGCGAGGACCGCCGGGTCTCTGGCGATTCCCTCGGGCTGCGGGCGTCCGCGGGATCCTGCTTCCCGGCTCCTCGGCCTCCGCGGGTCGCGGCCGCCCCGCCGTCCGGGCGGCGCTCGGGGGCGACGCGGTGCCGGGAGCCGGGCGGGGACGGCGCGCGGGCGGCCCCTCCCCTCGCGCGCCTGGGTCCGGGAGCGCGGGCGGTGCCGGGCGGGAGCGGCCGNCCATCTCTTTCAGAATTTTCCACAGTTTATTGTGATCCACACAGTCAAAGGCTTTGGCATAGTCAATAAAGCAGAAATAGATGTTTTTCTGGAACTCGCTTGCTTTTTCCATGATTCAGCGGAGGTTGGCAATTTGATCTCTGGTTCCTCTGCCTTTTCTAAAACCAGCTTGAACATCTGGAAGTTCACGGTTCACGTATTGCTGAAGCCTGGCTTGAAGAATTTTGGGCATTACTCTACTAGCATGTGAGATGAGTGCAATTATGTGGTAGTTTGAGCATTCTTTGACATTGCCTTTCTTTGGGATTGGACTGAAAACTGACCTTTTCCAGTCCTGTGGCCACTGCTGAGTTTTCCAAATTTGCTGGCATATTGAGTGCAGCACTTTCCCAGCATCATCTTTCAGGATTTGAAACAGCTCAACTGGAATTCCATCACCGCCACTAGCTTTGTTCATAGTGATGCTTCCTAAGGCCCACTTGACTTCACATTCCAGGATGTCTGGCTCTGTTAGGGGATCTCATAAAAACAAACGGCAGTACACAGTTGCTGCACCCTCATCCCTACAAACTGTGATGCCAGCAAGAGGACTGGAGCACGGAGGAGGGGAAGCTGCTGCCGTGCTGGCCTTCAGAGCCCCTTTTTGTTTTGCTCAGTCCTGTCTAGAGAATAATGCCTGTCATATTGTCAGAAATGTTTGATGTGCCTGAAGAGTCTCAAGCAAAAATGGCAGTAAGGAGGAGAAAGAAAGAAAGCTCTGAGGCTAGGAGATCATCCATATGAAGTAGATTTTCTTTGAGTCTCTTTGCTCTGCGAGCAGCTCAGCATCAAAACAGATGTTTCTCCCCATTCTTGGCACCTTCCTGAGATGCTGATCCTCAAAGTAATTAGTTTAGTAGAACCTCCTGGTTCTTAATTGACGAGAAGGGTTCTTGAACCCCCCAAAAAACAAAAAAAATCCGTAATTGGTCAGCTGTTCTCGAGGGGGGCCTTCGCAGATGACAGGGAGTTCAGGTAGACGAAATGCCGAGGGAAAAACTCCTGAAGTGCTGTCAGGCAGATGGATTGCTGATGCTCTGGCTGCAGGCAAACATCTTTGAGCCATTTTGGTTCCAAAGATGATTTGCTTTTTGACTCCTTCCTCTTTGTTTATACAGCGTAGATCATCACAGAATGATTTAAAGGCAAAAACGAAAATCCATACAACTTGCCACAACAAGCATTTGTTGCTTTTGTAATAGGAAAACTGCACATGTGTTCTCATTTGCAGATGTATTTTCATTTAGGATGGTCATGCTCTGAATTTAATGGATAAATTGTTCATAGCAGGAAAAAGAAGGAACATTGGCATGTTGTTATGATACTAAAAAACAAACACACCAACCTCTGCAAAGGGTCTTTTCCTATTGCAAACTGTGGATAGAACTTGCTGCATGTTTTCATTGTTCGTGCATAAATCTAAAATAAACAAAACACAGAAAACCTTAGCTTCCTCCCTCTCTTATCTCTATAGCAATTCAAAGGCAGTGAGTGGCCTTTTGTGGATGTCCCAGCTGGGACAGTACTCAAATACCATTATAGCCAGGGACCAAAGACCCAGACACTCAATTTTGTGAGTCTATTTTACAGGAATTCTTCTCTCAGTAAATGAACTTTTGCTAACTAAATGAATATAGACTGAAGTGTAGCTCAGAAAGGTAATTAAGTCATTTATGCTTATAAAAGGTTGTCAGGCCAACTGGAGTCTCTGTAAGGTTTTCCTAGGGGCAGAACAACTTTGAAGATAACAAAGAGTAGCCAGAAGAATCCTGGGCGAACTCAAAATCAAGCCACAGGGGATAACTGGATGATGATAGCAGTGGGTAGTCAAATTACTATGATCTGAGCCATCCTTTTGTATCCCAAGGACTGACTTGCTAGGTAGACTGGAATGCTGCCCTGGGTGGCCAGAGGACCCCCTCCTCTATACAGAGTTGAAGACAAGTCTTTTTTTTTTAACTTAGTTTTTTTTTTTGATTAATTAATTTATTTTAATTGGAGGAAAATTACAGTATTGTGATGATTTTTGCCATACATCAACATGAATCAGCCACAGGTAAATATGTGTCCCCTGCATCCTTAACCCGCCTCTCACCTCCCTTTTCACTATGTGAATTGTCCAAGAGCATCAGCTTTGGGTGCCCTGTGAAGATAACCCTTATTCTTTAATACCCATAAGCCTAAACACTATTATGACCAGTTTGCTCCTGTTAACAAATTCTTCTTGGGCATCTTTAATCTGTTTGTTCAGGCTTTGTCTTCCACTGTTACAGTAGTGTTCTGGTCAGGCCATTCTGATCCTACACCCGAGGCACTGAATATAGGTAATCATTGATACATAGCTACTTAATTTAGGATGCTTCTACAAAAGGACGTGCTAATTACTTACATAATTAACTTTCATTCAATTAGATTACTTTAGATTTTTCTTTATTCTCAGGTGGAACTTTAAATTCAAGTTGCAGTTAGCTGGCTGTCTCTCTTATGTACTTATAACTATCCTGTGAATATTCATTTTAATATAATCATATTAAATAACTAGACTAGAATCCCCTTTTATTAAAAAGAGAGAGATGGCAAGAGTTGGATTTTATGACTAAAAGTCCAAATTGTTTTTCAAGAAAGAAACTCATATCAATGCTCATCAATTGGCAGTGGTTTTCTAACATAATAAGGTAGCCTTGTGTGAGGTTCCTGGATTGTTAAATTATCCTATTTACCATCACTTGACAGAGAGTAAGAGAACCCTTGCTCAGTTTATTTAGATATGGAATTCAGTTTAAAATGGATCAATTCACAACTTTGAACCCGTAAAGGAGGATTAGTTATTAGAATGCTAAAGTGACCCACCTTCTGGAGTCACCTCACCTGCTTAAGGCATAAGGTAACCAGATAGCAAAAGAGCGTGAGCCTGGAGACAGACCATTAGTGATCCATCTATGTCTGTTTGTTTCATACTCTTTATGGGAAGATTTTAACTTCTGATCTGATTTCACAGTTATAAGGGGATCTGTGTTTTGTCCCTATTTCTGTAAATTTGGCAGATGACCAGAATGTGGGATACGCAGTGTCTGCCCACAGAGCCTCCCTTTTTCTGTGCCCTGCCCTCTCACAGTGCACACCACCTTCCTGCCAGGCCCACCACCTCTAGGATGCTCTCAACCCAATGTGATAATAAGCCTTCAAACGTCACTCTTCACCAAAGAAGACTGCCACCAATAGGGGCCAACCCCAGGCAATTTGGATTCTGTTGGTAGTAAAGAAAAGCAAACTTTAATTTAAAAAAAACTGATCATTTCCATGTTTTCAAACAGGCCAGGCAAAGATGCCTGAGTCTTGGGGAAGAGCCAGAATCAAGGGAACCAGGTGATTGGTCCCATTGCAGCCTTTAGGCACAGGGGTTACATGGGGTGTGACCCTGGATAGAGAGTCTGGAGACTGTAGGTCAGAGGGCCCCAGCCCCACAAGCTGGTGTTGTAGGGAAAAGCATGCATCTCAAAGATGACATAAGAATAAGAGATCCTGTCAACTAAACTTTGAGTATGGAAGGTAGCATGCCTTCATGGGGCAAGACAAGACCCAAGTATCAGTTAGGACCAGCACATGTTCTAAATAAGTATTGCTTCTCTGGCCTTTGGATGTGAATTTGCCAGGAAGAAGGTGTACCTGGTCACTTCAACCTTGTTGAGATGCTTGAAGTTCCATTAATGCGCTTATTAACTTTGAAGGGAAGAATGATTCTTCCAACTTGTTCCATGCTACTGTCCTGTAGTGTTAGATCCATGATTTTTGGCAATTTTTCTCCATCTCTGATCCATTTTTCTCTTCCTTTTTCCAGACTAATTAAACAAAAGTATTTACTCAGCAAATATTCACTGAGTTCCTACTCTGTGCAGGAAACAGCTGCACAACGGAAGTAACACTGATTGAGCCTGAAGTTTGAAAAAAAAAAAAGTGTAATGAATTTTAATCTATGGTTATAAAAAGCACAAAGGAATGGGCACTTAGAGGTGTATGGTGAGTTTGGAAAACAACACGTAGTGTGGTAATTGGGTTTCTGGAAGAAGCTGGAAAGAGACTGCATGGAGAATTTGTGGCCCCATCACAGAGGGAGTTTTTATTTTATTCGGTAAACAAGGGGGAGCCATTGGAAGTTTTAAACTGGGAAATTCTTAAATGTTTTCATAACTTAAACAATCTGAGATCACGAAAAAAGAGAAGTAGAGTTAAGAGGACACTGAAGCCAGTGGGTCAAGACAAGAGGCAACCACAATAGTCCAGGAGAGGAACATGGTGGCCTGGATCTGGAGTAAAGACCAAGGGTGCTGAGAGTGGAGAATGACACAGGAGCCTTTGTGAAAGTCAGCTTGACAGACAGTGGTGACCTGGGATCCAAGAGCTTCACATCTAGTCATTTATTCCCCTGAGGTTCTTATATAGGTGCAAGAACCATACACATAACATGTCCATTGCAACATTATTCAAAATTGTGATAATTGGAATGAATGTACACATTTATTAGTTGAAATTGAAAGTTGCTCAGTCATGTCCAACTCTTTGCAACCCCATGGACTATAAATTCTCTAGGCCAGAATACTGGAGTGGATAGCCTTTCCCTTCTCCAGGGGATCTTCCCAACCCAGGGATCAAACCCAGGTCTTTTGCATTGCAGGCGGATTCTTGACCAGCTGAGCCACAAGGGAAGCCCAAGAACACTGGGGTAGCCNGAATACTGGAGTGGATAGCCTTTCCCTTCTCCAGGGGATCTTCCCAACCCAGGGATCAAACCCAGGTCTTTTGCATTGCAGGCGGATTCTTGACCAGCTGAGCCACAAGGGAAGCCCAAGAACACTGGGGTAGCCTATCCCTTCTCCAGTGGATCTTCCTAGCCCAGGAATCAAACTGGGGTCTCCTGTATTGCAGAAGGATTCTTTACCAACTGAGCTATGAGGGAAGCCCCATTTATTAGTTAATGCTTACATAAATGATGGTACATAGCATACAGTGGGGGTACTATGAGGTGCTTCAGAAAAATGGGATATCTCTTTAAAATATTTTGAAATTAAATTGCATAAGACTAGGTATAGTATGACCTGATTTTGTAAAATAATATATGGAATGCATTTAACATGCTTGGGAAAAAGTCCTGAAGGATATAACCGT
This sequence comes from Oreotragus oreotragus, assembly GCA_006410675.1. Taxonomy (NCBI): domain Eukaryota; kingdom Metazoa; phylum Chordata; class Mammalia; order Artiodactyla; family Bovidae; genus Oreotragus; species Oreotragus oreotragus. Next base: position 61,034 of record SJYX01015889.1, read on the forward strand.
CCTTTTGGCAATGACTAAAGTACAGGGTGAGATTGCAAAGTATTTTTGTACATTTCTGTATGCTGGTTGATTTACAACATATATTTTCATATTTTAAAATGTCTGGCTATTGCACTTATACATGAATAGCATGGTCTTAGATGGGCCTCCCTGTGAACAGCTTGTAACAGACATCCTGGGAGCTCTAGAGCAGAAATGACCCTTCAGAGTTGCCTTAAATTGAGGCGAAGCAGCTGGATCTCTATGTCCTTGGATTTATTAGACTGCCCCTGGGAAAGGGGCATGGCTTTAGGCAAGACCTTTCCCTGCAGCTAAGGGCAATTATAATGAGGGATGTAGCTGGCAGTGGCCAGCAATGGATATTCCCAACATCTGCAGGGTGGATGCACAGGCCCTGCAGAGGAAATCTGGGAGAAAGTACTACAGTATGCATTACAGTTAATTGACATAAGTATACAATTTGTTTTCTGACTTTGGAAAACTTGCTTAATTACCACATGTAGCTTCCATGAATACAAAGATAAAGGAGGTAAATGGAAGATCTAGGTGCAGAATAAATTCCAGTGAAATGAAGCCTTTTGATTAAAACAATCTTAGCAGTTAGAAATAGAAAATAATTTATGTAACCCTGACATGGCATCCGGTCCCATCACTTCATGGCAAATAGATGGGGAAACAGTGGCTGACTTTATTTTTCTGGGCTCCAAAATCACTGCAGATGGTGATTGCAGCCATGAAATTAAAAGACGCTTATTGCTTGGAAGGAAAGTTATGACCAACCTAGATGGCATATTAAAAAGCAGAGACATTTGTCAACAAATGTTGGCAACAAAGGTCCATCTAGTCAAGGCTATGGTTTTTTCAGTAGTCATGTATGGATGTGAGAGTTGGACTCTAAAGCAGGCTGAGTGCCGAAGAATTAATGCTTTTGAACTGTGGTGTTGGAGAAGACTCTTGAGAGTCCCTTGGACTGCAAGGAGATCCAACCAGTCTATCCTAAGGGAGATCAGTCCTGGGTGTCCACTGAAAGACTGATGTTGAAGTTGAAACTCCAATATTTTGGCCACCTGATGCGAAGAGCTGACTCATTTGAAAAGACCCTGATGCTGGGAAAGATTGAGGGCAGGAGGAGAGGGGACAACGGAGGATGAGTTGGTTGGATGGCATCACCGACTCGATGGACATGGGTTTTCGTGGACACCAGGAGTTTATGATGGACAGGGAGGCCTGGCGTGCTGTGGTTCATGGGGTCACAAAGAGTCGGAAAACAACTGAGCAACTGAACTGAACTGAACTGAAATGAACTGATGAAGGGCACTTTCTGTAGCCTATCCCTTCACAGAAGGTATGGGCCCTCTGTGGGCCAAGCCTTTCAGGTTCAAGACCTGTTCTACAAATTTACATGGGCCTAAGGCCATTGTCATCCATCTCTGTGGCCATAGTTCACAGAACGCTCAGATTTTAGTGTTGCCATTTGCCTCTGGGGCAAGCACAATTTCTATGTTTGCTACTGTTCAGGTTTTTCCTGTTCTTTTTTTGTCTGCATGGGTTTTTCGGCTCCTAGTGATTTCCCTTCCTTTCTTGTCCGCTCAGCAATATATTTGAAAGTATATTTGTCATAATTTATTTAGGACCTAGCGTTTCACAGCAGGAAGGTTTCTCAGTGTATCTAGTCCTCTAGACTGCAGAGAGCTAAACCCCCACTGTCTACACCACAGGCAGTTTTTCCTTTTACTGCTTATAATGTGACTTTCAGTTTTATGTGGTTTTAATTTTTATATTTTATTTCTTTCAATAATTCTATCCACTCACTTTTATCCTCTTGCTCTATCATCTCTTCTTTAAGTCCCAATTTTTCCTCTTTGACTGCTTTTTTTAAACAGATAATTATTTGATCATAAATTAATGAATACATTTTCTGGTTTGCCTTGTTCAGTTGCCCTCTCCCATTTTGGTCATATTCAGGTTTTTCTCTCTCCTTTTTATTGTGGTATCTATGAATATGTTTCATGCTTTTTTTTAAAATGATTACTCATCCTTAAATCTGTTTGTCCTTCCTGTCTAGCTTTGTATGAAAAGCTAGAACTGGAGACAGGCTAGGAACTTATAAAGGGCAGCTTGAATTTCTGTTTCCCACCACTGCTCTCCCCTGGAGAATGGCTTCTTTCTGGGCCAGAGTCATTTCTCTCTCCTTGATTTGTATTGCTCCCAGTCCTGCTGTACAGTGATAGGAAGCTTGGTCTTCATCAGGTGAGCAGGAGCACTCCCTTCAGGCTGGTTATTACAGATCCTGTCTTGTTTACTCCCAAAAAGCAGGATGACCACATCCTGCTTTTTGAAGAGATACCATGCTGGCCCACTTCCACACTGAACATCATCACCTCTGACCCCTGAACATTTCCTCAAGGCTCCCATGCACCTCAGACCTCCGGTTCCCAGCAAAGGTCACTGCATGTCTCTTACAGTGGGCCACCTGGAGGATCTCTCTGTTCTGCTCACTNCTGGCCCACTTCCACACTGAACATCATCACCTCTGACCCCTGAACATTTCCTCAAGGCTCCCATGCACCTCAGACCTCCGGTTCCCAGCAAAGGTCACTGCATGTCTCTTACAGTGGGCCACCTGGAGGATCTCTCTGTTCTGCTCACTGGACCACAGAGCCCTCTGATCTTGTTTCTTACATCAGAGTCTCTTCCTGGCCCAGTTCAAGTTCCCTAACACTTGGCAGCCTGTTGAGTAGAGTGATGTTTGGATTAGGGATGTTTCCTTCTCCAGTTGGTCTCTTTGTTTCTCATTCCTCTTATTCTTGGTTGATTTCAAGAAAGAGAGCCTTTAGTCTTCAATCTTGATCTCAAGTTCAGGGAAAGATAATTTCAAGATAATAGAAGACTTAAACAGGTAAAGAGGAACTAATCGATAGAAGATCTGAGAAGAGATGGGCTAGAAGAAAAACCTTGGAAAGAAAGGCTTATCTCCTTCTAGACAGGAGGGCAAAAATCGTGGATAACATAGAGAAATTTTAGGTCAGTAAGAATATTGAAGGAGTAAAAGGGTATTTGCTTCTCTAGAAGATGTGTTCTGATACATACAAGCAGCAACTCACTTTTATTCATTTATTCAACAATTTTTTTTTTTTTAGCCGCCCTCACGCCGCCTCCCCGCTCCCGGTCCGCGCGCGCTCGCCCGCCGGGGGAAGGGGAGGAGGCGGGAGCCAGGGGGCTGGAGGCGCCTGCATCCGCCCGCCTTGCGCCCGTGTCTGCTCCGCCCGGCTGCCTGCCCGGCCCTCGGCGTGGGGACCCTGGGTGTCCCGCCCCGGTCGGCCGGCCCCGACGGCCACTGCGGGCAGGTTGGTAGCGGTCGCCGAGGAAAAGGGTTGGGCCGTGTGTGGGAAGTGGGTGTGAGTTCCAGAGGCGGCGCGGGGAAGGTGCGGCGCGGGGAAGGTGCGGCGCGGGGAAGGTGCGGCGCGGGGAAGGTGCGGCGCGGGGAAGGTGCGGCGCGGGGAAGGTGCGGCGCACCCTCGTCGTCCCCTCCCGTCGCGCTCCCGCCAGTGACGCTGAACCTAACAGCGCTGCGGGCGGTTCGACCGTAAGCTGGTAATTGCCTCGACTTGCCGGCCTTCTAAAGGCCACGTGCTGTGTTCCAGTTCTTGAAGACAAATGAAGGCCAACAACTGGAGCGACATTTTGGATACAAGGTGTGAGGTTGCACTTGTCCTAAAATATAGGTTGATCAGGAGCCTCAGTTGGACGATTTTTCCCGTTTTTAATTTCTGTTTTGATCCACTGAGTGGGTTACCATGCCCTTCTCCGGGGGCTTGATCCACTAACAACAGCATATGTGAAAGTTTTAGGAAGTGGTGGACGTGGATCTACTAAAGATATACGTTGTACTGGATTTTTATGGTTTTGCCTCTAGCTACGCATTCCTCCTCCTGGAAACAGTACCTTCGTTTACTTTTTGAAGGATCGAGCCAGCGCCCCTCAGCCCATTTGATTCAGGTGATGTCAACCACTCAGTGGGTGATCCACGACACTCGTGTGGCCACTGGAAGCTTTCTGTCTTCCTAGTAGCTAGGGTTGGTTTACAGAAAAGTATGTAACCAAGTCTGGCCAATCAGAGACAAGAAAGCACCGTTTGGGGACCATTTTGCCCTCCTTTAGGAAGGGACTCCCTTCTGTTGAACTTTGCAGAGTGAGTTGTGAGCATAGAGCTTTTTTTGTGTCATCATCTGATTTCTGGGAATGCAGATAATACTCAGCGAGGCGTGCCTGGGAGCTGGAGGAAAGTTAAATCTAGATGGGGATATTTGAGCTCTGAACCCAGCTGAAAAAAGCTCCTAACTCTGGATATTTTCAAATATGAATCACCAAATTCAGTTTTGTCTTAAGGCAGCTTGAGTTGAAATTTCTGCTGGGTGAATATGAAAGAAACCCAAAATGATACAGAAATTAAACATTTTGGTAGGTTACTAATGGGGGCATTTGGATATTGTATGGCAGGACTTTTGATTAGATCCTAACGTGGAAATTTTTAAAAGCCTGAGGATTTTGCTCTTCTGATTAAGAGGTTACAGAAGTAACTGAACCAATTACTCCTTCTGGAAGCCCAAAAAGATGTCAAGATGGTAGAATTATTCACTAGATGACGTGTGTTAAATTGGTTTTACTTATTTATTTATTTTATTATGGTTTCCCCCACCCCCACCTCACCCCTCTCCCAGAGTCTTGTGCCTTTCAGAAATTTTAAGATTCTACATTTTTTTACCCCCCCATACTTCTTTTCCAAACAGCTTCCTCTGTCATCCAGGCACCTTTACAGTCTTCATTCCAGTGATTAAAAAAAAAAAAAGAAAGAAATGCTTGCACATCTACTAAATGGTCCTGGAAATATGATAATATTTTAATAAGAAAATAAAAGCAGGAACATTTCCTGCATTTCTGTTACTTGTTATGTATTGATATAAGGATAGGAAGTCAGACTTTTCTACAAACAAAAAATAGAAAAGTTCTATAAAATAATGCATTTAGTATTTTTATGACTGTATTTTGAAGCCTTCTTCAGCTGGGTGTGCTGGAGGCACAAATTTTCTGGTGCTTAGGAAGAATTGCTCCCTTCACCATTGACTGCTACCCTAGCCATCTATCTGGAAGTACAGACATCTTAGAAAACGTGAAAGTGTTAGTCACTCAGTTGTGTCCAGCTCTTTGCTACCCAATGGACTGTAGCCTGCCAGGCTCCTCTGTCCATTGCAATTTCTCTAGGCAAGAATACTGGAGTGGGTTGACCTTTCCTTCTCCAGGGGATCTTCTGGGATTTTTTTTCCTATGTGATAGGCAAATCTTACAGCTCTATTCCTCAAGTTCCTATCTGTGCATATGTGAAATTTCAGTCTGTGTAATAGCAGATTGGTGAGTTGCCTCTATTTCCTTACTCTTTACTTCCCCAGCAGAAGGTAAAGTGGCAGCAGAGACCGCTGTCAACCATTGTTCCCTCTAGCCCTTCCTTCCTGTCATCTTTCCTTAACTGAGAAATATTAAAGCCAGGGAATAATTTTTCCTCTAAAGAGATTCCAAATTGCGGAACACTCATTATAGACAGCAAAGAACCTGTAGTGGTGGCTGAGGCAGAGGTGAAGAAGGTGGTCTGGTCCGAGCCTCACGTTTGCAAAGCACTTGTATAATTTAGTATAATCTCTAAATGAGTTTGTACAATATTTTTAATGTGGTAAATGTGTTAGGTTTATTTTAGGCTTATAGGATAAACCACAGAGTTTATAACTTTGGCATATCTACTCTTACTATTTATATAAATACTACCTACCTCAAAAATGGAAGAAGATCAAACTTCTATCAATCTCTGAGAAACCCTGAGACAATATGAAATATATTTATTAGAGGCCCAGATTCCAATCCAAAAGGACGAGTCTATAAATTAAATACCTGTGGAAACCATTAAAAAGAAGAGACAAAAAACAAAACTATACACTCCTGTATATTGAAATAGTCAACCCTTGAATTTAGTTACTCTGAAACAAGACATTGAAAAATGGAGATTTAAAAATTTATGCTTTTATAGTTTAAAAATTATTTCTGTCTTTGATGGTCTTTTCCCCCTTCATCTAAATACTTCAATGTAGAGGTGATGATTATGAAGGAATAGGAAACTCCTTGCAGTTTGCAGAGTCTTCTATTTTTCTGTGTCTAATTAAAGCAATGTACTACTCTAATAAGTTTTTTAAAATGCAAGTATTAATAAAGAATACATCAGTATTTCTGCTGTGAAATTGCTAGTATGTGTGTGTGTGTGTGTGTGTGTGAGAGTGTGTGTGTGTGTGTTAGTCACTCAGTCATGTCCGACTCTTTGTGACCCCGTGGACTGAAGCCCGTCAGGCTCCTCTGTCCATGGGATTATCCAGGCAAGAATACTGGAGTAGGTTGCCATTTCCTTCTCCAAGCTAGTAAGTATAAGAATTACTTTTCTTGAAAATATTCAGTTTGGGTTTATAGTTATGGTAATTAATGACATTATAAAGCTGCTGAAATGTAATGGGATAAAGATTTAAAAGAAAGCATATTCTAGCTAAAAACTGCTAACTCACCTCAAGGAAATATACCCCAAATTTCTTTATTGTCTAAAGAGATGTTTAAGTGAAAATAGACCAAAACCAAAAGTCTCAAAAAAATGACTGGTTAGGAGGAAGAGAAATGAAAGGGGTATCTGGCTTCTCAAAAGCCACAGAAAAGGTGAATTTTACCCACCTCTAAGTCTCCTTACAAGCAGGCCTGTGAAAAGTGTACTCGGTTGATTTAGCAGAATGAAAATCTTGCCTTATTTTATAAAGACCAATTTAAAACTTAATAGACTAGTTTGGAGTAGTGGTTCTCAGATTTAGTGTACATCAGTATAATCTGGAAGCTTTATTAAATCAAAGGTTGCAGGGCCTCACCCCCAGAGTTTCTGATTCACTAGGAGTGGGGCAGGGCTGAAAAATTTGCATTTTTTGCAAGTTGCCTGGTGAAGGTGATATTGCTCATCTGAGACCACTCTTTACAATCCTCTGGATTAGAGCACTACTAGAACACAGATTGTGCTTTTTTTTTTTTTAATGTTTATTTCTATCTTTATTTATTTTCAGCCTTTTTTTTCCAGGAAAAGATTTAAAATCGATGGTAGTGGGTGGGGGGAGGGCGGTTATTATACCTTATAAAGTTCTTGAAGGGCAAAAGACCCTGCCTCTGGCACTCCTTTGATACAAGACCCAGGCCTGGAGAACTGTGGTCTGTAAGAAAGAACATTTATTATTATATAAATTATTTGGTTTGCAAAACTAATTCTCTTTTTTATGTTGACCATAATATACAATAAAGTCAAGATTTTAATTGGCTTCTCATACAGTCGATTAAGTAAATCATCAATGAAAAGGAAATCGTTTGTTAAAAAAATACGGGGCCTTTGGCATAACAAAACGTAGCAGGATTTTCAAACAGGTGAACAAACCTCTTTGAGGGCTGTCTCCCTCCCTGGGTTATTTTGTGTCTTTCATTGCCCCAGGACCAGGGTCTTGCACAACAGCAGTCATTTAAAATGAAGTAAAGAAGAGAAAGACATTACTTTCTTAGATAATAGGTAATGTTTTACATTGCCCCTGATCAAGGAAATCACCCTATTCTATTATGTCATTAAAAATTGTTTTTATTTTTTAGCCAAAAATACCTCTACACACTATTTTCTATCATTTCTGTTTAATTTTAAAGTGCTTTGTCCTCAAAAATAGCTTTTTCCCTACCCTAATGTGCGACTAGTTATAAGTTCTTCTGTTCTGATCATAATGTATGTAATTAATTACCAGCCTTGGGTGATGGCTACTTGGCAGTATAAGCATATTCATAAATAACTGTTGTTTTGTTCCATTTTAATGGGGAAATAGGAGCAATTGTCAGATTGTAGAACATACTGTGTGAGTCTTCAAAGCTATCTCTTCATAAATATTCAGGCAGGACCAAACATCATTAAGGTGTTCCTTTGATCTAGCTTGCAACATTAAAACATCATTTTATAGCTTGGCCTCATGCCATGTAGTACAAGAGAGATTCATTGTGAAAGTAAAATGGATGATTTCTCTTTCAATTTGTGTGAAAACAAGCTTCATAAAAAGACTGCAGAATACTTTCCCTACCACTTTAGTATGATGTTTCTCCATTATATCTGATCCTTCAATTTCAAAAAAGTTGAAGAAAATAATAAATATTCAAGAAGTAGGAGTTGTATGAATTAATTTTGTTTTGCTCCTCTGAAAGTATCTTTGAAATAGTGACATGGGAAGTTGTTAGAATAAAAGAGAAATAGCAGAGAAAATTGAGATACCCTGTACATTATGGATCGACACAGCCAATATTCTTAGGCTTGAGGCTTTTGGACTGAACTGTCCACCAAACATTTGAACTAGGAGAACTTTGAGTATAAAAATGAAAATTTAATTGGGAAAGGGAAAATTTATGCATATAGTTTTTCTCCCCTAGACCTGAGCAAGTGCTCTCAGTAGTATAGAAGAAATAGAAAATGGAAACTCAGTTCATTTAGCATTAAATTTAAGTGTTGTTCAGCATCTTCTGCCTTCTGAGGAAAAAAATGTAGATGCCCTTATTAATTTTTCTTAAAACTCACACTTGAAATCAAACACATACACTTAAAAGAAATAAAATTACTGGAACCTAATGGTTAAACCCAAAGTAGTTTTCTCCAAAGTCTCATTTTAATTTTAAAGTTGAGAATCCATGATCACTTTTTTCCCCTCTGCCAGATAGAACTCAGCCCTCTGGAAAAGATAAATATGTGTTGGTTGGACAAATGAATCCAAAACTTAAAATGTTCTTTTCCTTAAGCCCTTTATTTAAACTATGTTTAAGAATTCATCTTTGAAAGATTCCATTTGTAGTTTGTTCCTATGGTTTTGTATATAAATTATACATTTAAAACTTAATTCTTTTGTTGATCACGGCAGGGAATAAGGTTAGCAGAGATCCTCTAGAGTTTCAAAACTTGTCATAGCCTTGTGTTTACAGCAAAAGAAAAAATTTAAAACTGATTAAAGAGCTTGAGGTGATAATGGAAGTGTTTTTTATCCAAGCCTGACTGTTCTGGGGGCAAAAGCTTTCTGGCTCTTGTGAAAAATCTTAACTTTAACTCAATATAGAAAACTATTAATTTTCAGCATAGGATAGAGTTTAAACCATATGCTAGGAGAACCATATCAATTTAATTTTTATTGCTTTATAAATAATAAACTATGTATTAGCATTCTTTGAAATCAGTCTTGGTTATTTTATATAGTCTATCTCTGTGAATTTTATACAACTCTTTTACCTAAGAACTTAAGCATTTTGACAAATAGTAATGATAGAACCCTTACACGTTAGTAACATACTGCAATGAATCCCTACACATTAATAACAACAGATACTGCAATGAGACAGAAAACAAGTACTTGTGACGTGTCAAAACTCTTTGTGTGCTGTGTTATGTAATGTATATATTAACTCTACAGGCTCTTCTTCCCAGCTTGATGAAGTAAGTGGCCACACTGGGGAAGCCATGTATCAAAGAATGTCAGGAGTCCTCAGCAAACCATGGGACGCCTCTGGGGACTGTGGCCTCCTGGAGTCAAGGGCAGCCTCCAGGCAACAGCCAGCAATGAGCTGAACCCTCACTCCTACAAGCATAGGAAACAGATTCTGCTGACAACCTGGGTCATCTTAGAAGGAGATTCTTCCGTAGCTGAGTCCCCCAATGATAACGCAGCCGGGCCAGTATCTTCACAGCAATATTGTGAAACCTTAAGGAACTGACTGAGCTGAGTCTGTATTCCTGACTAGGGAAACTGTAAGTTAATAAATTGTTGTCATTTAGTTGCTAAGTCGTGTCCAACTCTTTTGTGACCCCATGGACTGTAGCCCACCAGTCTCCTTCTGTCCATGGGATTTCCCAAACAAGAATATTGGAGTGGGTTGCCATTTCCTTCTCCAGGGGATCTTCCTAACTCAGGGATTGAACCCACGTCTCTGTCTCCTGCATTGGCAGGCAAGTTCCTTACCACTGAGCCACCAGGAACACCCAAGATAAATATCTTGTTGCTAAAGTTGCTAAGAGCATGGTAGCTTGTTTTGTGGATGATAACTAATATAGTTCCTCAGAAACAGCCGACACAAGCCCTTTGCCCTCTTTTTCTTCCTTCCTGTCTTCTATCCTTTGCCTAAAACTCAGCTACATCTTTATTGGACCAAGAGTTTGTGGACCACACTTTTGGAATGCTGGCGCTTTGAGCTGGAAGACATCTAAGTTCCTAAGGGCAGGGAAATTCATGTGAGCATAACCATTTATCTTATTTGAGTCATTATTTTGCTTTTTCTAGTTTTCTATCATTATTCCAAATAATATTGTAAATATTATTAACTGGACTTTGCTTCATTTTATTGTTTATTACAATAAGAACTTATGTTTATTATAGGAGATTTGGAAAGAACAGAGAAATATCATTCATAACTTTATACTCAGAAACACCCACCGCTAACATTAGTGTATTTCTATAAATACTAAAGTATTCTGATCTAACTGTTGGGAAAAAAGACATATATAGCAAATATTTATGACATTTAAATGTCATGACTTCTCTGTCATTAAGATAAAGTTTATTGAAATTACTTTAAAACATCTGTTTGGAATGTGGAAAATGCAATCAAACAAGCGTTTGGCAAGAGAGAGACAAAATATCTCATCTATTTTTTTTTTCACTAAATTTGAGCTTTTTAAAAGCTTAAAAGTCAATTTAGGTGGTTTGTTTTTGTCTTCAGAAATATGACCTCTATATCTAAGCAGATAATTCAGGTTCTGAACTGCTGGCTATTGACATGGAAGTTAATTTTGGGCACCCAAAATATGTTTTTGTGTTTTTTTTTGCATTCCATGATGAATCTCAGATTATTGCTTAACTTTGTAAACATATATAGATGAGTTGTGATTTTTGCTAATATTTTCATGTGCTAATTAAAATTCATTTGCACTCAAACTTGTATTTTTTATTACAGCTTTTTAAAAGTTGAAGATCTGCTAACCTTCAGTTCAGTTCATTCGCTCAGTCGTGTCCGACTCTTTGCGACCCCATGAATCGCAGCATGCCAGGCCTCCCTGTCCATCTCCAACTCCCGGAGTTCACTCAAACTCACGTCCATCAAGTCGGTGATGCCATCGAGCCATCTCATCCTCTGTCGTCCCCTTCTCCTCCTGCCCCCAATCCCTCCCAGCATCAGAGCTCAAATCTCTATTAATAGCTGTATTTTCCACTTACTAAAATGAGTAGAATCATTTTCAGTGAAAAGTATGAATTTACTTTATCCATGGGGAAAGATTTGAGAAGAAAATAGAGAGCAAGGAAATACAAGCCTGAATTTTGGAAATCAGTAACCTTAACTTCTGAACTAAAGTCATATTAAGGACATACTGTTCAGGTCACTGTGTTTCAGTGTATTGTCCTTGAAAGGAACAAACCTGTCCATGTGATCTTACTGTATTTCCTTTGGAAATGAGGAAAACTAAATAAAATGATACGAGGAGTGCAACATGACATTTTCCAAAAAATGATAATTTGTAGAAACTCTCCAATTCAAGGTGAAGGTGTCAGTTAGCACTTAGAAGCTTTCATGTTCAAGAGTACTTCACAGAAAATAGATAACCAAATTGAGGTGCTCCTCTTTTGAAATCCTCCCAGGGTATTTAGCTGCATCTTTGTACTATAATGCCACAAGAGCCCCGATGGTAGGATCCCAACAGTGTTCAGGGAACACTGTTTGATTATGTTTCTTTTTATGGTGCTTGAAGGATATTGCGCTTTTTTTTCCCTCCCAAACTGAAGGTTTGTGGCAGGCCTGCATGGAGCAGGTCTTTTGGTGCCATTTCCCCAACAACATTTGCTCACTTTTTCTGTGTCACATTTTGGTATTTCTTGCCATCTTTGAAGCCCTCCACTAGCCAAAAGATTATGACTTGCTGAAGGGTCAGATAATGGTTAGTGTTTTTTTAGTGTGAAGGTATTTTTTAATCAATATATGCAAAAAAGTTCTTCAGATATAATGCTATTGCATACTTCATAGACTATTCTGCTGCTGCTAAGTCACTTCAGTCGTGTCCGACTCCGTGTGACCCCATAGACGGCAGCCCACCAGGCTCCCCCGTCCCTGGGATTCTCTAGGCAGGAACACTGGACTGGGTTGCCATTTCCTTCTCCAGTGCAGGAAAGTGAAAAGTGATAGTGAAGTCGCTCAGTCCTGTCCGACCCTTAGTGACCCCATGGACTGCAGCCTAACCAAGCTCCTGCATCTATGGGATTTTCCAGGCAAGAGTACTGGAGTGGGGTGCCAGTGCCTTCTCCATCATAGACTATAGTATAGTGTAAACAAAACTTTTATATTTACTGGGAAACCAAGAAATTTGTACAACTTACTTTATTGTGATATTCAGTTTACTGTGGTGGTCTGGAATTGAACCTGCAATATCTCTAAGGTATGACTGTGTTTAATGGAGTAAGTTGTAATTTTTAAAAATTTAAAAAATCTTCACAATTATGTGAGCCTTTCCAGGTGCTATTTCTCCTGGCAATCTTGAGTCCAGCTTGTATTTCTTCCAGTCCAGCGTTTCTCATGATGTATTCTGCATAGAAGTTAAATAAGCAGGGTGACAATATACAGCCTAGACGTACTCCTTTTCCTATTTGGAACCAGTCTGTTGTTCCATGTCCAGTTCTAACTGTTGCTTCCTGACCTGCATACAGATTTCTCAAGAGGCAGGTTAGGTGGTCTGGTATTCCCATCTCTTTCAGAATTTTCCACAGTTTATTGTGATCCACACAGTCAAAGGCTTTGGCATAGTCAATAAAGCAGAAATAGATGTTTTTCTGGAACTCTCTTGCTTTTTCCATGATCCAGTGGATGTTGGCA
>SJYX01015889.1:77144-93727 GCA_006410675.1 Oreotragus oreotragus
CTAGATAGTATATTCAAAAGCAGAGACATTACTTTGCCAACTAAGGTCTGTCTAGTCAAGGCTATGGTTTTTCCTTTGGTCACATATGGATGTGAGAGTTGGACTGTGAAGAAGGCTAAGCGCCGAAGAATTGATGCTTCTGAATTGTGGTGTTGGAGAAGACTCTTGAGAGTCCCTTGGACTGCAAGGAGATCCAACCAGTCCATTCTGAAGGAGATCAGCCCTGGGATTTCTTTGGAAGGAATGATGCTAAAGCTGAAACTCCAGTACTTTGGCCACCTCATGCGAAGAGTTGACTCATTGGAAAAGACTCTGATGCTGGGAGGGATTGGGGGCAGGAGGAGAAGGGGACGACCGAGGATGAGATGGCTGGATGGCATCACGGACTCGATGGTGGTGAGTCTGAGTGAACTCCGGGAGATGGTGATGGATAGGGAGGCCTGGCGTGCTGCGATTCATGGGGTCGCAAAGAGTCGGACACGACTGAGTGACTGAACTGAACTGAACTGAATGATCAATGATATTGAGCATCTTTTTGTGTGCTTGTTGACCATTTATATATCTTCTTTGGAGAAATTTCTATTTAAGACTTTTGCCCATTTTTTTTCTTTTTTCTTTTTTTATTGAAGGATAATTGTTTTACAGAATTTTGTTGTTTACTGTCAAATATCAACATGAATCAGCCATAGGTATACATATATCCCTCCCTTTTGAATCTCCCTCCCATCTGCTGCCTCATCCAACCCCTCTAGGTTGATACAGAGCCCCTGTTTGAGTTTCCTGAGCCATACAGCAAATTCCCGTTGGCTGTCTATTTTACACATGGTAATGTACGTTTCCATGTTGCTCTCTCCATACATCTTACCCTCTCCTCCCCTCTCCCCATGTCCATATGTCTATTCTCTATGTCTGTTTCTCCATTGCTTCCCTGTAAATAAATTCTTCAGTACCATTTTTCTAGATTCAATACATATTTTTTTAGAATATGGTATTTATCTTTCTCTTTCTGACTCACTTCACTCTGTATAATAGACTAGGTTCATCCACCTCATCAGAACTGACTCAAATGTGTTCCTTTTTATGGCTGAGTATCCATTCATCTGTCCATGGACATCTAGCTTGCTTCCATGTTTTAGCTATTGTAAACAGTGCTGCAATGGGCAATGGGATGCATGTCTTCCTCAGTTTTGGTTTCCTCAGGGTATATGCCTAGGAGTGGGATTGCTGGGTCATATGGCGGTTTTATTCCTAGTTTTGTAAGAACTCTCCATACCATCTTCCATAGTGACTGTATCAACTTACAGTCCACCAACAGTGCAAGAGCATTCCCTTTTCTCCACACCCTCTCTAGCACTTATTCTTTGTAGACCTTTTGATGATGGTCATTCTGACCAGTGTGAGCTGATATCTCATTGTAGTTTTGATTTGCATTTCTCTAATAATGAGCGATGTTGAGCATCTTTCCATGTGTTTGTTAGCCATCTGTATGTCTTCTTTGGAGAAATGTCTGCTTAGGTCTTTCTCCCACTTTTGGATTGATTTACTTGTTTTTCTGGCATTGAGCTGTGTGAGCTGTGTGAGCTGCTGGTATATTTTGGAAATTAATCCTTTGTTAGTTGTTTCATTTGCTATTATTTTCTCCCGTTCTGAGGGTTGTCTTTTCACCTTGCTTTTAGTTTCCTTTGGTGTGCAAAAGCTTTTAAGTTTAATCAGGTCCCACTTGTTTGCTTTTGTTCTTATTACTCTAGGAGGTGGGTCATAGAGAATCTTGCTTTGATTTATGTCATCAAGTGTTCTGCCTATGTTTTCCTCTAAGAGTTTTATAGTTTCTGGTCTTACAGTTAGGATTTTAATTCATTTTGAGTTTATCTTTGTATATTTTGTTAGGAAGTGTCCTAATTTCATTCTTTTACATGTAGCTGTCCAGTTTTCCCAGCTCTATTTATTTTAGAGACCAGTTTTTTTTTTTACTATATATATATATATATATATATTTATTTGGTGGCTTAGACTATAAAGAATCTGCTTTGTTGTGGGGATTCAAAACATAACCCTTGAGTTGGAATACAACCACTGTTCATTGGCAAGATTACAAGGATGCCACCACCTTGAACAAAAACTACTCAGGGAATATATGAGTGACAGAATTTGAATTATCACCATTAAATGTGCTCTGGTAACAAATATGTATGCATATATATATATATAATAAGTAAATATAAATAATATATGAAAGAAAGTGCTGGTCACTCCATTGTGTTTGACTCTTTGTGACCCCATTGACTATAGCTCACCAGGTTCCTCTGTCCATGGAGTTGTAATTCCTTTGAAATTCTATTTCCAAATAATAACCCTTGTTTTAAAATGGAATTTAAACATAATGGCAGAAACAATATTGAACTTGGAATTAAGGGTGTTGAGTTCTGCTCATTAAGTATTTCTCAAATAGACTCTCTGAATCAGAAGCATTGGGAGTATTGCTAAAATGCAGACTCCCCAAATCTGACCAAACACATGAGATTCTAGTCTTTGATGACATGTGGGTAGCTGTATTTTTCAGTCACCTTAAGTGAGTCTTATGTACTCTAAAGTTCAAGATCCTCTTTTCCTATATCTGTTTCCTAAATTTTCCTTAAGTTTCTTTTATTTCCTATTGATATAAATTACTCTGTTGATTCCATTGGTCTTTAAATACCATATTTGGGGGCACAAGCAGTCATTTTTAAATATTATTATTTCTTCTATAAAATAAAAAAATTAAAATCTGTAAATATAGTTAATGATGAATAACATTGTAGTCATTTCCTTATGAGCTATTTTGAACTGAAATTTCAGAAAAATTTAATGCTGTGTGATTTCCCTTGCTCCTGATTTTAGTAGGGCTTCCCTGATGGCTTAGCAGTAAATAATCTGCCTGCCATGCAAGAGACTCAGGAGATGTGGGTTTGATCTCTGGTCAGCAATAATTTAGTGCTGTATGACTTCCCTTACTCCTGACTTTTAGAACATACAAAAAATTTTATTCCCATAAAAAATATAATATTGGTGTTATGTTATGCCCTTAGAAGAAGATCTATAACAGAGATGAAGGAGATACACAATCTTAATGATCACACTGCCACCAAATCCTATAAGGATTCCACAGTCAGGTTTTATTTCAACAAGATTTTGGTACTGAAGAAAAGCACTGAAAATAAAACTAGAATGATTGAAGAGCTTTGAAGAGGGATGAAGAGAATAATAAAATGAACTTACTGAGAGAGGTACTAAAATCAAAGATGATGATGAATCTTCACTCCTCTGTTAGCACCACAAGCTTCATAAGGGCAGCAGATTTTTAGAAAATTCCTAGGTACCATTTTAGCTTGATTTTAAAAATATATATTACTGCTTCTTATTAACATATTTTTTCTCCTCTTCCATATTATTCTGACTGAATTGTAGGGGCTGCTGCTGCTGCTGCTAAGTCACTTCAGTCGTGTCCAACTGTGTGTGACCCCATAGACGGCAGCCGACCAGGCTCCGCCGTCCCTGGGATTCTCCAGGCCAGAATGCTGGAGTGGGTTGCCATTTCCCTCTCCAATGCATGAAAGTGAAAAGTGAGAGTGAAGTCACTCAGTCGTGTCTGACTTTTAGCGACCCCATGGACTGCAGCCCACCAGGCTCCTCCGTCCATGGGATTCTCCAGACAAGAGTCCTGGAGTGGGGTGCCATTGCCTTCTCTGCAATTGTAGGGGAAAGGCACATAATTCCTTTGTAAAATAAGGAAACAATCATATGAAAGAATTTTTTCTTTTTTTTAATTGTAGAGGAAGAAGAGAGGATATAGACCTGAAATTGAGTATTCTTTATGTGGTTGTCTGAGATAATTGAGTGTAGCTCAGCTGGTGAAAAATCTGCCTGCAATGCAGGAGACCCTGTTTTGATCCCCAGGTTGGAAAGATCCCCTGGTGAAGGGATAGGCTATGCACTCCGGTATTCTTGCCTGGAGAATTCCATGGACAGATGAGCCTGGTGAGCTACAGCCCGTGGGGTCCTGAAGAGTCAGACATGACTGAGCAGCTATCATCTCACTTCATGACCATACACTGTTACTGGTCCCCATGCTCTAAATATCTTCCTATCTCATCTGCTAAAAGTTTTACACTGAGGAGATTAGATTATAATTTTTCATCAAAGATAATTTTAATTAGAAAAATATAAAAACAGAACGTTTAGCCTGAGACCTTTATGGAAGAAAAGATATAATTTACTTTTGTCTTGGGAGAAATGTGACGTGTGTAGATTAGTCATTTGTAAAAATCACCAACTGAACATAAATCTTCCTTTTCCCTCTACCATTGTGGTACTCTCACAACATGGGACCCTTGGGTTAGATGTGAGATTTTTAGCTTTAGCAATTGACTTTCAATTTAGTATAAAATGGTTTTTCACATATCATAAAATGCATAGTTAATATGATAAAAAACTTAAATTGTAATACTAGATATAAGAACATTTCAGGGTATGTTTATCACTTCTGAAATATTGGCTTATAACAACCAATTAAAAGAAACAAATCACAGCTCTAGAGTTTTTGTAGTCTCAGATATCAGAAGCATTCTACCTTGAAAGTGGATAAACAAATAATTATGAAATATTTATAAGAAATGTTATCATACCAAAAATCAGTGGCTCTGAGTCACTTTCTCCAAGTGCCCCTTTTAAAGAACTCATCAATCTGTTTGGCCTCTATTAGACACATGATGTTATCCACATGTGTCTTTTGCACTGTGTTTCCTTCTAATCCTTCTGATAAAAGATATAAAGCAGATTTTCAATGAATGCCCTAGTCAAAAGACAGAAGTATAGTAAAAGAACAACAAGAAGAAACATGAGGATAACTATTAAGCTACAATTGAAAATAAATTATCAGTTATTAGAAAATGATTAGTACATAACCTACTGATTGTGTATGTTATCTTCAGGATAAGATTGTAAGGCTTTTACCCACCAGAAATGATTGAATATGTCTCTACTGTTGTAGTTTTTTCAATTGTCCAGCACATGTTGGCAATTTGAGCTCTGGTTCCTCTGCCTTTTCTAAAACCAACTTCAACATCCTGAAGTTCACAGTTCATGTATTGTTGAAGCCTGGCTTAAAGAATTTTGAGTATTACTTAACTAGTGTGTGAGATGAGTGTAACTTTGCAGTACTTTGAGCATTCTTTGGCATTGCCTTTCTTTGGGATTGGAATGAAAACTGGCCTTTTCCAGTCCTGTGGCCACTGCTGAATTTTCCAAATTTGCTGGCATTTTCAGTGCAGCACTTTCACAGCATTATCTTTTAGGATTTGAAATAGCTCAACTGGAATTCCAACACCTCCACTATCTTTGTTCATAGTGATGCTTCCTAAGGCCCACTTGACTTCACATTCCAGTATGTATGGCTCTAGGTGAGTGATCACACCATCTTTTGAGAAATCTGTATGCAGGTCTGGAAACAACAGTTAGAACTGGACATAGAACAACAGACTGGTTCCAAATAGGAAAAGGAGTACATCAAGGCTGTATGTTGTCACCGTGCTTGTTTAACTTATATGCAGAGTACATCATGAGAAACGCTGGGCTGGATGAAGCACAAACTGGAATCAAGATTGCTGGGAGAAATATAAGATATGCAGATGACACCACCCTTATGGCAGAAAGTGAAGAACTAAAGGGCCTCTTGATGAAAGTGAAAGAGGAGAGTGAAAAATTGGCTTAAAGCTTAACATTCAGAAAACAAAGATCATGGCATCCAGTGCCATCACTTCATGGGAAATAGATGGAGAAACAGTGAAAACAGTGTCAGACTTTATTTTTGGGGGCTCCAAAATCACTGCAAATGGTGACAGCAGCCACAAAATTAAAAGACACTCCTTGGGAGAAAAGTTATGACCAACCTAGATAGTTTATTAAAAAGCAGAGACATTCATTACCTTGCTAACAAAGGTCTGTCTAGTCAAAGCTATGGTTTTTCCAGTGGTCATGTATGGATGTGAGAGTTGAACTATAGAGAAAGCTGAGCACTGAAGAATTGATGCTTTTGAACTGTGGTGTTGGAGAAAACTCTTGAGAGTCCCTTGGACTGCAAGGAGATCCCACCAGTCCATCCTAAAGGAAATCAGTCCTGAATATTCATTGAAAGGACTGATGGTGAAGCTGAAACTCCAATACTTTGGCCACCTGATGCGAAGAGCTGACTCATTGGAAAAGACCCTGATGCTGAGAAAGATTGAAGGTAGGAAGAGAAGGGGATGACAGAAGCTGAGATGGCTGGATGGCCTCACTGACTTGATGGACATGAATTTGAGTAAACTCTGGAAGTTGGTGATGGACAGGGAGGCCTGGTGTGTTATAGTCCATGGGGTCACTTTGGCCACCTGATGCGAAGAGCTGACTCATTGGAAAAGACCCTGATGCTGAGAAAGATTGAAGGCAGGAAGAGAAGGGGATGACAGAAGCTGAGATGGCTGGATGGCCTCATTGACTTGATGGACATGAATTTGAGTAAACTCTGGAAGTTGGTGATGGACAGGGAGGCCTGGTGTGTTGCAGTCCATGGGGTCACAAAGAATTGGACATGACTGAGTGACTGAACTGAACTGAACTGTTGTATTATCTGTTTTTGTTGTTTAGTAACCAAGTTGTGTCCAGCTTTTTGCAACCCTATGGACTCTAACCTACCAGGCTCCTCTGTCCACGGGATTTCCAGGCAAGAATACTGGAGTGGGTTGCCATTTTCTTCTTCAGGGGATCTACCCTACCCAGGAATGGAACCCACGTCTCTTGCATCTACTACACTGGCAGGTGGGTTTTTTACCATTGAACCACCAGGAAATCCCACTAAAGAGTATTACTTAGAGCAAATTTTGAACAGCTAGAATTTGAAACACTTTTGTTTCATGTTTACTAAGCCAGCGTTGTTTGCCAACATGAGGTATTTTCTGAGCATGAAATTTGTAGTTATGTCATGTGTAACTTTTCTAATTCCAACAGCCATTTGACACTTTGTTCCTGATCATGGAGTAGTAGAAGTGAATTCTGTATCTTTGGCAAAGGAATATAACCTTTCTTTGTCTAACTGTTGTAATATTTCTTCTCATTGACATCAGCAATGTCCAAAGTACTCTTATCAAGGTACATATGGTACAGATGGAACAAACATGAAATGATTTATGCATACTTGAGTGTATCCTACACTTTATCCAATGAAGATGAATTGCTGTACATTGCAGGGGTGCATTGTCTCTCTCCCTCAAATTCATTCTTAGTAGATTTCAAGAGCTTGGTCTTAGGTCTACTGAAAATGTGTTTTAATATACTACTACTGTTTTTCTGCTTTCTGATGTCTGCTACATGATGGATCATTGCAGTGTTCCTCTAGGGAATCTTAGTTGAATTCCATTTTGGTCAAAACTCAGCATACACAAGATTTAGATTTCTCTTAATATTACTTGTTCTTTTGTGGTTTATACTGAAAGATTTCCAACTGTGTATGTGGTAGTCAAGTTTTTGATATCTGTGATTTAACTCTATTTTCCTTTTGCATGTGTATCATTTTATGAGGTCACTAATGAACTTTCTACTAAAGTACTTTGGTTAAAGCATTTTAGTACAAAGAGTGGCTTTTAGGGATCAATAATTATGGCAAATAAAGTAATGCATTAATGTAGGAAAGGAGCATTTATCATTAACTTCATGAATGCACATTATCTTGTAGCTTAATGGACAGTTCACTTCAATCTATCACCCTATAGAGTATTATCCTTCATAATCTGACTGCCACTTTTATCAGCAAAGTGTTAAAGCAAAGAATTAAGAGTTTTTAAGAAGCCAAAGAAAGACTATGTGATCTCACCCTTAAGCCTCAGGGAAATATTTTGCATAAAATCTGTTCCCTGGTGCTTTTAAGTTTAGGGTTGTGAAGGTTCTTTGATTTTTCTTGTTTGATTTTGCCAATGTGCTGAAAGGTCAAATGGGAAAGACAATTAAGTAATTTGGATACTGAAAGACTTACTGTTCCAAAACTTAAAGTACACATTCCATTTCTAAAGAAGTCCATAATCGCTCCTATTTGTGTGAAAAGAAAACCTTCAGCCAAAACTATTACAGATATATTGCAGTATAACTGTCAATCTACTTAGGATCCAGAGATTTAATTTAAAGTACTTAAAAATATTTTAATTTTGCTCTATAATTGAAAATTCAAAACGTAGTCTTATGTAAACAACAGAAGATCTCTAAGGTGTTTGTAAATCAGTGAACTGGATTTACTTTATATAGCGGTTCTTGTTCCTTGTGCAGCAGAAAGGAAGGGATCCCACTGATATTGTTATCCATATCTTATCCCATTTTAATAATGAAGCTACCAAAGATCAAAAAATGTAACCAACTTGTTGAATTTTACATAAGTAAGTGATAGAACAATTTAGGTATTTTGATTTCAAAGGAAAGGTCAAATGGCACAAAAATCAGAGGAAATTATAGATTAGATAATCCCCAAACCCAAAATAACAACACAAGCTTTGCCTCTAGTTGCTTAGAAAAACCCTTCTACTACTTTCATATATTTTGTGAAATTATCAGTTCTTAACTGTTCAGAACAAGTAAGAGATTTCCTTCCTGGTGTAATTATGAGTATGTACTAAAATGAATAAATAGCATTAAATTTAAAACTTTTCAATTTCAGATAAGGTTTTTACTGAAGAATTGGGCATTTTGCTGAAGAATTTAGGCACTAAAATATTTTAAAATATTTATTTTGATTTATATTAATATTTGGGACTTCCCAGGTGGCTCAGTGGTAGAGAATATGCTTGCCAATGCAGGAGAAGTGGAATTGATCCCTGGGTTGAGAAGATCTCCTGGAGTAGGAAATGGCAACCCACTCCAATATTCTTGCTTGCAAAATTCCATGGACAGAGGAGACTAGTGGGCTACAGTCCATGGGGTCACAAAGAGTCAGACACAACTGTACAACTTAACACACACACACAGTCTTTTTTATAAGTTATATCTATCCCATTAAGAATGGCTCATTTTATTTTAAGCTTAATTTACTTTTCTTTTAATCAAAAGCCTCTTCAACATCTGAGATTACATTATATTTTCAAACTTGATCTATTAATTTAACCATATAATGCTGTAATTATTTATTGGAATAGTCACTCCTTCACTCCTTCCCCCTTCATTTTTCAGTAAAAAATACATTATATGCCTGTCATAGACTATTCCTTTAATGTAAACATTTTAATCTTTAAGTGTAAATGTTAGTTGATGAAATTGGTCTTTGATTATTTTCTTTGAAATAGTCTTCAAAAGATATGTGAAACACTTATTGAGCTTTTTTTCCCAGAAACTATATTCTATAGTACAAATCCTAGGATCTAGATTTGTGCCTGGCAATTCTTGCAAAATGTAGTTAAGCTTTTTTTTTTTTTTTTTTGATAAGACATATGGAAGTCTAGCAAACAAAAATAAAGAACAGTCTTTGCAAATTATATACTTAGTGGCAAAGCATACCTCATTTTCAGTATTATCAAGACAATTTAGTATCAGTCTATTTAAAGGACTATTTCAAAAGACAAAAATAGAAAATAAACTTGGATAGCTAATATTAATGTTTCATATATTTTTTTCAAATCTGGAACTCAATTTCATGACAATTGTCTTTAAGCATGTTGTATTTATCATCTATTACTTATTATTATGTCTTATATTGGTTAAAGCAAACTATAAGAAAATACCTGGGGTCATCGATAAATAGTCTGTCATGTGATAATCCTTTTGGTGGGAAACATATTCTTCTCATAATTTACTACTAAATCAAAATTAGATCAATAGGTTTTGTTGTAGTCAATTCTGTATGGCTGCAATGGTCAATAAAGAACCATCTAACCACAACAGCACCTGAAGAAAAAGCAGGAAGTATGTATGTTGCTGGTGGCAAATGAAAACATCTTGTCTTTCATAACCTCCCTAAGAATATTTTGCTTTTAGTGGTAATTGTAAAGTTGAAGCTGCATAAAATTTCCTGCATAAAATTTATTGTGAATCCAGTCAATGGAAAACACTATTCAGGGCAGTCATAGGAATGAAATTTAAACACATCTTATTTTGAAGACTCAAGTATATAGAATTATTTTGGAACTAAATGAAAACACCATGAATAAAGAATTATTTGAAAGGTGGATGTTTTTGTAGTATTAGAAAATATCAGAATATCAGACAGTTAAGAATATTATAGGTATCAACTTTAGGAAAATATTTATTGTTGTTATTCAATGGCTAAGTCATGTCTGACTCTTTGTGACCCCATGGACTGCAGCATGCCAGGCTAGCCTGTCCTTCACTATCTTGTGGAGTTTGCTCAAACTCATGTCTGTTGAATCAATGATGCCATCCAACCATCTCATCCTCTGTCACCCTCTTTTCCACTTGCCCTCAATCTTTCCTAGCATCATGGTCTTTTCCAGTGAGTTGGCTCTTTGCATCAGGTGGCCAAAATATTTGAGTTTCGGCCTCAACATCAGTCCTTCCAATGAATATTCAGGGTTGATTTCCTTTGGGATTGAGTGGTTTGATCTCCTTGCTGTCCAGGAGATTCTCGAGTCTTCTCTAGCACCACAATTCAAAAGCATCATTCTAGAATAAGAAAATATTGGATTGGTAAAAAAATTTGTTTGGGTTTTTCTATAACATCTTACAGGAAAACCCAAAGGAATGTTTTGCCACCCCAATAATTCCATGTAGATGGTTTCATGATAAATTATCATGTTGATGGCAGTGAGGGTTGGGATAAAGTGAGGAAAGTTCTTTATTTTTTAATAATTTTCCTGTGGTGTCAACACTCATTATGAGGATATCTCACTTTTACTTTTTATTTAGGTAAAGAAAAGTTGATTATCTAACTTTTTGATCCAGTATTCCAAATAAGTGCTTCCCAGATGGCACTAGTGGTAAAGAATCTGCCTGCCAATGCAGGAGACATGGAAGACATGGGTTTGATCCTTGGGTTGGGAAGCTCCCCTGGAGTAGTAAATGGCAACCCACTCAAGTATTCTTGCTGGAATAATCCCGTGGACAGAAGATCCTGACAGGCTACAATCCATGGAGTCACAAAGGGTAGGACCTGAGTGGCTGGGCACTCATGCATACCAAGTCCCATGTTGAAATTTCTGACATTCCTAATGTTCAAAAGAATGCGAGTTTAAATGAGTCAGTGATCTTTTCAATTGGTGTAGACATTTAAAATGATAATAGATTAAGGCTGGCAAGTTTCTAACAAATCTGGCACATTGAAGGTGAATTTATATACCTCTAGGAAAACACTTTGGCTATATATATCATAAACCACAGAGAAGTTTATACTCTTTAACTCTGTAATTCTACTGTTGAAAATTTGCCCTGAGGAAACCATGCAAACTAGTACAGCCACTATGGAGAACAGTGTGGAGATTCCTTAAAAAACTGGAAAAAGAACTGCCTTATGACCCAGCAATCCCACTGCTGAGCATACACACCGAGGAAACCAGAATGGAATGAGACACATGTACCCCAATGTTCATCGCAGCACTGTTTATAATAGCCAGGACATGGAAGCAACCTAGATGTCCATCAGCAGACGAATGGATAAGAAAGCTGTGGTATATATACACAATGGAGTATTACTCAGCCATTAAAAAGAATACATTTGAATCAGTTCTAATGAGGTGGATGAAACTGGAGCCTATTATACAGAGTGAAGTAAGCCAGAAAGAAAAACAACAATACAGTATACTAATGCATATATATGGACTTTAGAAAGATGGTAACGATAACCCTGTATATGTATAATATCATATAAGAAATGAGTCTCCAGTCCAGGTTCGATGCAGGATACAGGATGCTTGGGGCTGGTGCACTGGGATGACCCAGAGGGATGGTATGGGGAGGGAAAAGGGAGGGGGGTTCAGGATTGGGAACACATATACACCCATGGCAGATTCATGTTAATGTATGGCAAAACCAATACAATATCGTAAAGTAATTAGCCTCCAATTAAAATAAATAAATTTAAATTTAAAAAATAAAAGCAAAATAAATAAATAATAAATAAAAGGAGGGGAAAAAAGGCTATGAGCAGCTGTGTCAGGCCACTGAGCCTCCATGCCAGAGGTGAGTGCTGGGATCCAGGCCCTCCGATACCTCCGGCCTGGGAATCAGTGGCATCCACGGTGGGAGTTGCAACTGCCTGGCTCCTCTTGTATACGTCACCTCACATTGCTAAGAGCTTGTCCCAGGCACAGGGACACCCCTTTCGTCCTTCCTCTGAGGATCACTGGACTGATGGACGGCCCGGTGACCAAGGGGTGGTCTGTAGGCAGCGGCAAGGTGGTCGTCTGTGGTGCTACCCAGCATTCTTTGCCTGTGGGCTAAATAATTTTGCAAGCCTGTGGACTGTGGTGGTGGCTGAGAGCCTTTGAAACTAAAGCAGACTCTTTCTTGGAGAGCTGGGAGTCTCTGTATATGTTCCAAGGAGGCTGTTTGGTTAGTCTCACAAATTGAGAATACCTCACCACCCCTGCTGATTCTCCCTGCATGAGTGTGCATGAATGGTGCTCTTGAGCACTTCGTGTGAGTACCACTCACACCTGTTCCTGGGGACACTTTTCTTTAAAGGATCAGCAAGCATTCAGTTCAATTCCAGATTCATGGGGTTGTTGCACACCAGATACTGCCTGTCTCACTAAGGCAAGAGATCAAGCCCTGAGCCTTGGCAGTGGGAACACTGACTCTAAGACGCTAGACTACTGGAGAACTAACCCTAGGGGGTATCTAATAGTGAGAACTCACACAAAGGAAACCACTTGAAATCAAGACCTGGTATCACCCAACCACCAGTAGCACCCTGTTCAGGATGCCTCTTCCAAATAACAAACAGAACAAAAATACAAACTCGGTCATCAGCAGACACGACTGCCACCTCACTCAGCCTTGCCCATCAGAGGAAAAACAAGCAAACAAACAAACTCAGCACAAATCTCACCCTATCCTAAGCTTACACAAACCACTGCACCAACCTTAGGAGGGCAGAAACCAAAAGGAAGAAAGGATTCAACCTTGAAACCTGGGAAAAGGAGACCTCAAACACAATAAATTTTTAAAAAATTAATGAAAAGACAGAGAAATACTGCACAAATGAAGGAGCAAACTAGAAACACAGAAGTCCAAATAAATGAAGAGGAAATAGGCAAACTGCCTGAAAGAGAATTCAGAATGATAGTAAAGATGATCAAAACCCTTGAAAACAGAATGGAGAAAATGCAAGAATCAATTAACAAAGACCTAGAAGAATTGAAGAATAAACATACAGAGACAAACAACACAATTACTGAAATTAAAAATACTCTAGAAGGAATCAGTAGCAGAACATCTGAAGCAGAAGAATGAATCAGTGAGCTGGAAGATAAAAGGGTGGAAATAACTTCTGAAGAGGAGAATAAGTTAAAATAATGAAAAGAACTGAAGATAGTCTGAGAGACCTCTGGGACAATATCAAATGTATCAACATTTGAATTTTAGGGGTCTCAGAAGAAGAAGAGAAAAGGAAAGGGTGTGAGAAAACTTTTGAAGAGATTATAGTTGAAATTTCCCCAATATGGAAAAGTAAATAATCAAGTCCAAGAGGTGCAAAGACTCCCATACAGGGTAAACCCAAGGAGAAACATGCCAAGGCATAATAATCAAACTAACAAAGATTAAACACAAAGTAGGAAAATTAAAAGCAGCAAGGGAAAAGCAGCAAGTAACATACAAGGGAACCTTATACATTTAACAGCTGATCTTTCAGCAGAAACTCTGCAGGCGAGAAGGGAGTGGCAGGATATATAAGTATTGAAAGGGAAGAATCTACCTGGCAAGGATCTCATTCAGAATTGATGGGGAAATCAAAAGGTTTTCAGACAAGCAAAAATTAAGAGAATTCATTACCACCAAACCAGCTTTACAACAAATGGATGCTTGGGGCTGGTGTATGGGGATGATCTGGAGGGATGATGTGGGGTGGGAGGTGGGAGGGGGGTTCATGTTTGGGAGTTCGTGTACACCCGTGGCAGAGTCATGTCAATGTATGCCAAAACCAATAGAGTACTGTAAAGTAAAATAAAGTAAAATGGAAGCTCTAGAAAAAAAAAAAAAGAGAGAGAGAGAGACTTACATAGTCAAGAAATACAAGAGAAGAAAAAAAGCTACAAAATCAATGCCCAAACAATTCAGAAAGTGGCAATGGGAACAAATATATCATAAATGTAAATGAATTAAATGCTCCAACCAAAAGACACAGACCAGCTGAATGGATACAAAAACAAGACCCATATATATGGTGTCTACAAGAAACCCATTTTTAGACCTAAAGACACATATAGCCTGAAAGTGAGATGGAAAAATATATTCCATGCAAATGGAAAGCAAAAGAAAGCTGGAGTAGCAATCCTCATATCAGACAAAATAGATCTTAAAATAAAGAATATTACAAGAGATAAGGAAGGGCACTGCATAATGATCAAGAGAAAGACATAACAACTATAAATATCCATGGACCCAACATAGGAGAACCTCAATACATCAGACAAATACTAACAGACATAAAAGGAGAAATTGATGGTAGCACAATAATAATAGGAGACTTTAACACCCCATTCACACCAATGGACATATCATCAAAACAGAAAATGAATAAGGAAGCACAAGTCTTACATAATACATTAACTGAGATGGATCTCTTTGATATCTTCAGGACATCCCATCCAAATGCAGAAGAATACATTTGCACTTCTCAAGTGCACATGGAACGTTCTCCAGGATAAACCACATCTTGGGTCACAAATCAAACCTCAGTAAATTTAAGAAAATTGAGATCATAGCAAGCATCTTTTCTGACCACAATGCTATGAGACTAGATATCAATGACAAGAAAAAAAAATTGTAAAAAACACAAACACTTGGAGATTAAACAATATGTTTCTAAAGAACCAACAGGTTACTGAAGAAATCAAAAGGGAAATCAAAACATTTCTAGAAACACATGACAATGAAAACACAACACAAAACCAATGGGATGCAGCAAAAGCAGTTCTAAGAGGGAAGTTTATAGCAATACAATCCTACTTCAAGCGACAAGAAAAACATCAAATAAACAACCTAACTTTACACCTAAAACAACTGGAAGAAGAACAAAACACCCCCAAAATTAGCAGAAGGGAAGAAATCATAAAGATCAGAACAGAAATAAATGAAAAAATGAAAGAAACAATAGTAAATATTAATAAAACTAAAAGCTGGTTCTTTGAGAGGATAAACAAAATTGACCAACATTTAGCCAGACTCATCAGGAAAAAAAGAGAAGGATCAAATCAGCAAAATTAGAAATGTAAAAGGATAGGTTACAACAGACAATGCAGAAATACAAAGGATTATAAGAAACTGTTGTGAATAACAGTGTGGCAATAAAATGGATAACCTGGAAGAAATGGACAGATTCTTAGAAAAGTCAGTTTTTCCAAGACTGAACCAGGAAGAAATAGAAATTATGAACAACCCAACTGGAAGCACTGAAATTGAAGCTATCATCGAATATCTCCCCAAAAACAAAAGCCCAGGACCAGATGGCTTCACAGGAGAATTCTATCAAACATTTAGAGAGGAGCTAATACCTATCCTTTTAAAACTCTTTCCAAAAATTGCAGAAGAAGGAACACTTCCAAACTCATTCTACGAGGACACCATCACCCTGATACCAAAACCAGACAAAGACAACACACAAAAAAGAAAACTACAGGCCAATACCACTGATGAACATACATTCAAAAACCCTCAACAGAATTTTAGCAAACAAAACTCAGCAACAATTAAAAAGCTCATAAACTGTGACCAAGTAGAGTTTATTCCAAGTAGGGATACAGTGATTCTTCAATATACACAAATCAATCAATGTGATACACCATAGTAACAAATTGAAAGATAAAAACCATATGATAATCTCAATAGATGCAGAAAAGCCTTTGACAAAATTCAGCACCAATTTATGATTAAAACTCTTCAAAAAATGAGCATAAAAGGAACCTGCCTCAGCACAGTAAAAGCCATATATGATAAACCTACAGCAAATATTATTCTCAGTGGTGAAAAACTGAAAGCATTTCCTCTAAAATCAGGAACAAGACAAGGATGTTCACTTTCACCACTATTATTCAACATAGTGGTGGAAGTCCTAGTCACAGCAATCAGAAAAGAAAAAGAAATAAAAGGAATTCAGATAGGAAAAGAAGAAGTAAAACTCTCACTGTTTGCAGATGATATGATACTCTACATAGAAAACCCTAAAGATAGCATCAGAAAATTACTAGAGCTAATCAGTGAATATAGCACAGTTGCAGGATACAAAATCAATACTCAGAAGTCACTTGCATGTCTATATACCAACAATGAAAAATCTGAAAGAGAAATTAAGGAGTCAATCCCCTTCAGATATCTTGGAATAAATTTACCTGGAAGAAGCACAAGCTGGAATCAAGATTGCC
>SJYX01015889.1:103801-115444 GCA_006410675.1 Oreotragus oreotragus
TTCGAACTGTGGTGTTGGAGAAGACTGTTGAGAGTCCCTTGGACTGCAAGGAGATCCAACCAGTCCATTCTGGAGGAGATCAGCCCTGGGATTTCTTTGAAAGAAATGATGCTAAAGCTGAAACTCCAGTACTTTGGCCACCTCATGTGAAGATTTGACTGATTGGAAAAGACTCTGATGCTGGGAGGGATTGGGAGCAGGAGGAGAAAGGGATGCCAGAGGATGAGATGGCTGGATGGCATCACGGACTCGATGGACATGAGTCTGAGTGAACTCCAGGAGTTGGTGATGGACAGAGACGCCTGGCGTGCTGCGATTCATGGGGTCACAAAGAGTCGGACACGACTGAGTGACTGAACTGAACTGAAGTTTCAATTGGTGGCCAACACTGAATATTTGGTAATTTTACATGAAATTTGTCTTCTGTTTGAAATTTGGAAAATCCAAAATTATATGGTTCACATTTTCTATCACACTGATCTGATAGAATTCAACCTTTTTGACAAATCCTGAAATTAATAAACCATATACATATTCCAGGATTCTAGGGTCCTTTCTGCTAGGCTTGCACTGGGCTAGAGCGGGTAGAATAAAATTTGTCTTGTTCCTAAGTACAACTGTCTCTTGAGATCCCTGGCTTTTGTAAGTGGCTGCTGCTGCTGTTAAGTTGCTTCAGTCATGTCCGACTCTGTGCAACCCCATAGACAGCAGCCCACCAGGCTCCCCCATCCCTGGGATTCTCCAGGCAAGAACACTGGAGTGGGTTGCCATTTCCATCTCCAAAAGGCGAAAGGGAAAAGTGAAAGTGAAGTTGCTCAGGCATGTCCGACTCTTAGTGACCCCATGGACTGCAGCCCACCAGGCTCCTCCATCCATGGGATTCTCCAGGCAAGAGTACCAGAGTGGGTTGCCAGTGCCTTCTCCATTGTTAGTGGTTACTGTCTTATTAATCTTAATGATATCTTAATAATTTGTCTGGTTCTTAGTTTCCTTGCTTGTATTTCCATAATACCCTGTATGATCTACTGAACTCTACTGTATTCACCTGGAGCTCTGCAATGCCCTGCGTTTCTAAACTCTGTATGGCCTTTTTTAGATCACCCTCCACCCTGCCATCCCTGTCCCAGCACTTTTTCCTCATAATGATTTATTCTGTGGGCATAACTTTATTCTAAAGTTCAGTGGACTTCCAGAGGGGATGGAGAAAAAGAAGGGAGGTAACAAGAAGGGCACAAAGTAGTAGTGTGTGAAGGCAGATTCTCCAAATTCAGAAGGATTGAAAGACCCTGCATTAAAACAAAGAGGAGCTTCTCAGGTGGCTCAGCGGTAAAGAATCTGCCTGCAATACAGGAGACGTGGGTTTGATCCCTTGGTTGGGAAGATCGCCTGGAGGAGGACACGCAACCCACTCCTGTATTCTTGCCTGGAGAGTCTCTATGGACAGAGGAGCCTGGCGGATTACAGTCCATGGGGTCACAAAGAGTCAGACACAACTGAAACAGCTAAGCTTGAGCTTCTCACTAGTGATGGCATGGCTGGCTCTCTGTGCTTCAGCCACCTCCACAGGCCTCTTTCACTGGCCTAGAGACCACATAATTTCCACCTAGCTAACCAGCAGAACAAGTGATGTCTTGAGAACGCCTTGTATTCGGTCCAATGTTTGTCTTGGACAAGGTGCCAGGATTGATGTGCTTCCGAAAGACATTCTTAGTAGCATATTTCTCCTGGAAGATGGCTTTTCCACTAGTGGCATTACTGTGTGTGAAATTACCACTCAGGTATGAAAATGTAGAACTTATCATTCTGTAAAGTACAGAAAGTACAGAAATTATCATTCTGTAAATATAGAAATCTCTGTCACACAGCCCTTTCTCTCTGGTTTTCAGAGACCAAAGATTTTCTGCTATTTTTAGGACTTTGTCTGAGAAGACCTTCGTAAAAGACTGGGGCTCATTGTCAACAGTAATATCGGATTATGTGACTGAGCTGATCCTCACTGGAATCAGCCTGGCATTTACATGGGGGCAGCTCTAAGAGGCAGCATGTGCAAGGGATATATGTGTCTTTTTCAGTTATAGTTTCCTCAGGGTATATGCCCACTAGTGGGATTGTTGGGTCTTAAGGTAGTTATACTCCTAATTTTTTAAGGAATCTCCAGAAGGCAATGGCACCCCATTCCAGTACTCTTGCCTGGAAAATCCTATGGATGGAGGAGCCTGGTGGGCTGCAGTCCATGGAGTCGCTAAGAGTTGGACACAACTGAGTGACTTCACTTTCATGCATTGGAGAAGGAAATGGCAACCCACTCCAGTGTTCTTGCCTGGAGAATCCCAGGGACAGAGGAGCCTGGTGGGCTGCTGTCTTTGGGGTCGCACAGAGTCAGAGGCGACTGAAGTGACTTAGCAGTAGCAGCAGCAGCTCCTTTGTGGACATGAAGGGAAAAGCATCAGTACATAAAACTTCGTTTCACATGATCATTTTGATAGCAAAATCTATGTGAAATTGTGTGCAGACATGAGTGGTCAGTCATATCTGATTCTTTTGCGACCCTGTGGACTGTAGCCTGCCATCTCCTCTGTCCATGAAATTTTCCAGTCAAGAATACTGGATAGGTTACCATTTCCTCCTCCTGCAGATCTTTCTGAGTCAGGGACTGAACCAGTGTCTCCTACATCTCCTGCACTGGCAGGTGGATTCTTTACCACTGAGCCACCTGGGAAGTCAACTAAATATATAGTTTAGTGTAAATATGGATGATTAACTGTAAAGCCTAATAGAATTTCTTACATTCACTCATGGAGCTTTAAATATTCCATGTTGGCATGTCCTGGACTAAGACCCAGTCTTGCTCCCTTGTTTGGAAACCAGTTTTCATTGGTAAGAAATATCTTCCTTGGATAAAATACTGAGTTATAGTGATAAAGAGAAGTAATAACTGAAGTTACAAGAGATTCGATATCCTGACTTTATCTCATCCTTAGTTCTCTTTCCACATAAGATTTAGAGCTTGCACAGATTGAATGAAACTAAGTTTAATGGCCAGCATTGAAAAATTTGCCCAAGTCCTGGCCCCCTACACTGCTCCCCTTAACAGGCACTTGCCTGCCTGACAGCTTGTGTGGACTTGGATTCTAATCTTTTTCTTAATACAACTGAGAAATTCTGATCTTTTCAAACACCTTATTCAATAGTGAAAAAGAACCAAGAAAATAGATGCAGCAGAGAAGAAATCTAAACGTTCTTGTTTACAAACGTATAGCTTGCTCCTTGGAGAGGACAGGCCTCATCAAATTTCACATGAAGTGATAATCACAGCTCTTGTTTTCTGAGTGTTTAGCCATCTGCCAGGTACCATATTGGGGTGAGATTTATTTATTTATTCATTAAAGCTTTACAAAAACCCTACAGGGTAATGATATTTTCTCCCATTTGCCAATAGGAAACTGAGGTTGAGAGGCAAAGTAACTCTCAATATATTGGCACAGCTTATTAACGGAAAAGCTGGGCTTTTACTCCAGACCTGATTCTAAAGCAGGCATTTTCTCATTTTGCCATAATGAGAAAAATAGTAGCTGAAGCCTTTTCTTTCTTTGCTGCGGGTCTGCAAAGGCAACCAGACTCACAACCTCTTTAACATCTGTTCCCTAGGATGCCAGATTTGGTATCTTGAAATCCTGAATGAATGATATTGCACATTTCTGTAAAAGGCTTGCCTTTTCAATTGTGTGTGTGAGTGTGTATAATAAGATGCACACTTTTTGAATCTTTTGAAGCTTCCAGCCCCACCTATAGAAGCCTGATCTTGTAGGGCCCTAATATCCAGTTGCAGTCTTGGCCTTCACATTGTGGTAATGGCATTTACTCTGAAAGTGTTTCCTTACAGGGTCCAGAGTGGGAGAGGGGAAGCCTGCATATCCCATGTTGAAATCTGGGTTGGCTAGAAGGGAGTGTGAGCCCTGTAGGAGGAAGGTCAAGCTGAGTACTGCTGAGTCTTCTCTGTAGGAATAGGTGGGAATATGGGTGTGGGGAAGACAGGAAAAACACATTTCCCCTGGAGAGGATCTTGGGCCTTCCTAGTTTTTAGGTCTTGAGAGGATATAGCAGAGCAAAAGCAGTGTCTCAGAGCAGTGGGAAGGCGTACTTTAATTCTGTGTTTTCTGGGTTTCTGTGGCATTCAGGTCTGATAGTGCTGTGGTCTGAATGTCTGCATTCCCCTCTCCCCCAGATTTATATGTTAAAATCCTAATGCCAGCTGTGATGCTGTGAGGAGGTGGTGCTCCTGAGACTTGCTTGATGATGAGGGTGAAGTCCTCATGATAGTGCTCTTACAAAAGAGACCGTACCAAGACCCCTTACCCTTCTGCCACATGAGAGCACCATGAAGAGGCATGAGCTGGGAACTGAGGAACGGTGCAGGCACCCTGACCTTGGACTTTTCAGCTGCCACATAACAGAAATTTCTGTTGTCTCTGAGCCACCTGCTCTATGGTGTTTTGTGATCGTAGACCGAATGGATTAAGACAGTTAGTTACAAAGAGAAGCAGTTGTGCTGCTTCCCCAGGGGAACATGGAGCCATTGCAACATCATGCACTGGGAAAGTGTGGAGGAAAAACCATGCCACTGGCACTCAGGCCAGACTGTGTCTGGAGATGTCCAGACAACAGACTTCTGATTTGAATGTGACTTTTATACGAAGTCTTCTCACATCCCTGCCTCTCTTCTCAGTGGAGGATATATCCTGGGGTCTTTGAATAGCAAAATCAATGGAAAGAGGGGGAGTATGAATATAGAGGAACAGCACCACCCTGTGCTGGGGGTTCCTGGGGGTACTGGGCTGATACAGTGTTATTGACATGGGCCATGTGGTGGACAGTGTGATAAGCCACCCAATTTCCACTTTAGGGCTGGAGGATTTACTTACCCGGTTGCTAGGAGTGCTATTGGCAGAAAGACCTCAGCTGTCATCTCTCTACAGAATCTGCTTCTGTTGAGAAGTAACTCAGCCAAGGTCACACTCCAATAATGACTGATCTACATGGGATATAAAAAAATGCTGGCCTTCTCTCCTTGACGCAGGCCAACTCTGAAGGATCGTTCCAGCTTTACAACTTCTCAGAGAGTTGGTTAAGCCTCCACGGAGATTGCATTGATGCTCAGCTTCTCCTTTTGTCTAGTTCTGGTTTTTCTTTCCTCCTTTCATAGATTTTGAATCTGAGAAATTCCTATAACTGCCTCACACAGTAAACTCTGCCTCAGCATTTTCTTCCTGGGGAAATCTGACTTGTGACAGACACAAACAGGGTGTAGAGAAGTGGGGGCTTCTCCAGTCACACCTGCAGGTGGTCCAGTCGTCCATAAGGATTGTTCTGGCAAGGAACAGTTCATTTGCTGCAGAGTTGGAGGGCAGTTCTTCCTAGAATGATTACACCATCAAGTAATATAATGAAAATTTGTATATATGTATGTGTAATATTCTTACAAACACCATGCCCTCATTTGTTTTCCTTCCAGAAACTTCTGAAGATTTTGGAAATATATGGAAGGTTTGCTTTATTTAGAAGCCAGTGGAGGAGACACAAGTCTTTCTCTGTAGAAGACTGATATATGATATGTGAAATAGCAGTTGTGCTGCTTCCCCAGGGGAACATGGAGCCATTGCAACATCATGCACTGGGAAAGTGTGGAGGAAAAACCATGCCACTGGCACTCAGGCCAGACTGTGTCTGGAGATGTCCAGACAACAGACTTCTGATTTGAATGTGACTTTTATACGAAGTCTTCTCACATCCCTGCCTCTCTTCTCAGTGGAGGATATATCCTGGGGTCTTTGAATAGCAAAATCAATGGAAAGAGGGGGAGTATGAATATAGAGGAACAGCACCACCCTGTGCTGGGGGCTCCTGGGGGTACTGGGCTGATACAATGTTATTGACATGGGCCATGTGGTGGACAGTGTGATAAGCCACCCAATTTCCACTTTAGGGCTGGAGGATTTACTTACCCGGTTGCTAGGAGTGCTATTGGCAGAAAGACCTCAGCTGTCATCTCTCTACAGAATCTGCTTCTGTTGAGAAGTAACTCAGCCAAGGTCACACTCCAATAATGACTGATCTACATGGGATATAAAAAAATGCTGGCCTTCTCTCCTTGACGCAGGCCAACTCTGAAGGATCGTTCCAGCTTTACAACTTCTCAGAGAGTTGGTTAAGCCTCCACGGAGATTGCATTGATGCTCAGCTTCTCCTTTTGTCTAGTTCTGGTTTTTCTTTCCTCCTTTCACAGATTTTGAATCTGAGAAATTCCTATAACTGCCTCACACAGTAAACTCTGCCTCAGCATTTTCTTCCTGGGGAAATCTGACTTGTGACAGACACAAACAGGGTGTAGAGAAGTGGGGGCTTCTCCAGTCACACCTGCAGGTGGTCCAGTCGTCCATAAGGATTGTTCTGGCAAGGAACAGTTCATTTGCTGCAGAGTTGGAGGGCAGTTCTTCCTAGAATGATTACACCATCAAGTAATATAATGAAAATTTGTATATATGTATGTGTAATATTCTTACAAACACCATGCCCTCATTTGTTTTCCTTCCAGAAACTTCTGAAGATTTTGGAAATATATGGAAGGTTTGCTTTATTTAGAAGCCAGTGGAGGAGACACAAGTCTTTCTCTGTAGAAGACTGATATATGATATGTGAAAATTTTCCCAATTACTCCATTCATACTGATTTTTCTTGTTTCTAAAGATATAATTAGTTTCTTTTAATATCTAATGTTATGATAGCATATTGTCATGTTATATTGTATTTCTTTTGTTACTGATGAAATTAAACATTGCTTACTAGGTATTTATTGATATCTCGTTCTTCTTGAGAAGTTAAAGACGCAGGCAATGTGCTGGATATCCAACACCTGTTAACTCACTTAATAAACTTAACACTTGAGCTGACGTTCCTTTTTGTTCATTCATTAGGAGACTTCTTTACTCCTATTGGGTTATGATCTGGTGATGCATAATAAAAGTTGGTATATATCTTTTTCCTTAACAACTAAAAAACCCTACTCAACTTCATATCACTCAAATGAGTCATGTAAAGATGGACGCTCTCTTAGAAGTGAACTTCACCATTTAAAAATGTTAAACATTTCAAGAAACTGAGCCACAAAGAATGAGAAGACCCTCGCTGCTAGGACTGGTTGGGACTGGTCTGGTTTCTGAACTCTGATTGCTGGTCCTGTCCTCTCTTTGTTATGTCATTTTTTCTTTACACACAGATGCCATCCAGGGACTGATTGTAGGGAAGTCTCTAGATTAAAATTAAAATAACTGTCATAAAAAAAAAGACAGGACTATCAAGAAATAACTTGAATGAAATTTGAGCACACAGAGCTTTAGACCTAAAGGTCATGCTTACTTCACAGCACAAGTGGAAAAAGTCTGTTAGATGGGGGAAATATACCTCTTGTTCAGGATGACACAGATGAAAGATTTAAGTGGCCTTTAAAAAATATTGCTTTCCCAAACTCTCAGAAAACTTGTCAGTTCTCTAACTCTAGCAAACTATAGTTTAAAAAAGCAAATATTTTGCGTATTATAAAGATGATAAGTCAAATAAATATCATATAGTATATATTTATCTTTCAGCTGCTTTCTATCCAGCATCCATTTCCAATCAACACCTTGATTTTCCTGAAAAAGATACAAATTTCTCTTATTCTAACTTTCAATTTTTCCACTGTAGTTCACAGAAAAAAATTACATCACAACCTACCAAACCCATTTGTATTTGTATAAAACTAATCAAGTTTCAACAAAAAATATTACTAATGGTAATGCACTCTGATATTTTTATTTCTGTTCTATATTAGTGTATTTGAAAAAAATTGCTTGCAGTCCATTGTAATGAGTGTATGGTCCACAAATGAGATATTATTTACAATTTGAAAAATACCCATCTAATTCATTACAATTTGAGGGTGGTGGAATTGATCTCGGGGGTGGCCAGATTACTGACAAAAGAGATCCTCGGAGGGATGAGTGAGTATGGATGGATAACCCAGACAGAGCCAGTGAGATGGAAGGAAACTTCTGATAAGACACAAGGATATGAATTTTATAAATTCAAAAGGACTTTGCTGCCATCAGGGTTGGAGAAGGAAATGGCTGCCCACTCCAGTATTCTTGCCTGGAGAATTTCATGTACAGAGTAGTCGGGAAGGCTACAGTCCATGGGATCCCAAAGAGTTGGACAGGACTGAGAGGCTAACACACATCATCAAGGTAGGATGTTCTATGGCCAGTCACTGTGTGGAGCCGAGGCTGACGCTTTTACTACAGAACCAGAGTGGAGACTTGGAGAGGAACCTATCCTGCGTGATAATCTTGGAGTTACTCTATCCAGTAACTTTATCAGTCATGTTTCTAGATAGTTCAGTTACATAAGCCAATAAATTCCTTATATTGTTAGGCAGTCTCACAGGGTGAAAATTTAAATTTGTAATTTTATAATTTTATATATTACTTTCCATATGATTATCAACAGGTCTTCTTTTTTTTTTAAGATCTAAGTCACAGTTGGGAATTATTCATGAGAGGCAAGATTAAATGATCTGTTTCAGTTCATTGCTTGCCTCAGTGAATTCTGGATCACAGTGAATCTTACTGACATTGACAACTTAAGCTCCTGAGGAGGAACATATTCTCCAAAGACTCATTCTTGGGAGAAATAAAAACTTTGCTGAGTATAGGGGTCACGTCTGTTAGGAATGTAGGTGATGTCACATTGGACATTCACTGTAGGCAGTTAAAGATTAGTGTGTGCTTCTAAAGACTAATGGAAGTAATTGAGGGAACAAAGGGTATGGTCCTTCAGTTCTAGAAAGTGGGGTGGTTGATGGTGTAGAGGGATGCACGCCAGCGCCATGAAAATATTTCTGAATGGATTATAGATCTGTAGGAAGCACCCTACCTAACAAGTGCTCAGTGACCCTGTAAGGCTTGGGACATTAGGAAGTTATAAAAAGAGAAGGATGTGTTGTTGTTTTGTGTGGTGGATAAGCTAAATGTTACCTTGTGTTCCGAGTTTGGTGTAACAAAGTTTAGACACGTCCTACATTGATTTGACTTCTACCAACACAGAAAAGTATAATTGAACTTGCTAATTTTGGTTGTGAAGTGAAAATTACTCTTGAACTCTAAAAGTCATACTGAGAATGAAGATGATGAGACACTGGATCCACTACTTACTAGTTCATAATCTCTGGTTAATTTGGGTCTTTAATGAACCGCTCAGATATCTCTGTGTATAAGGATGTATGCTCACCTTCCGGGGCCTTTCTGGGAAAGCAGCACGAGATATGGAAATCAGGCGTGAAGTGAGAAGTCCTGACTTTGTTACTGTCTCTTTGGCTTTTCAGGTGGCTCGGTGGTAAAGACTCCTCCTGCCAATGCAGGAGATGTGAGTTCGCTCCCTGGGTTGGGAAGATGTGAGTTCGCTCCCTGGGTTCCTCTGGAGAAGGAAATGGTAACCCATTCCTGGAAAATACCATGGGCATAGGACCCTGGCAGACTACAGTCCAAGGGGTCACAAAAGAGTTGGACATGACTGTTTTTGTGACTTTTAGGGACTCTTTATATTGTTCTTTGGAAATGAGGATAACACCAGTGCCTGTTAATGCTGATTTCATTGAGATCATTGTGTCCATTAGATGGGAAATGCAGGTAAAAATGCTTTGAAAACTGTAAGGAACTGTATAAATATAAGAAATTATCTACATTTGTAGGAAGAAACCTAACCCTGCTTTTCACAAATGCCCTGTCAGTATTTTTTTTTTAAAGTAAACAAATTGTTAATTATAGAAGGCCAGAAATTAAAGGGTATCAGTTTTTGCAAGTTCAATATCCTTGATTCTGATAATGAGTATGTTATGATATTTTTATTTTTAGATAACTTTGTCATTAATCTTGGCAACTAATTACCAAAAGCTCCATAAAGGGTTGGTAAAGTACAGCAATGCTTTTGTCTATTATTCTGTTCTATTCAGCATACAAGCACATTACTTTAATCATCCTGTAATGTTAGAAAGGATTTTAGAGATCCCTAATCCAGTCTTAGCATTTTGCAGATCAAAAAACTAATGTTAGGGTAGTTGAGTGCATTGTCAAAAGATATAGAACTAGTTTTTGAGAGAGCTAGAACTGATAAATAGGTCTTTTTGTTCCTAATCTATTTTTCTCAATGATTCATGTTGATTCTCAAGGAAAAAACAAAATCCTAGCTAGAGTAGTTTTAATTCTTAGGTTTCCAAAACCTAAATGCATATATTGTTTCTATTGTCAGAGAAATAGCTGAGTTATAGTGTGAAGTACTGTGTATACCAGTTGTGAAAAAGCTAGTGATTGCAGGACTGGAGAGAAAAGTCCCATTTGATGACTACTGATCATAAAGTCACTTTCAGTCTCAGAATAAAATAATTAGAAAAATTATGTTATTACTCCTAACATTCTCTTTGCTCCAAAAGTTAGTGGTGATTTCCAAAGGTAGGGACTGATTATTGAAACCAACGGATT
Source organism: Oreotragus oreotragus (assembly GCA_006410675.1). Classification (NCBI taxonomy): domain Eukaryota; kingdom Metazoa; phylum Chordata; class Mammalia; order Artiodactyla; family Bovidae; genus Oreotragus; species Oreotragus oreotragus. The sequence goes on from SJYX01015889.1 coordinate 114,370, forward strand.
GTTTAGAAGTCCAAAAAGATCAACTGGACACTTATTCCCTCCTATGTTCTGTGCAGTTAGAAACCCACCCCTCACTGCTTTTGGCAGGAATCTGGAGATTTCTCATTTGGGGAAATTGAACCAAGAGACCATAGGCCAGGGACAGCAAGAATAGCAGCTGGAGGTGCCGTACCAAAAAGAGGAGCTTATTAAAAGCCCACATATTGAGTGGCGAGGCCACCCAGACCTCTTGTGTCTGTTAGACATGTATCTCTTGGCACAGTATTGCTGGTAGATTGAAGTTAGTCAACAGATTATAGCTCCTCAGAAAAGATACACGATTACTTACTTCTGTGGATATCTCAGCAAACTGGCTGGGTTCCCCTAAATAAAATGCACTCACATGTGTAAAACTTTTAATCTGCCAGCTATTATCCCTTAAATATGAATAAATAAAAGATAATAGCTAAACATTTAAGAGATGCCTCCAACATAAAATATTGAAATAAAAACCAAATCAACAGACAGTGAAACTCAGAGAAAATGCAGAAAGTAGAAGAAAACTTCAAAGGAGATAATATTTGCTCATAAAAAATCTTAAAAAACTCACAGGGATATTCAGAGCATACTACCTAAAAATATATTGCAATCAAAATAAACTCTATTATTAGGAAGATAAAGTCAAAGTAACCTCCCAGAAGGTAACCAAAATATAAAGAGATCTAAAATTGTAGGGATTTAGAAAACAGTGGAGACAGTGTTTTCTAAAACAGAAAACAGTGGAAACAGTGTCAGACTTTATTTTTTGGGACTCCAAAATCATTGCAGATGGTGATTGCAGTCATGAAATTAAAAGATGCTTACTCCTTGGAAGGAAAGTTATGACCAACCTAGACAGCATATTCAAAAGCAGAGACATTACTTTGCCAACAAAGGTCCGTCTAGTCAAGGCTATGGTTTTTCCAGTAGTCGTGTATGGATGTGAGAGATGGACTGTGAAGAAGGCTGAGCACTGAAGAATTGATGCTTTTGAACTGTGGTGTTGGAGAAGACTCTTGAGAGTCCCTTGGACTGCAAGGAGATCCAACCAGTCCAT
>SJYX01015889.1:144853-156487 GCA_006410675.1 Oreotragus oreotragus
TACACCAGCCCCAAGCATCCTGCATCCTGCATCGAACATAGACTGGCGATTCGTTTCTTACATGATAGTATACACATTTCAATGCTATTCTCCCAAATCATCCCACCCTCTCCCTCTCCCTCTCCCTCTCCCTCAGAGTCCAAAAGTCCGCTCATCACATCTGTGTCTCTTCTGCTGTCTTGCATACAGGATCCTCATTACCATCTTCTAAATTCCATATATATGTGTTAGTATACTGTATTGGTGTTTTTCTTTCTGGCTTACTTCACTCTGTATAATCGGTTCCAGTTTCATCCATCTTATTAGAACTGATTCAAATGTATTCTTTTTAATGGCTGAATAATACTCCATTGTGTATATGTACCATAGTCATCCACACGGAGAAGGCAACGGCACCCCACTCCATTACTCTTGCCTGGAAAATCCCACGGATGGAGGAGCCTGGTAGGCTACAGTCCATGGGGTCTCGAAGAGTCAGACATGACTGGTCGTCTTCACTTTCGCTTTTTACTTTCATACGTTGGAGAGGGAAATGGCAACCCACTCCAGTGTTCTTGCCTGAAGAATCCCAGGGACAGAGGAACCTGGCGGGCTGCCGTCTATGGGGTCACACAGAGTTGGACACAACTGAAGTGACTTAGCAGCAGCAGTCATCCACGTCCTTTGTTATAAGTTTAATTTCTCTAACAAGTAGATCTAAAATATAATGACTCACACTGAAAGGAGAGAGGTAGAGCTCCCAGAAGGAGGAGCAGAACCAGGAGGCATGCAGCCAGGTGGGGTCCATTTGTATCTGATGGGAGCAGAGCCCCCAAACATATGGGGGAAAGCGAAATCTAGAGGCATCAAAGATAAATGACGTTTTCTTTAAAACACCACCTAAGACTGCCCCATCCTCACCTTGGGGCCGTTGATTTGTTTTTGTAGAAAGAAAGTTCTGATTTACTGAACTCTGGGCTTAAGATTCCTGCCATCTAGTGGCCAAACTAATAGCACATTTTCTCTGTTGAATATGCTGTTCTTTGTTCAAGACTTGTGACCTGATTCCCAAAATGTGAAATTTAAGTGCCTTATGCAGAGCAGATGGTCAAGAACATCTGATGCAAAGATGAAATGTAGTTCCACTAAAAGTTTCAAGCTGGTACATGACACACTAAAGGAAAGGAAAGGAAACAGACATTAGCCGAAATTGATGACTATGCTCTTTTGTCAAGTGTTTTAAGAAATCCTTAAGTGGGCAAGTGTCCTGAGTTATTCTATGCACCTTCATCATTATTGTCATCGTCATCCATACAAAAGGAACCAATGATAGATTTGCCTGGAGAACAGGGGAGAAATGAACTGTGGCAGTAATTCTGACATTTATTAAGCTAAATGAGGGACTGCTGGCGTGGATAGAAGCTAAGTTTGCAGAGCAAGCCTGTTCCTGTCTGCACATTAACATCACCTGAGGATCTTTAAAAAATGCCAAAACTAGACTGCATCCCAGACCAAGGAAATCTCCATGTCTGGGAGGGGACCCAGACATCAGAATTTTTGAAGTTTCCCTGGGGTTTTCACATGCAGACTCCCATGGGGTCTACTAGCCTGTGGGTCTTTAGCCTGTACTTCCATGCAGTGGTGTCTTTTTTAATACTTATTTGTTTGGCTGTGCCAGGTCTTAGTTGCAGCACACGTGATCTTCGTTCTTTGTTGTAGCATGCAGGATCTTTTGGTTGCAACATTTGAACTCTTAGCTGCAGCATGAGGGATCTCATTCCCTGACCAGGGATTGAACCCAGGCTCCCAGCACTGGAAGCATGGAGTATTAGCCACTGGACCACCCGGGAAGTCCCCATATAACGAAGTCTTATGTGAGTATGGCACTTCACTGGTGGCAAGAGCATTTGGCAGAGGTTTTCTCATCTAATCCGCATGCAGCAAGCACAGCCATCTCCTTGGCTGATCTAAGTGTCTGTATAGGCGCCTCTTATTTTCTGGACACAAGCTACTCACAGAGGTAGCACTGTGATGACTGAGAGCAGGAGGGTCTGAGTGGGATTTTGGTTGACTGAATGAAAAGGTCAGAGGGCTCCACTCACAGAGTTGGAGCTACGCTTTTCAGTGGCCTCGTTTTAAGCAAATTGAATGTAGGAAAATCTGGATTCTTCTAATTATATGAGATGATTTCGTACTCTGTGAAAGGCTTCTTCTCTTTATGCCAAAAATTGCCACAGCATCTCTTAAGATAACAAACCCTTTACTATATTTTTAGTTACTCAATTTAAAAACCCAACTCTTCATTCACCTTTTTCAGGATCACTTTTGATTTAAGGCTGCTGCACGTGTATACTTATTCATCCAGCAGACAGTAAAAAAAAAAAAAAAAAGAGAACCCAAAGCCCCTTTGGGTTCCCCTCTCTCTGGGTTGCCATGTATAGTTGCATAGGTTGTATACTGCACAACTCCAGAAACCACATGGACAGTGATGTGAGTCACAGTGCCCCCTAGTTTGTGTAACAGGGTGGGGCTGCTGTGATTCTAGATCTTGCAGAAGAAATAGAAATGCCTGCCCTGACCTGTGCTTCTGACCTGAGAGCTTGTAATTCACCAGCTTAGTCTTGGAAGACCCCACAGCCAAACCTAATCATCGTCACTTCAAAGCCAGTGCTGCTTCTCCTGTGACAGCTTCATGCTGGTTCTAGGTCACTTCTCCAGGCATATGAAGAACATCTTTTTTTTTTCCTTCTTTTTAAAAGTATTTTTCTGAGAACATTTTTTTAAAGGCTTGTTTCAGCTCATCTGTATTCAAAAGAACACCATGCCTATACTCTTAACATGAACAACTCAGCTAATGGAAAGATCTTGTTTATTCCCCTGAGCATCCACACTGACCCTTTCTCAACCTTCAGCATCATTCTCACCTTTCTTTTCCTTTGCAAAGACTGTTTCTCTTCAAATACATGTTTGATCTCCTCTCAAAATATTGTCAGTTTTGTGTTTCAAATGGCCTTTGAAGTGTGTTTACTTCTGAGCATAAGCCTCCTTCAGCTGGGGATCACCCAGCAATTCCTGGGAAGGAAGGGAGTGAACCATTTTTTTTTTTTTTTACTGCCTTGGATTATCTGTCCTCGTGTATAACAGGTCATAAAATTGATGGGTTAAGAACAGAGCTGCTGAGTTTGTCCAGCTTCAGGCCAGTGGTCCTTTCATTTCTTCCTACAACCAGACCTTTAGTAAGTATCAGATGCCTTCTTTCAAATNAAAAATAAAGTCTGACACTGTTTCCACTGTTTCCCCATTTATTTCCCATGAAGTAATGGGACCAGATGCCATGATCTTCATTTTCTGAATGTTGAGCTTTAAGCCAACTTTTTCTCTCTCCTCTTTCACTTTCATCAAGAGGCTTTTTAGTTCCTCTTCACTTTCTGCCTTAATAAGGGTGGTGTCATCAGCATATCTGAGGTTATTGATATTTCTCCCAGCAATCTTGATTTCAGCTTGTGCTTCTTCATAGCTGTCAAGTGACTTATAAATGAGATCTTGGAACACTGGAATGACTCTCTGAGCAAAAAGATGTGGAAAACCCATTAACAAATGTTTGTCAAGTGGTTTACATTTCCATTTCTAAAAACTTTTGTGACATTGTCCATAAGCCAGGGGATTCAAAAATTCTTAAGAGTTGAGCCATTTCTTCCAAATGTGAAACCCTAATATGTAAAACATACAGAGTGGAGCTGCTCCGTTGGGAACAGGAGTGAAAGCCCCAAGACTCCCTTTCTCAATAACTGCTTCTGGAGGCCCCTTCTTTGAGCTGTACAGTTTTTTGGAATGGAGCTTTTTGGACTGCAGTTTGAAAGCCATTTCCCTGAGCTTTGAGACCTGTAAACAAAATAGTGTTACCTGCTGGGGTGAACAGAATATTTAACTGCTATCCAGGGTCAAACTTCTTTCCAGCCCTGGGAAAACCTGAGTCAGAGTCTCAGTCTGTCTAAGAAAGGTATTTCCCCTTGCCCATTCCCTACTTGGGATTCCTTGGTGGCTCAGATGGTAAAGAATCCACCTACAATGCGGGAGACACAGGAGATGAAGGTTCGACCCCTGAGTTGGGAGGATCCCCTGCAGTAGGAAATGGCAACCCATTCCAGAATTCTTGCCTGGAGAATTCCATGGAAAAAGGAGCCTGGAGGACTATAGTCCGTGAGGTCGCAGAGAGTCAGATATGACTGAGTGACTAATGCTTTCACTTCTTGCTTGCCCCATCAGTCTCTGCCTGGTTAGACTCTTCTCATGGCATTAGGGATTATTCCCAAGGACCTTTCCTTTGCTTCTCAAGGGAGTATAGTAACTTGTTCCAAAGCGTATTTGTGGTTTTCCCCTAGAGTACGCTGGGCACTACTGAGCTAACCTCCACGCCCATGTCCTCCAGAGCTGGGATGGGTACCTCTTCTGAGCCTTGTAGGTTTCTGCGATGTCAGATGTGATAGGAGGGCACCGAGATGACTAAGAATCACTGAAGAGGGGAACCCCAAGAGGAACTGACTCAGGGGCTGTCTCACGCCTGTAGATGGCCCCGATCTCAGCAAGCCGTCACTGAATCTCTGACTTGCACCAGGATCAGTGCAGCTGGGAGATGCCCTGGCAGAGCCCTGTCTATGAGGGATGGCCCTAGTTTTTAGCTGGGCAAGACCTTCTTCAGCACAAGGCTGCAGTCCTTCGGGGTTTGACCTATCTTGGTATGCTGTTCTCCTTTTCTTTCCTGCTCACACATCCTCTCCTCTTCCTTTTCATCATTTAAGCAGAAGATACCCATCTCTTTCACAGCCTGAGTGGCATGTAGAGCTCCGTACCATACACAACTGTGAATTTCCATTGCAGCTTTCATGTCTTGATTCCCTCTTGCTCTGTCTTTGTGGGAGGTGATAGCCTAGAAACACAGGTTACCTGTGGCAAATCCTCTGACTGCTAGTGGCAGTCTGTGAGCTTTCCCTTCCTAGAAAACTTGGGAGAATAAACAGAAATCACTTTTGTGACTGCTTAAAGGTCCAGGAAGCATTAGGAGCAATGTCAGGGAATAAGATTATATTATCTTGGGATAATATTGTGGACTGCCATACTTTGCTTGGAAGCAGGATGAAGTTACCTAAGGACTGAAATAGAGCTTATAAATATATCACTGAACACAATATTTAGGTCACTGATCACTCAGGAAACATTGGTAATTGTGGTTATTATCATCATGATTATTTTTTAATTAAAAATTAGCATCAACCTGTGTTAGGTTGAAATATGGTATTACATCATTGCGAGAACTAGTTAATTTTGTCTTTTATTCTATAGGTACATTACCAGTATCGTTTCCCCAGTATATATTATCATGCCTAATATCATAATAGACTTTCAAAACAGTTTTGTGGAATGACTGTGAGTTCCTAACCTTGGCATATTGTTTCCCGTATTCTGGCATGTCCATGAAGCTATGTACATCTATCACCATGAATGGAAAAAATAAAAAAAAGCACAGCTTACTGTAAAAATAGTGTCATTTAAATTAAATTTTAGATTTGCTTTTGTACCATTTTATTTACTACCAGCTTTCATATTTTTTTAGATCCCCCACTCAGAGGGGGCTTGGGTACTTCTATAGCAGGCATTAAGACCAGGTTACAGATGTTTTCAGTCTGTGTTTATTAAGCATGGACCGCCACTTGAGGATGGCTCTGGGCAAACATGAAGTTTCTGGAACACAAAGGTTGTACCATATGCAAAGCATCATGCCTCTGCCTGCACTTTCTTTGCTTTCTAACAGTTTGGAGCCAATAGCTTAGAACACAATGGCTGTTAAAGTTGGCTTTACAAGTCAATGAAAGGGGAAATTTATCAGATGATAAACTTTTATAGTTCCTGTTCATGGCATGGTTGGCAAAGGAATAATTAAAATCGACAACATACTCTTTTTCCTCAGTCTGTTTTCTTTCAACCCAAGGCCACCTAAATGCACAACTAAATCAGCTATGGATGCAAAAAATTTTATCCGTGCATCACAGTTATTTGTGCACTGTCTTGAAAAATTTGTAAATGTTTTCATGGAATATTAGTCTATTTTTGATGCTGCCATTTGTCAGGGCTTTGCTGCCTGTGTTTGAACGGAAGCAGTGAACCTTTCCAGGGCAGAGAACAATCAGAGAAACCATATCCTGTTGACTTTGCCTTGTGGTTATGGAGAGAGAGGAAGAGACAGGTGTAACAGTAACTGTTTTGCAAACCACATTTGGAGAGGGGACCAATTCCTTTCTCTACTTCCTGCAAATGCATCCTGCATAGACATTTATTTATAATATTTATGCTGTTTTAATTTTCTGCACAATTTCAATTGTATACCATTGTATGCCAGCTTTGCATCTGGCTTCAGGTATTTGGTTCAAAAATAGTATAATTCACAAGTACATTTTGTTTTTTAAAATTATCAAGCCAAGTTCTGCAAATACTTGTAAATCTGACAAATTTTTGAGAAGGTATAGAAGATGCCAAAGAACAGCTTTGTATATCAAAATCCGCAATACAGATTTTGGTCATCCCCACTTATATTTGTTATTTAGTCACTGAGTCGTGTCTGACTCTTTGTGACATGGACTGCAGCACACCAGACTCTTCAGCCCTTTACTCTCTCCCAGAGTTTGCTCATAAGAATGTCCATTGAGCAGTGATGCTATCTAACCATCTCATCCTCTGCTGCCCCCTTCTCCTGTTTCCATCAATCTTTCCCAAAAGACTCAGGAAAACCAGATGAAAACTAAAATATATTATCACAGAAACATTTTCACTTCTCTGTGATTGATTTATTTTAAAAATATTTCTGAAGATATTCTATAAAAAAACCTCTTTAGTTGTTGATCCATGTTTTTGATAAATCCAAAATATTTTAAACAAGGCATGCATTTGAAGTCCAACAGTGAATGATTATGATATGCACAGACTATTTGAATAAGGAAAGCTAATTCAGATCTATGAAAGACAAAAAGGAAAAAAGGTACAAGGGTAACAGTACCTGTGTTAAATGTTTTCTTAACTTTATACTTGAATATATGGGCACTACTGCAGTTTACGGCCTCTTTGACTACAGTTCCAAGGTAGAGAAATCAGTCCTCCTGCTATACTGAGGACCTTGTGAAAAATGTAATGGTATAGGAGAAAGAAAATGGCCAAAGAAACCTAAGGACAGAGGCAAGTTCAGCTGTTTAGTTGCCATGCAATGGGCAGTTTCCTTACCATTAAGGTTTTTCCCCAAATGTAAAATGGAAACAGCCTCTTTGACTACAGTTCCAAGGTAGAGAAATCAGTCCTCCTGCTATACTGAGGACCTTGTGAAAAATGTAATGGTATAGGAGAAAGAAAATGGCCAAAGAAACCTAAGGACAGAGGCAAGTTCAGCTGTTTAGTTGCCATGCAATGGGCAGTTTCCTTACCATTAAGGTTTTTCCCCAAATGTAAAATGGAAACTGTTATGCTGACTTCAAAGGTAGATGTACAGAAAGCACCTAGATCAATTTCTGGAGTATAGTCTGAGACTTTGCAGTATATAAAAGTGAAGGAAGGACTCTGTTTTAGAAATTCACTTCTTAAGTATCACAGAAATCGTTTCTAGTTCTTTTTTCTTTAGTATTTAGTGTGAAGTTAGAACTGAGTTTATTCTTTTCTGACTTTGCTACCTTTATGCCCTGTTTGCCAAAAGAACTGGCTATTTCAACAAGTCCTGCTAACTAGTGGATGTGTAGTGTCTTCTCGGGACTTATAAGATAAATACATTGGAAAGATGTGCTTGAGAAAAAAGAGATGTGAAAACACATGGTAAGCAACTAGGGAAATGCCTCAGGGTAAAGAGCAGCATTTTAGTTTCATTTTTTGTTGAACAAATAAGAAAACGTGGTCAGTGGAACAAGTGTAAATCTCCTGGGAAAACAGGTTTTTCTGAGACAACCCCAGATTTTATCAAAAGTGTACTCTTAATATAGGACATAACACACATTCTGAAACAAAGATGAGACTTAATTTGAAGTGAATAGCAAACACCTTCCTCTAGGGACAGATGTCCCCAGACTGTATATACTCATGTAAATGGAGCCTTTACAGTATTTAGGACTCAAGATATTTCTACTAATCATTTATAGTATAGATACTAAAGTCATTAATTCTGTTTTGATTTAAAATAGTATAAAGTATGAAATAAATACTAAAAATTATTTGAAAAGAAGGTATCAGTTCTTCATTTCTCCTTGATAAATACAAAAAGAAAAGTAATTTTATATCTTTTACAAAGGATAATAGGCATTTTAAAGTTCAATATAAAACATTTTCTACAAAAAAGTTAGCTTAGTTTCAAATAACAGAAACCTATAATTAGAATATTTATCTTCCTTAAATTTTTTTTTAGTTTTACCAAAAATGTCTTTAATTGAAAAATTCAGAATTTAAAAAATATTCTTTTCTAAATATAAATCTATTTATTTTAATTGGAGGTTAATTACTTTACAATATTGTATTGGTTTTGCCATACATCAACATGTATCCGCCATAGGTATACATTCACGTGTTCCCCATCCTGAACCCTCCTCAGAGGAATGTACTTTAGTCCTTTTGACCTATGTATAATACCTAAATAGATTTGTGACAATACCTGTATGGAGTATCTAAGGAGATTGATGACAATATCAGCAGTCAATTAAATAAGAAGATGTTTAAGGTGTTTTTTTTTTAATTTTTCTTAAATTTGTTACATATAGACTCTAGAAGTAGCAGACCATGCATTTAAATATGTAGTACCTTCACACTGGTTAAGCTAAAATGCATTACAAAATAGCTTTTGTACTTTGTTTCCTTGAAATATCATTTGAAAAATATTCAGGTTAATTTATTTTCTATCAAATGTCAAATATCAGGGTATTATAATGATTTTGGAGCTTAAGAGAAAAGTGACTTTCCTTTTTCTGTAGTTCAATGGTATCAACATAGAAATAGTACTTAATAAACTATCCTTACGTACTTTGGGCAAGATGAAATGTTTAGTGAGCAGGAGTTAAACTTTTTTTATTAGACCAGGTCCGGGATGCTGTTCAGACTCAGAGGTGAATCTTTATCACTGCGAAAATTTTGTAAGCCTGAAAAAAATGACAGTTCAAGACTGCTGTGTTGAGGCATATGAGGCAGTTTGTTTTGATCATTTAAAAGAGTAGACAATTGATGCTCTAATACTGATTTCATTAGATCCTATCTACTGATTTGCTTTCTATAACTAATAAGGATCTATATACTTCTTGTGCCACAGAGTACACCCTATACTGAAGTTTTTCATCTACCATCGCACAAAGATCGTACTTACCTATCAATAAGCGTGTACTACAAAATAAAAATATGGTAGGGGAAAGTTTTTCTTCTCAGATATGGAATAGGAATAGTGTGTTGATCAGGGTCAGTGTTGATCAGTGATGAGGCTCTGGTATTTTTTATTTTTTTATTGAAGTATAGTTGATTTCAGGTGTGCAGCTTACCGATTCAGTGTTTTTATAGATTGCATCCATTTATAGGTAATTATAAGATGGGTCTAGTTCCCTGTCTTATATAGTAAATACTTGTGTTATCTGTTTCATATAGTTTGTACCTGTTAATCCCATAGCCCTCATTTGCCCCTCCCTTCTTTCGTCTCCTGTTTGGTAACCCCAAGTTAGTTTTCTATACCTATGAGTCTGTTTCTGTTTTGTATATATGCTCATTTGTATTATATTTTAAATTCCACATGAAAATGATGTTATTTTACCTTATCAAGTTAATCCACACAACACTTCTGCATGGGCAAAGCTGAAATTCAAAGTTAGGAAATGAACTAAATATCATATAAAAGCTCATTTGGAACTTGTGCTTAGGCAGCCTTCCTCCTTATCTTTAACTCCCAAAGAGGTGGGGCATCTCGGACTGAAACATCCTCCTAGCCCAATTCCTGTCTTTAATAACCAGGAATTTACTGAGGCATTCACAAATGCTTGAATGTCAGTGACTGTAGTTTATAAATCTTTACCCAGTCTGGACAGTTGAAAAAGTGTTATATGGAATCAAATTAACCCCGAGTAAATTACTTAGTCTTCCTTCTTCTATTTCTTACTTGTAAAATGTGAATAAGAATACAACTACCTATAGACTTGTTTGGAGTATTTCAGTAACTTAATAAATACCAATATTCTTGGAGAAATGCCTGGAAAATGGTAACAATAACTGCTAATTATTATGACTGTTATTGTTTTGTTGTTATTTCCTCATAAACAGGTTGATCCTATACCATACCAAGACAGTTCAGTCAACTTGAGGGGGAAATGGTGTTCCTAAAATAATGGGTTGGCGCTGGAACTCATTTTCCTTTCTGTTCGATTGTTTTATCACTGTGTTAAAGAATAGCAAACAGCATAATCTCTATTCTCAAAACTTCCTCAGCCCTCTGATCTTCCCAGAGTCACAGAGAGTAGGATTTGAATGGCTTTCATCTAGTTTGTCTTAGTAATAGACCCACAGCCCATCAAGAAACAACTGTCATTCTATGGCCCTAGTTAAACAGAATTCATGATTGTTTTTTCCCCTAGGATTGCATTGCAACCATAGATGAGAATGGCAGCCTGCCAGTGGGCCCTGCCAGCTGGCTTTCCACTGTATTCTGGGTTTTGGAGAATAGGAGAACAGAGTTTTTTTGATTCTGCAGGCCAATTTGAGCACAGTTTACAATAAAGAAGAAAACCTTTAACAACAATTTCACATGCAGTGAAGTTATATCTTTAACATTGTAAAAATGCAATTTTTAAATATGTTATCTTTTCCAAATGGATACTGGTAAATTATCAGCTAAAACTGGTTATTTATAATATGGGATGTTTTCCAACAGTTAACTGCAGATTCACTAAGAAACAAAATAGTAAAAATTGTTGACACTGAAATGTTTCATTCATTCCTTTTATTCATCTCAATAGGCAGTGCTTACTGTGTGTCTAGCACTTAACCTTAGATGAATTCACTTCATTTTTGGTGTCTTTGAATTAGCAGCTTCTGATATGTTATTGTTTCTTCTACAGGCCTAGTTCTAGACAATAGTGCTCACTAAATATCTCTATTTTAAAATCAAATTCATTCCATTTCTCATTTAGCTCTCTTAATATTTAAGGCCATCAATGAATTCCTCATGAGTGTCTCTAGTGAAGGACTTTGTGTATCCTCCAGTGTATTCCTGGAACTAGAACGGTGCCTGGCACAAGTTTAAATGTGCAATGCAATAAATAATTGAGTGAATAAATATGAAAATCTAAGTACTCTAGGATGCCAATTAGGGAAACTGAAGTAATGATGAAAAGCCACAAACCCTGGGAAAAAAGGTTATAATTTCAAAATCTATGTGAAATTCTCCAGATGTAATTTTTCTTTATATTTATTGGATACTAAACATATTAATATAGGTAAAATGTATATGTAAGTATAGATGGATACAACTTATATCATTTTATAGTTTCAAAAATATACTTATAAAATATTAACATTTTTCTCCAAAGAAGATTTTTCCTTTTAGGTTTTTTTCTTATCCAAGATGATTTTTCTATTTGTAATTTCAGTTCAGTTCAGTTCAGT
>SJYX01015889.1:158859-193282 GCA_006410675.1 Oreotragus oreotragus
ATTTCATGGCTGCAGTCACCATCTGCAGTGATTTTGGAGCCCAAAAAAATAAAGTCTGACACTGTTTCCACTGTTTCCCCATCTATTTCCCATGAAGTGATGGGACCGGATGCCATGATCTTCGTTTTCTGAATGTTGAGCTTTAAGCCAACTTTTTCGCTCTCCTCCTTCACTTTCATCAAGAGGCTTTTTAGCTCCTCCTCACTTTCTGCCATAAGGGTGGTGTCATCATGCAGCTCTTAAAAATGTTCTATTCTCTCTATTCAATCTACAAACTTACATGATTTTTTTTTAAATCTGGTTTTTAAAACACTATGTGAAAACTTTCTCTTTAATATACTTAGTTCAATATGCTTTATATTTTTATCAATTCATTTTAATGTAATTAAAAAGTCCAAAATAATTTTAGACTTAATATTTTTTTTATAAGTAAAACAGAACATTCTTGCTATAGAAGGCTTTTTGAAGGAAGTCATTAATTTTGTTACATAATTGAATTTATCTCCTAGTTTTTATCTCATGCCTTTCAAAATACAGATTAAGAAAATTATATGAATTGATAGACTCCTTATCTAAATTAAAATTACCTTGTAATTGTAGTATGGTATAACCAAACACAAACGTGAAAAAAACCAAGTTAATCGAATAACTGGTCATTGAAAATTGTTAACAGATCCTTTGGTAGTGATTAAGAGAGACAGTAGATAAGGATAAGCTGTAGTTTGGTAGTTTTCTGGTAAAATGTTTTGATAGGGAAAATAACTGGAAGGATGTTTATTTACTTAGTTTAATTATTTCATTCAGCAAATGTTAATTTGGACACTGTGCCCAGCACCCTTCTATTACCAGGGCTCAACTGGTGAATAAAATAGACATCATACTGTTCTCTTGAAACTTACATTCAGGAGGACAAGACAAACGCTAATAAGCTGAGGTGTGTCTGATTCTGCGATCCCATGGACTGTCGCCCACCAGGCTCCACTGTCCATGGGATTCTCCAGGCAAGAATATTGGAGTGGGTTGCCATTTCCTCCTCCAGGGGATCTTCCTGACCCAGGGATCAAACTCGGGTCTCCTACATTGCAGGCAGATTCTTTACCACTGAGCCACCTGGGAAGCCCATTAATAAGTACATGAGTAAATCAATATGGTGAAGTATGTTAGATTTAAGTGCAGAGGAAAATAAAATAGTCTAGAGATAGACTGTGGAGAGATAACAGCTAATTCTGAGTGAATAGTCAAGAAAGTCTTATTTGAACTGAAATGAGAAGATGCCAGCCATGTGTCAGATGCTCTAGGCAGAGAAGCCAAAGGCCCCCAGGGGAGTGTTTGAGAGATGGAAACAAGGCATGTTTGACTCAGTCATGTTATACTGGGGAAAGGAGAGGAGAAAATGCTAGATATTTCTAAGTAACACCCTGTGAAAACCATGAAAAGAGTTGGGATGTACTCCAAGCACAGGGGAAAATTATAAACAACATAGTGTCAGGCTCTTCTGTATAATTTTAGAAAAAAAAAAATCTTATGTGAAAGAATATTTGTTCTGTACTTTAAAGTTACATATATTTAGATCTCTGTTAGAGATGTATTCTTGTTAATTTAAACACTCAACACTGTCAAAATGCACATAATTTTTAACTTAATGTGGTTAGTCAGAACACTAGAAAGGCAATTAAAATCATTAGGCAATACTATTTTCCTTTTAATACATTTGCACAACTGCATTTTAAGTTCTTTTATGATAAGATATTTCAATTAAATAAGATCCAGTCCATTTATTTAACTGTATTTTTCTTATACAGAAACTTCACACATTATTTTTATGAGTATATGTATAAGTATGTCTATCTGACTGACATATTAATTCATCACTTCTCTAACTAGGAAGAATAGTCATGAACAGTGTTTTCTGTTCAGCCATTTAGCCATCAATATTTTTTATGATGATAAAATTATGTGTTTTCTAGCAAAAGAAACTTCAAATTGCATTTGGACTTCTTAAAAGAATTTTTGCCCAAAGGCAATAATCTTCTTTGATTGATAAAGATTAGAGTTGGCTAGTGAGTTTTTGAGATTTTATTTTGGTATAGTATTTTTTCCTTTTCTTTATTTTCTAGACGTGAATAACTGCCAAGCAAACATTATATTTAAACCCCTGAGAAGTTCAAAAGAGATTGGAGACAGCAAAGGGAGTTCTTTTATATTTCATTATCCTCTGTAATTAACATTTCTCTCTCAGCATTAATAAAACTAAGCTTTTCCCTCCTTTTGAATTTCATTTTAGTGGTTTAGGCCTTTATTATTTGTGCAAAAAGACAATCTAGCTGTTAAAACTAGCACAAGTACAAATTGGAGGGTAATTGAAGGAGAAAATTTGCTGTTGTGAAAATATGTCCAAATATTTGTTCATGTTGTTGTCAACAAAATGGTGATCATCAGTCCAAGCTAATCTTCTCAGGCACCAATTGGTTGTTGCTAAGTATTTATTTTTAGCCTTCACAGTACTAATGTGATCACATCCCATCATCCGTTCTTGAGACAGCATCTTTAAAATAAAAGAAATGTGGGTGCTGCTTCTTTACCTCTTTGTCTGAAAGTGTATTTTGCATTTTAGCTCTATGCTATAACCTATCTTTAACTTTGATCATGTAAGGATACTTATTCTTTTTTTTAATGTAAATTTAATTATTTTAACTGGAGGTTAAATATTTTACAATATTGTATTGGTTTTGCCATACATCAACATGAATCGGGAGGATACGAGGAGGGAGGAGGGAGGGGGCTTCAGGATGGGGAACATGTGTATACCTGTGGAGGATACTTATTCTTAACATCGGCTTCACTGGTAAAGAATCTGCCTGCCAATTCAGGAGACCTGGGTTAGATACCTGCATCAGGTAGATCCCCTGGAGAAGGCAATGGCAACCCACTCCAGTATCCTAGTCTGGAGGGAAAACCCATGGAAAGAGGATCCTAGCTGGCTACAATCCATGGGGTCACAAAAGAGTCAGACATGACTTAACAAAAACAATCTTAACATTATGTATATAACTAATTATTTGCTTTTGCTTGATCTTGATCCCTGAGAAAAATAATATTCTGTCCTCTGACAGTTGTGGAATTTGTAGCCTTTCTGAAAGACTCATCACAAGATGCTGATGACAATTTGAAGCCTCAAAAAAAACTTTGGATATGTAAATAGTATAAAACATTTGGTGTTTTCAGCTTTTTTGGAAAATAACTGGTAGGATTGTACCATAAAACAGGTACCTTGAAATTCAGATCTTACTATTTAAACCCTAGTAGTAATATTTTACCCGAGAAGGTAATGGCACCCCACTCCAGTACTCTTGCCTGGAAAATCCCATAGATGGAGGAGCCTGGTGGACTGCAGTCCATGGGGTCGCTAAGAGTCGGACATGACTGAGTGACTTCACTTTCACTTTTCACTTTCATGCATTGGAGAAGGAAATAGCAACCCACTCCAGTGTTCTTACCTGGAGAATCCCAGGGATGGGGGAGCCTGGTGGGCTGCCCTCTGTGGGGTGGCACAGAGTTGGACACGACTGAAGCGGCTTAGCAGCAGCAGCAGCAGTATATGTTACTAGGAGCTGAGATGGGGTTAAAAATACTGTTAGCTAAATTTATTATAGACATAATTGTAGAGAATGTTTTAAACTCAAATAACTGATGATAGTCCTTTATTTTTTTCAAGTGTTTTATAGGTTTTATTCCATTTAAAATTATTACAAACTAATGACTTTATTTCCTTGTGCTGTACAATATGTCCTTGTTACTTATTTTATACACAGTAGTTTGTATCTCTTAGTTCCATAGCCCTACCTTGCCCCTATCCCCTTCTCTCTCCCCAGTGGAAACTTCTAGTTTGTTCTCTATATCTCTGAGTTTGTTTCTGTTATATACAATTGTTTATTTTATTTTTTAGATTACATGAGTGATAACATAGAGTATTTGTCCTTTTCTGTCTGACATATTTCACTAAGCATAATGCCCTGCACATCCATCTACATTGTTGCAAATGGCAGAATTTCATTCTCTCTCTTTTTTTAATGCTTGAGTAATATTCTATTGTATACCACATTTTCTATAACACAAACCACAAAAATAATTTCTTGTATTCTTTAAGCTGGGTGGCCATAAAAATACCACTTTATCTTTATTCCTATTAAAGAATCACAAAATATATCCCTAAATCTATATGATACAAAACTTGATCTATCTGATTAATTGCACCAATAAATAGTATATTTAGTAAAAAACATAAATAAATAAATTATCAATAAATAATTATACATCATAATAGTGTCAGAATCCTAATTAAACTTGATATAAATGAATTTATCAACTTTATTTTTCATGTTGCAATTTGAAAAGCAAATAGGAAATGCTAGTATTACATTTTAATTTATCTTTCCTTAGATAAATTTCTTAGATAAATTTGCCTTTAATTATTATAAAATGTCAAATCAGTCACTATCTGAAGGAGACTGAGCCCTTTAGTTAATTGTGTATTAGTTTGCAGTGTGATTCATCCATTGGAAAGCTTGTGAAAATTAGATGAATTGAAGAGAGTGACCATTACCCCATAAAAAATATAAAAATTAATTGCTCACTAAGTATTTAATGCTCACCTATTCTGGGAAAATCATTATATTTGACTTGTAGTAAATAACTCAGTAAATCTAAATGTGAACATTGTGCATTTATTTAATAGTATGCATTATTCTAAAAAAACTGTAAGTAGTAGGTATGTGTGGTGCTATGAATTAGGAACTACCATACTCAGTTTTAATTTTCATTTGACAAGCATACAGAATTCCACAAATATTTGGGGAATGTTGGGAGAAAAGAGAGCTTTGGTTTAAGTGGAACTGTATTTTAACTCGGTTTTTGTTTTAACTTTTAAATAATGAGAATGACGGGTATTGCTCACTCACTGAGCACTTTCCATGAGCAGGTTCTGCTATAAACTCACTGCTGATCATTTTGTAAGATACACACACACACACATACACATATGAGACAAAGAATGCCAAAGTAAAGTTGAACCCTTTTTCAAAATTAGGGTAACATTCATACATTGCAATTAGTTCAATTTGTGTATGTCAGTCTAAGAAAGAATCTATTTCCCCAAAATTGGCTAAATCTTTTATTAATAATTTCTCATTAGACACTTGAAAATTATTTACATTCTTAAATTTGGAATAATTAACAAATATCTTTCTATAAATCTCCTTGGGTTAATGAAATCTTATAAAATACAGTATATATTTTTTTTATTAAAGGAAGATTACAGGTTATTCAGATGTTTTACATTATTAAAATGGAAGAATTAATGGATCCATTTTTGTTTTTCTTTTTTACCAGAAAAAAACACATAAGATGAGATAATGCAAGGAGATATTGCAGGTAATGTAGCAAAATAAGGTTAAAAGTCATAAAAAATATTATAATTGTCTCATTTCTCTACAAATTAAGTACTTTAAGTACCATAACAGAGGAAGCAGTTGCTCTCTACTTCCAATTTAAAAACAGACTAAAGTGTTAATTATAAGTAAAATAGGTCTACTTTCAATACTTAAAGGTAAAACATAATAGAGATTTTCAAAGAAATTTATCACTCACTTAATAGTGATTAGGTTCAGCATAACCTTGAATCTATTAGTTAGTCATTAAATTTCCTTTCTGTCCTATGAATTTGGAAGCAACCATGGTGGATACATGTCAATGTATGGCAAAACCAATACAGTATTGTAAAGTAAAATAAAGTAAAAATAAAATAAAAAAAAAAAGAACAATAGTTTCCTCAAAGATAGTTACTCTTTAAGGATCCCAAAGTTGTTTAGCTTCTTCTGGGAAATGAGAATAATCATTCAGCATCCCCAGCTTCTGAGCTTCTGATTCTTTATTAATTTAAGACAAAAATGTCAAATTTTAGTTGATAAAGATACTTTGTATTAGATACTTTGATAGTATCTCTTTGTATCTCTTTTACTGAGATATTTAAAAAATATTATTTTACTTGCCTTTATAATCAAGATTTTTGTGTAATATCTTCTATACAGAGTAATAAACTAATCCATTTATGTCCAAAAATCTTGTATTTTTATCAGTGATGAAATTTAAATTATAAAAGTATCACTTTTACAGGTTTTAAGTACTTTTAAAAATATTTAAATGACAAAGCAAGAACACAAATCATACTAAATTCAATTTAGAGATACTTGGTTAGTTTCTTAATTAGAAACATTGTTCATATATGGTGATAAGTTCTGCAGCCATTCATAGGGCCTTAAAAAACTGCTCGGTAGATCAGCTTTTAACATCAAATTCTTTGAAAGTTTGCTTACCTGAAATTATAATTGTCAAAAAGTAAATTATTTCTTTTATTGGAATTTGTTAATGAAGAAAACTCAAGAATATTCCATATATTTGCTTTAAAATATGCTTTTTGAGACTTGCAGGATAAAGCTGTATGTCAGTAGTTTTTATTATTGATAGATGCTTACTTCCACAACAGCTTTATCTGGCAGGACCTAAATGATATCTAAAGTTAACCTGCATGTTAACTTTTACAAAGCTTACAATATGGATTTGACCCAGAAATTATTTAATTTAGAAAAACAAAACTTGAGTCTATTGTGTGGGGGTGGATGCTTTGCTATAGGAGAAGTGGCTTAAAAATATAAAGTATAATTAGGAAGGGAAACCTCTCTGGGTAGAAAATTGTTAATGGTGAGGTCCCAAGGTGAAAGAGTTGCACACACAGAAAAGTACCTCTCTTTTTAAAGTGACCTAAAGTAAGTTTTTAAGACCAAAGGCAGCTTCTTTATTGCAGAGAATTTGGTTAGATTTATGGTACATGGAAATATTAATTCAGAAACTCCAAAAATTAGGGATCCATCCTAGAACACAAAAGTGGAAAAAAGATATGATGACTATTTAGAGAATGATTGAAAGTATGGAACACAGAGACATTATTCGCTCATCCCCAAATTGAGAAGAGGCTGTAAGAAAATAACTTTGGATAGTTGAGGAAATTGTGTTTGTATGTAGTAAAATATATTCAATAAATATGTAAAATTATATTTTACAAAGTAAATAGTTACGTTACGGAACTGTGCCAAGAGACAAAATGGCTCAAAGGATGCAACGGACTTCAAAGTTTTGTATTGAAGATGGTCTACCAAATTATAGTTTCCATGTTGTACATTATATCCCCAGAACTTCTTTATCTTATACCTGGAATTTGTGCCTTTTGAGCCCCATCACCCACATAATGACTCCCCCACAAACCCCACTGCCTCTGGCAACTGCCAGTCTGTTCTCGGTATCCATTAGGTTGCTTTTGTTGTTCCTGCTTTTGTTGTTATCTGTGCGTGCATGTCAGTCGCTCAGTCGTGTCCCACTCTCTGTGACCCCATGAACTGAAGCCCGCCAGGCTCCTCTCTCCATGAAATTCTCCAGGCAAGAACCCTGGAGTGGGCTGCCAGTTCCTGCTCTAGTTTTGTTATTTTAGATTTCCATCATATAGTATCTGCCTTTCTCTGACCTGTCTTAATATAACACCCCAGGGTCCAACTAGTTTGTCTCCAATGACAAAATCTTATTTTGTATAGCTGAATACTATACAGCTATACAAAATCTTCTCCCTCTGTGTGTGTATCACGTTGTTGTTTTTTTTTTTTTTTTAATCCAGTCATCCATTGATAGACACAGGTTTTTTCCATACCTTGGCTATTGCAAACAACCCTGGAATGAAGATGAGGGTGCCTAGATCTTTTGGGTTTAGTGTCTTGGTTTTCTTTGGATAAACACCCACATGTAACATTGCCAGATAATATGCTAGTTCTATTTTTAATATTTTGAGGAGCCTCCATGCTGTTTTCCAAAGTGGCTACACCAATTTGCATTCCCACCAACAGTACACAAGTGTTCCCTTTTCTCCACTTCCTTGCTGACACTTCTTATTTCTAGTCTTTTTGATAATAGCCATTCTTGTGAATTGATACCTCATTGTGGTTTTGCTCTACATTTCCCTGATTACTAATGTTGCTAAGCATGTTGGAGTGTGCCTGCTGCTGATCTATATGTCTTCCTCAGAAAAATGTCTATTCACATTTTTGCCCATGTCTTAATCACATCATTTGTATGTTTTGCTGTTCAGTTGAATGAGTTCTTCATGTATTTTGAATCTTAACTCTTTACTCACACATGATTTGCAAATATTTTCTTCCATTTGGTAGATTGCGTTTTCACTTCGGTGGTGGTTCCCTCTGCTGTGCAGAAGCTTTTTAGTTTAATGTAATTCCACTTGTTTGTTTTTGCTTTTGTTGCCTTTGCTTTTGGCATCAAACCCAAAATATCATTGCTAAAACCAGTTTCAAGAAGCTTGAAAATTGTTTCTAAAACTTTCTAGGCTTCCTATGTTATGCTTAAGTGTAAAATGCTTCAAGACCTATACATATATTTTCTAAGCAAACTGAAAATGATATTGTCGGTTATTAATTATTGAAACATTTTTAAAGAACAGTTTGTGCATTAAAATCTTCAAAGTAGGAACAATTTGAAAAAGAGTAAACCACTCATTTTTTAATCTCTGACCTTTTAATATATATCACCTACTGTAGATTAGCTTTGCTTTGCTTCAGCAAAATAAAGATAAATGCATGAATGTAGAAATCCTATTCTTTTTAAGGGAAATGACCTTGGAAAAGGAAAAATTGATTCTCTGACCTATTTAAATGATTTAAAAATTACAACACTTCTCAGTGCTATAAAAAGTTGTAAATAACATAAAACCTATTTAAATCTCTAATATAGAAAAAAAATAGTTCTGATTATATGAAATGTTGCATCCAGGAAGTTTTATTTTTCCAGGGAGGTTTCTCATTATTTGTTAACACTGATGAGTTTTTCCTTTGCTGAAGTAAGATAAAAAATATTCATAATTTAGGAGTATTCCTCTTTGTAATGTGTTTCAAGGAATCTGAAAGACTCAAAGCAGTGTTTTTAGTATACTCTCATCTCAGTCAAGCCACTGAGTAAAGATATGAATTAAATAAAGAAATTTGTATATTTAGAAACTACAACTATAGAAAGTGTTTCTTTTCATGGAAATAGGGGATGAATTCAGTTATATTAAATAATATTAAGGTGTTTAAACTGTAGGAAAAAAGATTAAACATTATTCCTGTTAAGTGCTGATAACTAATTTTATTCTAGGCATTTGTATATACATCCCAAAGAATAGAAGGAGACCTAATATAAAAATAATTATGAGGAGTGGAACTTTATTCAAACAATTCAACCAATAGCTATGGGTACCTGTGAGGTGCCAGAGTGCGTGCTAAAAATATAGACGTGAATAAGACAGATAAAAATGTTTGTCCTCATGGAGTTTATATTCTAATGTGAAAGGCAGACAGATATACTGAAAAATAAAATACTGAGTATGTCCAATGGCAAAATTGCTACTGAGAAACAAAAGGGAAAGCAACGACCGCAGCAGGGGTGTGAGTTGTCCCTGGCCACCCACTCATACTGAAATTAGCATGCAAGAGGAATGAGACAGAAATGCAGCTAGAACAAGCAGAATTAGCTCTGTGTGTCTTCATGCAGGGAGTGATCGGACTGGGAGTCTTCGGGAAGGGTCCCTACCAGGAGAAAGCTGTGTTCTGGACTCCGTTCTCACTCTGCTAGAGCATACAGTGTTTCCCCCACCCCCAGGCCATTCTGCCATTTCATGACATCTCCTCTCTTAAGCCTGGATTTGAGTGCCTATTTATGCCAGGAGTTATGCTGCATCTTGTGAGTACAAAGATGATGAAGACTTCATAACTGCACACGAAAAGCTTAATTCTGGCACTTTAATTCTACCTACTGGTATTGACTCTTTGAAGTAAATTATTTAAAGGTTAGATTTTCATGTTTTGATTTGTTAAAGCATATATTTATGGTAAAGTGCTCTCAGAATAGGAATTAAGCCTTTTTGTGTTTAGGTTCTGGGGTAGGGGCTTTATAAACTCAAGAATATATTCCCAGAAATTGGATATTATGATTATTTTATGACAGGAAAAAATGGTATCCAAGTTCATGGAGTAGGCAAGGAGCAAAAAAAAAAGACTAAGTCTTCATTTGTTCTTTCTGTCAAGATATGCTATATTAAAAAGCCACCCCAAGAGATGACAAACCTCTGTAGTGTATTAAAAAGCAGATATCACTTTGCTGACAAAAGTCCATATAGTCAAAGCTATGGTATTTCCAGTAGTCGTGTTCAGATGTGAGAGTTGGACCATAAAGAAGGTTGAGCACCAAAGAACTGATGCTTTTGAATTGTGGTTTAAAGAAGTAAGCCAGAAAGAAAAACACCAATACAGTATACTAACACATATACATGGAATTTAGAAAGATGGTAATGAGGACCCTGTATGCAAGACAGCAAAAGAGACATAGATGTGTAGAGCGGACTTTTGGACTCTGAGGGAGAGGAAGAGGGAGAGGGTGGGATGATTTGGGAGAATAGCATTGAAATATGTATACTATCATGTAAGAAACGAATCGCCAGTCTATGTTCAATGCAGGATGCAGGATGCTTGGGGCTGGTGTATGGGGATGATCTGGAGGGATGATGTGGGGTGGGAGGTGGGAGGGGGGTTCATGTTTGGGAGTTCGTGTACACCCGTGGCAGATTCATGTTAATATATGCCAAAACCAATAGAGTACTGTAAAATAAAGTAAAATGGAAGCTCTTAAAAATAAAGAAGAAGAAGACTCTTGAGAGTCCCTTGGACAGCAAGGGGATCAAACCAGTTAATCCTAAAGGAACTCAGTCCTGAATATTCATTGGAAGGACATGCTGAAGCTGAAGCTTTGACACTTTGGCCACCTGATGCAGAGAGCCGAGTCATTGGAAAATACCCTGATGCTGGGAAAGATTGAAGGCAAAAGGAGAAGGGGGCGGCAGAGAATGAGATGGTTAGAGAGCATCACTGACTCAATAGACAAGAATTTGAGTAAACTCTGGGAGATAGTGGAGGACAGAGGAGACTGGCGTGTTGCAGTATTTGAGGTTTCAAAGACTCTGACATAACTTAGGGACTGAATGAGAGAGATTCACTTAGCAGCTTGATGATATCATAATTGCCTGTATTATGTGGAAAACTAATTAAATTATATGAGGATGTGTAAAATCAAAAGATACTTCTATGTATGTATATTTGGAAGAACATTTCTCTGATAAAAGGACTGAGAGATCCTAGCAAAGTGATCAAGTCTAGGTGATAATGCTTAGAGATTTACATCTTCAAAGAAGTCCTCCTATCTAGAAGTTTCATACTTATTAGAACATTAACTACTAAATTCTCCTTTTGTGTACTGATGGAAGTCTCAAAAGACACATTGTCTGAAGCCAAAATATATAATACCATGTGCAGTTAGGTCAGAAACTCTGATCTGCCTACCAGTTATTACTGTCATGAAGCTACTTTTTACTTGTCAAATGAAAAAAAAAATGTGAGTTTGTGTATACCTTACTCCAGAGAAGCAACATCAAAATCACAAGTTCTTAACATAAGCAAAATGATCAAGATGGCTGCTTACATAAAACATTGGTCTATTTCTGTGTGTAATGCTTTGAAAGGAAGGAATAATTTGAATTACCTCTCAGCTATAGAGGGAAGAAAGGCATTTCTCCAACCATTTCTTGAAGTTTGACTCCAATATCTGGAATTACTAGGCCAATAGCCACATTTCATAGAAAATATCCAAATTAATTTTATGCCCCAAAGGTGTAAGTAACTGGGTTTGTTAGAAGTAGAAACCTTTAGATCACATTAGTCTTTTTTTTTTTTTTTTAGTTACTTAATCTCCTTGTTTACGCAAAGACACCAATACTTTTATATAAATCACTCTCTCTTTATATATGCATGAATTCAGTTTGGCCCTGGCAAATGATAGAAAGCCAGAGTTTTCAGAAACTCAAAGAAGAGAATCTGTCAAGTGTTCTTTGGACTTCACAGGCTGGTGGTTCAATCTGTAGTAAATTACTTTACCCTTCTTAACTTTGGTTTTCCTCATATCCACAATATTCATAATTCTGTAAAAATTCTATTTACTCATTCAACTAATATTCATGGAATGTGTAATTTCAAAACCCATGGACTCTGTCTTATTCCATTATTCTGGTTGAAATAGTATATCTAAACTTGGAGAATTTGAAGATCAGTGCTTTTTTTTTTTTTTTTTTGAGTGCCAGTTATATAATTTCTAAATATAGTGTTGCCTTTAGGGCACCTGGTACAACTTCAAAGATAACAGAAACTCAGGACAGCATTTCAGCTAGTTTTAATGATTACATATTTTAACAATACAAAGCTGAACAGAATTCAACAGTTCATTCTTAGACCAAAATTTGTGTTAATCATTTTGGTCTACCGCTCCTAATGTAAAGCCATGATTTTCCCCCCTAATCTCTAAAACATAGTTATACCATGTTCCAATCATTATTTTATAATGTTTCCAATTTACCCTGTTTTATTCCTTATTTCTATAAATAGGCTTAAGAAGATGTTGGGATTATAATAAATTAAGAAGGACTCATGGTTGGGTTGAGGGCAGAGTCTATTATTTCGGCTCTTAGAAGAAGCGCTACGTGTCTGGTTTGGATCTCTTACCTCACATTTCTAGGCAATCAGTTTTAATACTTCATTAGGGTCAATCATTAGGTTTTTCCAGTAGTCATGTATGGATGTGAGAGTTGGACTGTGAAGAAAGCTGAGTGCCGAAGAATTGATGCTTTTGAACTTGGTGTTGGAGAAATCTCCTGAGAGTCCCTTGGACTGCAAGGAGATCCAACCCGTCAATTCTGAAGGAAATCAGTCCTGAATATCCATTGAAAGGACTGATGTTGAAGCTGAAGCTCCAATACTTTGGCCACCTGAACTGACTCATTGGAAAAGACCCTGATGCTGGGAAAGATTGAAGC
The DNA here is from genome assembly GCA_006410675.1 of Oreotragus oreotragus. Classification (NCBI taxonomy): domain Eukaryota; kingdom Metazoa; phylum Chordata; class Mammalia; order Artiodactyla; family Bovidae; genus Oreotragus; species Oreotragus oreotragus. The sequence goes on from SJYX01015889.1 coordinate 171,866, forward strand.
TGGGAGGAGAAGGGGACGACAGAGGATGAGATGGTTGGATGGCATCACTGACTCAATGGACATGAGTTTGAGTAAGCTCCGGGAGTTAGTCGTGGTCAGAGAAGCCTGGTGTGCTGCAGTCCATGGGGTCCCGAAGAGTTGGACATGACTTAGTGACTGAACTGATCTAAGGATCAATCAGTTTCTGATACACTGAGCAATAGTAAACATTTTCAGAAATAATTGATTTAAAATCCAAACATAGTTCATTAATATTTGATTAAAGCCATTTCAATCAACCAAAAATATTCACAATCTCTTCAGGACAGAAAAAACTTGAAAACTGCATTTTATGACAAAGAAATGTTTATCTTACTGGGATAACCTTCAGTGCATACATTATATTTCTCTTCTGTTTTAGCCTTCATGCAGATTCCATGCCCCCATTCACAATTTCATAACTTATAAATATTTCCCAAGTGAGCAGTTACTTTATATAAACATATGATTGGTTTAGTAACTTTCTGGGATTAGACTATGCCATTCTTTCTTATCAGCCACTCATTTACAATATGTCTCTCAGAGTGAATTGCTTCTAAATTGTTTGTGCTGCATCTCTTTCCTTGTTTTTCAAGTAGAAAAGATAATCTTTTTCTGATTTTGCCTTCAAATTTTTCTAGAATATATAATTTCTTTCTACTGTTAAGCATCTAAATTCTGATTGCACCAAAAATCATGAATACAAGCTTAGACTTTCAGTTCAGTTCAGTCACTCAGTCGTGTCCGACTCTTTGCAACCCCATGAACTGCAGCACGCCAGGCCTCCCTGTCCATCACCAACTCCCGGAGTTCACTCAGACTCACGTTCATCGAGTCAGTGATGCCATCCAGCCATCTCATCCTCAGTCGTCCCCTTCTCCTCCTGCCCCCAATCCCTCCCAGCATCAGAGTCTTTTCCAATGAGTCAACTCTTCTCATGAGGTGGCCAAAGGCCTGGAGTTTCATCTTTAGCATCATTCCTTCCAAAGAAATCCCAGGGTTGATCTCCTTCAGAATGGACTGGTTGGNTTGTTTTTGTTGACTGTATAGAGCTTCTCCATCTTTGGCTGCAAAGAATATAATCAATCTGATTTCGGTGTTGACCATCTGGTGATGTCCATGTGTAGAGTCTTCTCTTGTGTTGCTGGAAGAGGGTGTTTGCTATGACCAGTGCATTTTCTTGGCAAAACTCTATTAGTCTTTGCCCTGCTTCATTCCGCATTCCAAGGCCAAATTTGCCTGTTACTCCAGGTGTATAGGAATGCAAGGGATGTCTGTGTGTTGATTTTATATCCTGCAGCTTTACTATATTCATTTTTAGAAATTCCTTTAAAAAAACCAAACTAATGATTTGACAGTTGAAATTGAATGATTCTTTCTGGAATTCTAATTTTCATGCTGTCACTAACCTTGTTAGCCAAATAAATTAGGCCTTATCTATCTATGGGACCCAAAAGGTATGTATGGAGCAAGATAATATTTTGCATGATGTTCATTTGCAACATATATGTATATAATATATGTATAGACACATATATATGTGATACACAAATATATGTGTGTATATGTGCCAAAATCACTGCAGATGGTGACTGCAGCCATGAAATTAAAAGATCCTTACTCCTTGGGAGAAAAGTCATGACCAACCTAGACTGCATATTAAAAAGCAGAGACATTACTTTGCCAACCAAGGTCCATCCATCTAGTCATAGCTATGGTTTTTCATGTGGTCATGTATAGATGTGACAGTTGGACTATAAAGAAAGCTGAGCACTGAAGAATTGATGCTTTTGAACTGTGGTGTTGGAGAAGACTCTTGAGAGTCCCTTGGACTGCAAGGAGATCCAACCAGTCCATCCTGAAGGAGATCAGTCCTGAATATTTGTTGGAAGAACTGATGCTGAAGCTGGAACTCTAATACTTTGGCTACCTGTTGCAAAGAACTGACTCATTGGAAAAGACCCTGATGCTGGGAAAGATCGAAGGTGGGAGGAGAAGGGGACGACAGAGGATGAGATGGTTGGATGGTGTCACTGACTCAATGGACATCAGTTTGAGTAAACTCTGGGAGTTAGTGATGTACAAGGAGGCCTGGGATGCTGCAGTCCATGGGGTTGCAAAGTATCAGACATGTATGAGTGAACTGATACTGATATGTATTCACACATATATATGCATATAAATGTATACACACACATTTATGAGATACTGAGAGTGATAAACCATTAACATCATCATCCCTGGCTAATCTGTAATTATTCCTTGAGCATCTGTTGTATGTTTAGAACTAGTAAGTATCTGAGTAGAACAAAGAAATGGCATATACCGTCTATTGTCTGGTAAAAATTCAAAGGGAAAAGATATTAAATGATTTGACTGGTGACTTTTAATAAGTATTCTGACAGTTTTCATCAATACCACCCAATTCTCCACAGACAAACTTGTCATATTCAGAGAAAACCAGAGTCAGACAAACTTTACCCATCATCCTTCTGCTGACCTTCCCAGGCTTCACATAATAAAGCCCACCAGCAATTCTGGAGCTTTCTCTGATGTTGTATTTTTCATAACTGAAAATTTTTGCTGGTTTTACTTCTCATGTTTCCTTACAGAAGGAAAGATATATTTGTGGAAGTTCTCTAGTCTCAGAGGGATAAACTTTTTCCATATCTAGAGGAGTGGCCCCAAATAAGTGTTTTGTCGACATAGCATAAGGACTTTTACCCAGAGAATAATTGAATGAATCTTATGTGATAAGTGCTTTCTCTTATTCTCTGTGGGTAAGTGACCTCTTAACACAAGATTAGGATGTATTAAGAAAGACGGCACTTGCCACCGTAGAGACTCACTCTGCTACCTCAGGACAAGCCAGTAATAATTCTAAATTGTCACAGAATCCTAAGTAAGATATATTTTTCTTAACATAGGGTCTCTAAATGTAAAGGTGATGCACAATTATCAACAATTGGGAAAGATATGACTGCATTTCCAGAAAAACCGAGAGCTTCTTCTGAAAAGTTAAAGGTTATTTCAGAGGAGGAGAACAATCTTAAAGCCATAAAATGTTGATAAAATATATAAAAAACTTTTAAAATACTATAAACAAGTCAAATGATAAGTGGCAACCTAGGAGAATATATTTGGAAATGTATGAGGAAGACCTAACTGCAAAACATATAGAAAGTGACTATAAATCTATTAAAAGCAATTGAAACATGAATAAATAACATGGCCAGGTTTTATAGGAAAAAAAAAGATTTTTAAGCAAAAAACAAGACATTCAACTTTACACTTTTAATATTAAATCAAAAACCACTTTTTTGTTTTGCCAATTAGATTGACAATGTTTTTAGTAATGAAATGGGTGAAAGTGTTGGCAGGAGATTTACTGTTTTATTGATGGGAATGTGAGCTGGTTAAAACTCTGTGGAGAAATACTTGAAAATATCTATTAAAATTTAAAATGTATATATTCTTTTACCCAGCAATTCTGCTTTGGGATTTATTCTTACTATTTATATATCCAATGTGTGTGCAAATATCAACTTCATTAACTGAAGAATTTTTGATATAGTGAAAATTGGAAACCACTGCCCATGTAGATCATAAGTTAAATGCATTATGAAACACTATAATATGGAGTGTTAAGCCTCCATTAAATGATAACAAAATAGTTCTATCTATGCTGTATGGAATGAGCCTTAAAATATATAGTAAAATGAAAAGTTAGACCCAGAACAGGATTATAATTTACATGTTAGTATAGGATTATAGGTAGAAGAATATAGCAAAACTGATAACATTTATTGCACTTGGGAGCATGGAAAGGAAGAAAAGAAGGCAAAAGACAGAAGACTTCTTTTATCTATTTTTTTTTCATGCTCCCAGATTGTACAAGCTTCTGTGAATTAGAATTTATCAAACTTTGAATAGGTTATCATTTATAACACCATTATTATGTAATTTAGAAATCATATTAACAGAGAGATAATATCATGTCTGTTTTACAGATGAGGAATGAAAGGCTAGGAAAAATATGTTGGGCATGGTCAAAAAGCTTGTGGAGGGAACTCTCCTACGTTGTTGGTGGGAATGTAAATTGCTACAGCCACTGTGAAGAAAAATACGAAGTTTTCATAAATAACTAAAAATAGAACTACCATATGAGCCAGCAATCCTACTCCTGGACATATATCCAGAGAACACCATACTTTGAGACCATACATGGACCTCAATGTCCACTGCAGCACTATTTGCAATAGTCAAGGCATGGAAACAACCTAAATTTTCATTGACAGATAAATGGTCAAAGATGATGTGGTACATATATATACAATGGACTGTTGCTGCTGCTGCTGCTAAGTCGCTTCAGTCGTGTCTGACTCTGTGCGACCCCGTAGACGGCAGCCCACCAGGCTCCGCCGTCCCTGGGATTCTCCAGGCAAGAACATTGGAGTGGATTGCCATTTCCTTCTCCAATGCATGAAAGTGAAAAGTAAAAGTGAAGTCACTGAGTCGTGTCCAACTCTCAGCGACCCCATGGACTGCAGCCTACCAGGCTCCTCCATCCATGGGATTTTCCAGGCAAGAGTACTGGAGTGGGGTGCCATTTCCTTCTCCGAATGGACTGTTACTCTGCTATAAAAAAGAATGAAATAATGCCACTTGCAGCAGATGGATGGACCTAGAAATTATCATACTAAATGAGGTTAAGTCAGAGAAAGACAAATATATATCACTTACACATGGAGTCTAAAAAAATGACACAAATGAACTTATTTACAAAACAGAAGTAGATTCACAGACTTAGAAAACACACCTCAACCCTGTCTACATTGATAGGGTTGAGTCCTAGGGATGTTGAGTTTACATTTATTTAATTTTGACTAATGAACAATGTTAATCCTATTCTGATTTTGACTTTTAGTTGTGTTAGGACTCATAACGTTTCTCTTTTCTATTCATAGCCGATTGATTCATTCGTTCATTTACCTAGCCATTTATTTACTCAGGTTCAGAACGTTTAACAGGTGCTCATGATGATGAAAGGACAGTTTCTACCCTCATAATGTGGTGTTTCTGATCCTGTTGGCAATCAGTGATCATACTGACAATTATGATTTATTGATGTACATAATAGAGTTATAGGCAGAGTAAAAATGTTGTGCAGAGAAATAGGAGGTCCAGTCAGCTGGGCAGAGTCCAGGAAGATCTGCAAAAGGTGAAGCTGAATCATAAAACCAGATCATTTGTTTTTCAGCTGGTGATGGGGAAAGGGTATATACCAGGCAGAGGCACTGGCAAATGCCTGGAGATTTGTCCGGGAACAACAGGTGATTTAAAATTACTGTTGTTATTGCTGTTTTTTCAGTCGCTAAGTCATTTAAAATTGCTTGAGTATTTAGGGCAGATGTGGAGCAGTGAAAAATGATGTCACATAGATGTTAATGACACACGTAATACAGTGATCCTTTGTATAATAGTAAAGAGTTTATTATGAAAAGCAAGTGAAAAAGAAGAGCAGGGTTAAATTTGTGTTAATGTAAATCGCATCAATGATATTTTTCAATATGACAAATGTAAGTAATTGTATATGAGTTTACATCTACATTCTTTATTCTAGTTGTCCATTTCTCTGTTTCATTCAACTACTCTCCCTATCTTATTTTTTTAAATTCAATACCCATTTCAATTTAACATGACAGTGTCTTACAGCTCTTTAAAAGTAAGATAAGAAAATCCTTGAAACAGATTCCTAGACGGGCATGGTAAGATGCCCTCATATGAGGACATCTTTCCAATCAAGAAACAGCAGTCCTATTTAAACTAAAAAAGCTAAAAACCCATCTGCAATCCGTAGCTTGAGAAACAAATTTGGAAAAGGTATTCTCTACAGAAAAGTGGCCTTCTCTTTGCTCCAACAGAGAGTTTAGTTTCTCAGGGATCATCAAATAAAGGTCCAATTCCACTTTACCTCTGGGCACAGGCTTTTTTTCTTCTAGGTTCTCCTGTCCTCATTAGTGATGTAATTCCCTTTGGGAATCCTTGTATAAAGAAAGACATCTGTTTCCATTTTCTTCTTCCAAGAGAGAGAAACAAGATCTCTCCATGTCATTACATGGTTACTACCATGCATGTTAGCCACTTTCTGTGAGGCATAAGCTCAGAGATCAACGGGACGTGAGCACCAGGAAGACACTGACCACACCATAGATGTTTCATTGCTACTGATGCTTAATGTGAAAAAATGCATATTTTTTCTTTTCCTCTCTCTTTTCTTCTCTCCTGGCCTCCTTTTCTTTCTTCCATCCTTCCCTTTTCTTTTAATTTGCAAGGATAGTATAGAAACATAGAAGTATTCCATGTCCCTGCAAAGTGCAAATGTGCATTTACAGCTGGCTGTCTGCGTCTGCTGATTGTGAATCCATACCTTCAACAACCAGGGGTCAAAAACAAAAATACTTTTAAAAAATTGTGGAACATTCCCCCAAACAAAACTTGAACTTGCTGCTTGCAGGGAACTGCATAGCATTTACACTGTGTTAAGTATTAAAAGTAATCTGGAGCTAATTTAAATTATATAGGAGGATATGTGGAGGCTATATGCAATATATTATACAATTTTATGTAACGCACTTAAGCATCCTTGGTATTGGAGACTGAGGGACATTCTGAAGCTAATCCCCCATGGATGCTAAGGGATGACAATACATTCTAAATGAAAAAATTATGATTTTTTTTTTCTATAACATCTTGCAAGTAAAATGTGTCTCAAATGGTTTTACAACTCAGAAGAAAGTTATAAATCTAAAACTTTTAAAAATTATATAGGGAGAGATAGAATAATGCATGAGAAAAAAAGAGGTAACATATTTGTACTGTAAGCCTCATGGTTAAGTCAGGTTTTTTAGTGATTCACTTTGGGTAAAATATCTTTATGAATTATGAACAAATTCAGTAATAAGGACTGATAACTTACTATCACAAATGAGTTAAATTCAAAAATATGCATAACTTCAGCTAGCTAGAAGTGATTTGCTCTTATGACATTTTTTTCTTCTGCAAATTATTTATTTCTATCAGTAGGCCTTGTGAAAGTTTCCTTTGTTCTACACATCAATCTAACTCTTAAATTTCATGAATATCAGGTAAGAAATATATGTTGCATAGATAATATTTAAACATTTATATAAACTATATAAATTATACATATTTATATATACAGTATATATACAATATATTCTTATATAAATTACATAAATATTAATATTTGTGTTTTGAAGAGAATGCTTTTTTCTAAAAACCCATTTAGTTTGAAGCTGACAGTTAAAAGCAACAAGGAAATCAATATTTGTCAGAGACACACAACACACTAGGCCCTATGTCTACAATATATTACCTAATCCTTACACGAATTCTAAATTAGCTGTTGTCCCCTCCATCCTCACAGAGGAGGGTGCCCAGGCTGAGAGAGGTTCAGGGATTTGCCACTGTTTGTATAAAATCCAAATCTGGTGCTTGAAATAAGATTCAAACTTTTCTGGCTTCTATTCCATGCTCTTTGTGGGATATTGTATAAAGGTTTGAAAGCTAATGAGTCTGTTGAATAAATTAAATGTTTTGTGCCAAATTCAGATTACTTTTCATACTCCCAGAACTTATTTCCACAGTGGGCTTATCCTAAGGTATGATTCATTCACTATCTTAAGTGGTCATTTCTTCAAGCTGAGGACTGTTTCATTTGCCCACCTGAAAACTGGTGAGAAACCTAGAAGTTCCTGAAACAGACGGATTTCAGGATATCTGAGTAGACCCTGGGAAAGGAAAGAGAACAGCACAACACTGTTAACTTTTATGACGGGGCCAGTAACAAAATAGCTATTTCTTCCTCTTCCAAGTCCTGAAATACTTGATGTTTGACTTGTCAACTGCCATCTGATCAGACACACCTTTACATTTTAACTAAGGTTTTCAGCTGTGAGCTAAATGATTTTGGTGCATAACTTCCAGAAAAGAATTATTAATCAATTCAGGGATTCAGGTACTGTTGCCTATGTATCTTTTACTAGAAGTGGCAATATAAAGGAGAAGGCAATGGCAACCCACTCCAGTACTCTTGCCTGGAAAATCCCATGCATGGAGGAGCCTGGTGGGCGGCAGTCCATGGGATCGCGAAGAGTCGGATGCAACTGAGCATCTTCACTTTCACTTTTCACTTTCATGCATTGGAGAAGGAAATGGCAGCCCACTCCAGTGTTCTTGCCTGGAGAATCCCAGGGATGGGGGAGCCTGGTGGGCCGCCATCTATGGGGTTGCACAGAGTCGGACACGACTGAAGCAACTTAGCAGCAACAGCAGCAGCTATATAAAAATGAGAAATAACTTTGAATTCTAGGCTTTTTTTTTTTTTCAAAGAAATGAAGATATTTTTATTTAAAATTCCCATCTAATAATAAGTTTCATGGAAAGCCCTTGGTAAGATCCTCCCCTAGGCCTTGTTTCTCCGTCTTGGCACTGGTGACGTTTTGGGTTGAATATATCTTTTTTCCCCAGGATTTATTTAGTGATTGGCTGTGCTGGGTCTTTGCTGCTGTGCATGGGCTTTCTCTAGTTGCGGAGTGTGGGCTTCTCCTTTTGGTGGCTGCTCTTGTTGCAGAGCACAGGCTCTTGGCTGTGCCAGCCTCAGCACCTGTGGCCTGGGGCCCTCCAGAGCGCTGCCACTGTAGTTGTGCCCCGGGGCTTTAGTTAATCTGCAGCACATGGAATCTTCTGGAACCAGGGACCAAACCAGCATCCCTTGCATTGCACGTCCGATTCTTAACCACTGAGCCAGCAAGGAAGCCCTGAACATTTTTTTTTTTAATTTTTATTTTTACTTTATTTTACTTTACAGTACTGTATTGGTTTTGGCATGCATTAACATGAATCCGCCACGGGTGTACATGAACTCCCAAACATGAACCCCCCTCCCTGAACATTTTTTTGTTGTGGGGGCTCTCCTGTGCATCGTAGGCTGTGAAGCAGACCCTTGGGTTCATAATGAGATGCCAGTAGCATGTTCAAGCGGTGACAGTCCAAAACGTTTCTAAGTATTGGCACAAACAAATGCCCCAAGGGGCAACTACATTGAGAACCACTGCCATAGACCCCTTAAACTTTATTTTTGGTCAGTTTGGGATAGGAAAGAGAAAAACGGTTCTGAAGATATAGAAGCGAGACTAAAAAAGAAAAGTGTTATAAATAAATAAGATGCAAGACAGCAGGATTATTCCTAACATACTCAAACTGAAAAAAGTCCAAATGTTCATCAGTTGGTTAATGGTTATACAAATTGTGGCATGTCCATACAATGGGAATTTAGCAATAAATAGGAAAATGAACTACTGTAGAGTATTTTGTGCTATACAAAATGATTTTGGATTTTGAATGAATCTCAGAAACACCGTGATTCATGAAGGAAATCAGATACAAAAGACTATGTACTCTATGATTCCATTTATATGAAGTTCTAGGAAAGATAGAACTCTAGTGGGAGGAATCAGATCATGAATGCCTGAAGCTGGGCCTGGTGAGAGCAAATGACCTCCGAAGGGTATGAGAAAATTCATGGTGGTGAAAATGACGTCTGTTTTGACTGTCATGGTGGTTACATGACAGTGTACACTGCCGACATACATGAACTGTAGGATTAAAATGGGTTAATTTTATTGTATGTAAATTATACCTCAAGAAAGCTGTTTGAAAAATAGATGTGAAAACAGTGAAGAGAATATACTATAGAGGACAGGAAGCCATTTCCGTACTCATTTTTGTAAACAATCTGTGACAACTGACCTCACAGAAGTGGATGTGAATACCCAGGGCTGGAGCTGATTGGCAGGTCTGACTTTGCTTCAGGAAAACCCCCTGGCAGCCTCTATTTTTGCACAGCAGCTCGTTCCTAGCGGGGCCAGTCAGAATTGTCTCAAAGATTATCTGGCAGCCCCCAGATCCTTGGGACCTATCATCTAGGAACCCAGAGGCTCCTTTGAGAAACTATGAATAAACGAGTTAGGAGGTTAGATCCACAACACAGAGTCAGCCAGCAGTGTGTCCTTGGACTCTGAGACGCCAAAAGCCAACTTTAGGAATGCCTTTTCGGTTCTCATTAACTAACTGAGCAGGTCTTTGATGTTTCTCTCCTCCTCAGTCTGTCTACATAAAATAACGTGAACTAACCATCTGAGAACTTAATGCATGGTTAGCATAAACTTGCTCACTTTTTTGCTATGAAATGATTCGCAAATTGTAAGAAAAAAGCCAAAGAGAGACAGCTCCTGCTATGAGGTGAGAAGAAGAAAATGATTTCAAGAAAAGATTGACTTAAAATTGACTTCTTAAAAAAAAGCTCTTAAAACTGGACAGATCTGTGTCCTGGCTCACTCTCTCTAGCTTGATTATTTTTTGTTTTGAGTCATTCTTAGCATAGAAAATGGGACAGTATATTTATTTACAGTTATTATATACTAAAAGTATTATATTTGTTTCCTATGGTTGTTGTAACAAGTTACCATAAACTTGATGGCTTAAAAAAAACAATATATTTTCTCAGCGTTCTGGAGATGAGAATTCCAAAATCAGCATGTTGGCAAGGACACGCTCCCTCTAGAGACCCTAGAGGGGAACACTTCCCTGCTTCTTCAGATTTTGGTGGCTGTCAGGATTCCTGTGGCTGCATCTTTCCAATTTCTGCCTCTGTCTTCACATGGCCTTCTCCCATGTGTCTCTAATCTCCCTCTGCCTTTTATAAATAAGGCCACCTGTCATTGTATCTAGGGCCTTTCTTCATCCAAGATGATTGCATCTCAAAGCCCTTAATTATATCTTTGAAGAACCCTTTTCCAATGAAGCTCAGATTCACAGGTCCTGAGAATACATCCTGTCTCTTATACACATATCTAATCTCCCTCTGCCTTTTATAAATAAGGCCACCTGTCATTGTATCTAGGGCCTTTCTTCATCCAAGATGATTGCATCTCAAAGCCCTTAATTATATCTTTGAAGAACCCTTTTCCAATGAAGCTCAGATTCACAGGTCCTGAGAATACATCTTTCGGGGGCAGGGGGTGGTGTGGCTAAAGGCACAATTCACCTCGCTGCGAGTCCTCTTGGGAAGCACACAGTGCCAGCTCAGTACTTGGCAGCTATTACTATGTTCATGATTTTACTTTTGTAATTTCACCAGAGCTAAAACAATAACTTTTGTAATAACTGTTTGAATGCCTCAAATTTCATGTAATTCTACTCCCTTAGGCACAATAATATATTGAGAAATCATTTCTGAAATTAATGAATATATTATAATTAATTAGCCTTTTTTTCAACACTGTGACTATGTTTTTGTCTTCTTTCAACCTTCTGTGTAGCCTCACAATCTCCCAGCAGGGGTGAGCATTAGGATATACAGTCATTATTTTTATTTTATATATTATTTTAATAACAAATATTTATTGAACAGTTATGATGGAACAGTGAATTGGAAGATGATACACAAGGTCAGACTGGATAATCTGGGAGTTTACCTTCATGGAAGGGAAGGGAACTAATCTGTTTAGGGTCTCTGTACACATTATCTTTTGTTTTCTTTTCCATTCTATATACATTATTTTATTCGCTCCTCTATGGAACTAGGGGGTACTATTTTTATACCACTTTATACACAGACTACTTACTCAAGGTCATATAAATTGTATGAGTGAGTTGACTGGCTTAAGGGACATCCCATCACATGGAGCTGTTACTATTACACTACACAGAATATATTAGCCCATTTCCCCATCCTCTCTTTCCAAATAAAAAAAATTTAATTACCTGCCTCCCAAACTCAATAGCTTTTGAAGTTATGATTCAAATGAATCTCAGCTTTGCTTAGCAATAGCATTCTGCTCAGTAGCTTAAATAAATTCCAAAGAAGCTTTCCCCCTCTCTCCCTTTTCACAGGTTTAATAACCATCTTTTCTCCCTCACTGTCCCTTTGTAGTGATATACAGGCTCGGTATTTTCTGTAGATAACACAACACACGATCAAAATGTGCGGAAGGGATATAAACGGCGTATGAGCATCATCCGTTGTCCGCAGGCAGTGCGTTGGCACCGATTCGTTTGTTTCACTGCGGGCTTGACAGGCATCCTGCTCTCTGACGGCAAAGTCAGCGCGCTTCGGCAGCGGCTGCAGAAGCTGCTTCGGGTGATTAAATCTCAGGCTTCTGTCAGGAAACTGCCCGTGGTGTCTTTTCTCACAACTGCTTATGTCTCATTACAAGCCTCCTTTCTTCTCTGCAGATTCGGCTCTGGCATCGCAAAGAAAAAGTGCTCACGCAGCACGTCTTGTTTTCAGATCTGTTACCTTTATGTTTTCGGTGTCAGGATGCTTTATTTGGTCATTAATAAAGAAGCTAAAAATGGAGGAATGTATTTCTGAAAATATTGAAGCTTGCATATGCATTTCTAATCTAAATGCTGGAGTTTTTTTTTTTTCTCCTGAGGAGATCGTACATATACATTCTTGCTCTGTTTTCACTGATATTTTCTAAACAAATATTATAGTACTTCAGTGAGTATCTTAGTGATTGTTATGTAGTAGGTTTATGCTATATATATATGTGTGTGTGTGTGTGTGTGTGTTATATATATAACAGATGAATTTTACCAGCAAATGTAGATGTGGTCCAGCAAAAGAGTAGATTTATATTCACAGATAAATATTGTAAAAAATAGGTCTACAGTCAGTTTAATAAGAACAGGCTTTTGGATGAAGGTGACTGGTGAAAAAAAAGAAGTAAATAACCAAGAAGATTATGAATAACATTGGACTGAAGCATCATCTTTGCGACTCAGTTCAGTTCAGTCGCTCAGTCGTGTCTGACTCTTTGCAACCCAATGAATCACAGCATGCCAGGCCTCCCTGTCCATCACCATCTCCCGGAGTTCACTCAGACTCACCTCCATCAAGTCCGTGATGCCATCCAGCCATCTCATCCTCTGTCATCCCCTTCTCCTCCTGCCCCCAATCCCTCCCAGCATCACAGTCTTTTCCAATGAGTCAACTCTTCGCATGAAGTGGCCAAAGTATTGGAGTTTCAACTTTAGCATCAGTCCTTCCAAAAACACCCAGGGCTGCTTTCCTTCAGAATGGACTGGTTGGATCTCCTTGCAGTCCAAGGGACTCTCAAGAGTCTTCTCCAACACCACACTTCAAAAGCCATCAATTCTTCGGCGCTCAGCTTTCTTCACAGTCCAACTCTCACATCCATACATGACCACAGGAAAAAACCATAGGCTTGACTAGATGGACCTTTGGCAAAATAATGTCTCTGCTTTTGAATATGCTATCTAGGTTGGTCATAACTTTTCTTCCAAGGAGTAAGCGTCTTTTAATTTCATGGCTGCAATCACCATCTGCAGTGATTTTGGAGCCCCCCAAAATAAAGTCTGACACTATTTCCACTGTTTCCCCATCTATTTCCCATGAAGTGATGGGACCAGATGCCATGATCTTCGTTTTCTGAATGTTGAGCTTTAAGCCAACTTTTTCACTCTCCTCTTTCACTTTCATCAAGGAATGGGTTTAATTATTTAAATAAAAAAGATCAAAACAATCACAGAAATTGAAGCATGCATCTCTCATCCTTTCTTCTATTTTTGCCTTCATTTCTTTATTTTAACTGACAAATGGAGATGATGTTTTTATTAAATGAGTTAGTTCAGGAATTATTGGAACTAAAGTTCAAGTTATTTTCAAAAAACCAGGTATACTACTTTAAGTTTTGTTCCTAGAAGCAGAGCCTGAGATCCAGGCACAAGTGTTTTGTTGAGGGAGTGGTAGTATTGAGGAAAACGTTTGAAGGGAGTGAATGAAGCAGAACAGAGGGGAGAGGTAAAGCCCAGTGTGGGCCTGGCCTACAGGGGCTGAGTTAAAGAGCGAACTTCATCCCCCAGCCCTCCTCTTGAGGCTGTTGAGCTGGTGTGTCATTACTCATTGCTGTGGATTTGCATGTGAGGCTGAATGGTGAATGGGGACATATCTTTCCTTAGTTCCCTTTCAGTTCAGTTCAGTTCAGTCACGTTGGACTCTTTGCGACCCCATGAACTGCAGCACGCCAGGCCTCCCTATCCATCACTACCTCCCAGAATCCACCCAAACCCATATCCACCGAGTCAGTGATGCCATCCAACTATCTCATCCTCTGTCATCCCCTTCTCCTCCTGCCCTCAATCTTTCCCAGCATCAGGGTCTTTTCAAATGAGTCAGCTTTCACATCAGGCAGCCGAAGTACTGGAGTTTCAGCTTCAACATCAGTCCTTCCAATGAACACCCAGGACTGATCTCCTTTAGGATAGACTGGTTGGATCTTCTTGCGGTCCAAGGGACTCTCAAGAGTCTTCTCCAGAGGGCAATTCACTGCAGGAAGGTGCGGCTGTGAGCCTTTAGGAGCCAACGTTTACCAGGGTGGCTAGAGATGAGGCCGCTGGCTCAGAAAAGGGGGTTTGAACTGGCACTTCTGTATCATCTACATCTGATTTACTAAGTCTGTTACTGTAAAATCGTGTGTGTGTGTGTGTGTATGGTAATTAGCTGGAAAGGATCCCATATCTTCATATATATTGGTTAAAACTTTGCCTTTTACAATATTTCCATGAACAAATGAACTTATCATTGTTTAAAATGCTGACTCCCTGGGACAGACAATATTGCAAATACTTTATCTCACTTTTATATTAATTAATAGATTACTATTAAGAGCTGGATAAACATAGTTGGAGGAAATGGATTTGAATAACAAATGAGAAATAAGTTCAATTTGAACTTAAGATACTGGCATAAAAGGTAACCCAGTGGGAGTTTTGTGCAGTCAGAAGAGTGGAAACTGGCAAGGTAATATTGCTTTGGGTCAGGTTGTCCTGTGTGTATGGCTTTGTGAAAATATGTGTACTGTCATCATAAAGTCATAGGTCAACTTGTAGCTTATTATTCCTTTTTTTTTTTTCCCAATCCCACAGAGCTGGTATTACATGCAATTAATTCAGTCTAGATTACTGTAGTTTAAAAAAGATTTATTTTTAATTGGAGAATAATTGCTTTACAGTGTTGTGTTGGTTTCCGTTCTACAACAACATGTATAAGCCATAAGTATACATATATCCCTCTCTCTTGAACCACTTTAATTGCTAAATATTAGAGAAATGCAAATCAAAACTGCAATGAAGTATCACCTCACACTAGCCAGAATGGCTATCATCAAAGAACCCACAAACAATAAATGCTGGAGAGGGTGGGGAGAGAAGAGAATCCTCCTACATTGTTGTTGCTGCTGCTGCTAAGTCGCTTCAGTCATGTCTGACTCTGTGCGACCCCATAGACGGCAGCCCACCAGGCTCCTCCGCCCATGGGATTTTCCAGGCAAGAGTACTGGAGTGGGGTGCCATTGCCTTCTCTGCTGCGTTGTTGATGGAAATGTAAAGTGGTACAGCCACTATGGAGAAATTATGGAGGTTCCTTAAAACACTAAAAGAGCTACCATATGGCACTATAGTCTCACTCCTGGGCATATATTGAGAGAAAAACATGATCTGAAAGGATATATGCACCCCAGTGTTCCTTGCAACACTGTTTTCAATAGCCAAGATGTGGAAGCAAGCTAAATGTCCATTAACAGAGGAATGGATAAAGAAGATGTGGTACATATATACAGTGGAATATTACTTAGCCATTAAAAAGAATGAAATAATGCCATTTGCAGCAACATGGACCTAGAGAGTGTCATACTGAGTAAAGGAAGTCGGACAGAGAAGGAGAGATATCATATAACATTATACATGGAATCTAAAGAAATGATACAAATGAATTTACAAAACAGAGACAGACTCACAGACTTCTAGAACAAGCTATGGTTGCTGAGTGGAAGAGTGGGGGAATGGTTAGTATAGAGTTTGAGATGAATATTTACATACTCTTTGTGACNGACAGAGAAGGAGAGATATCATATAACATTATACATGGAATCTAAAGAAATGATACAAATGAATTTACAAAATAGAGACAGACTCACAGACTTCTAGAACAAGCTATGGTTGCTGAGTGGAAGAGTGGGGGAATGGTTAGTATAGAGTTTGAGATGAATATTTACATACTCTTTGTGACCCCGCAGACTGTGGCCTGCCAGGCTTCTCCGCCCATGGGATTCTCCAGGCAAGAATACTGGAATGGGTTGCCATTTCCTTCTCTAGGGGATCTTCCCGACCCAAGGATCGATCCCATGTCTCCTGCATTGCAGGCAGACACTTTAACCTCTGAGCCACCAGGGAGGTCTATATTTAAAATGGATAATGAACAAGGACTTACTGTATAGCACATGAAACTCTGCTCAATGTTATGTGGCAGCCTGAATGGGAGGGAAGTTTGAGGGGAGAATTGATACATATATATGTATGGCTGAATCCCTTCGGTGTTCACCTGAAACTATCACAGCCTTGTCAGTCAGCTATACCCCAATACAAAATAGAAAGTTTTTTTGAAAAGGTTAGGTTGGTTCCAATTTTTATTTTTATTGTTAACAATAATGTTATGAAGTTGCTCAGTCGTGTCTGACTCTTTGTGACCCCATGGACTGTAGCCTGCAGGGCTCCTCCCTCCATGGAATTCTCCAGGCAAGAGTACTGGAGTGGATTGCCGTTTCCTTCTCCAGGGGATCTTCCCGACTCAGGGATCAAACCCAGGTCTCCTGCATTCCAGGCAGATGCTTTAACCTCTGAGCCACCAGGGAAGATACAACAATAATGTTATAAATGTGCCTATATGCCAACTTTTCCCCTTTATTTCTGTTAATTGTATCCTCTTTGCTGAAGGGTATAGCAGTTAATTTTGTTTTCTGTTTATTGTTTCAGAGGTTCTAGAAAAAATTGCAATGAAAAGATCATACCTTAATATTAACTCTTTATTTATAATGAAATTCATCTATTGTTGGTATGTGTGAATATGTATGTGGTATTAGGTTCAGTGAAAAAATGAATTGAACAGTTTTCATTATTTTCTAGGCTCCAGAAGTGATTACATTTTTTTAGAGTTTTCTACTACTCAAAAATTTAAAAGAACTTGTTTAAATTACTATTTATACTCAGAGCTTTGTTTGGAAATCTTAAGGTATGTTACTATATTTCACTTTTTTCCATAATTTATTTTCCTGTACTTAGGTTCCTGCTTAGGTCAGTTTTAACAGTTTTAGTCTTTCCTATCAAAATATCTGTTATATTAGAATTTTCAAGTTTGTTATCATGCCACTGTACATTATGTTCTTGTAAAAACACAAAAAAGATAACTCTTTAACCAAACCAAAATTCTTATTTGTATCACCCATTCCCTTTCTTATTCTCAATTTTGTTTATTATTTCTCTCTCTCATGATTTTTTATTTACTTCCTTCTGCCTCAAGGATTTCAGGATTAAAACCAGATTAATGTTTAAATAAAAAATTACCAGGTTAGGTCAAAGTGTGGTGCTTTTTATAATCACAAAATTTTCCTGGAATCCAGTGAGTTTTGTGGTTTGAAGACTTATTTTAGGTGAGAATTTTATTTTATTATGTCTCTGAATATCATTGTTTTGTTTGAACACCTATAATTTCTAGCTTAAAATCATTTCTTATGTTTATTATTTTCTGTTTACATCTTGAGTTTTGTGTTTTTGTCTTCTTATTAGCAATTCAATTTTAGGCTGTGTTTTTGCTTCTTTAGCCTTCAGTGGACATTTAAACTGTCATTGAATTTTAAATTCTCTCTCTTTTTTCTTTTTCATGCAATTCTACTTTTATCTATGACTTTTTTTCTTATATAGTCCTTAAGGCCAAGCTTCTTGAATTTTATTAAAACTTGCTTTTAAAAAACATCAAGAATACCAGGCAAATCTTTCTTTAGAAATATTTTTCATATTTTTCTCGAAGAAAGTCATTTTCACAGACATTTTCCTTTTCATCTGTGTCTTTAGGGCAGTCTTCCTTGCTGTTATGTTTAGCATTTTTCACATTCCTTATTTTTCCCCCTCATTTCTCATCCTTGGGGTGAGAGGTTACCCAGACTTAGCATTGATGATCAGCCCTGGCAAGGCAGATGATGTGTCTTTAGCCCTCCAAGTAATAACTTGATTAATGGCAGGTTCACCTTCCTGATCTAACTCTGAAAATCAGGTTGACAGCCTGTTCTTCAATATGCAATAGTTAGTAAGCATTTCTCTGTTTTAGTATATTGAAACTGGATTGTCCCCTCTTAGCAATTTGGGGGTTCTCTGACTTGTTTAGTATGTTAGGGGCTCTCACATCTGCATTCTCTGGCCTGCTCTGCGCTCATTGCTTGTTCATTCTTTCCCCTGGTTAACATCTTCCCTTGGGGTCTCTAAGTCTCAGAATTCTATAAAATTTTGCCCTTCTCCCCTTTGCTGGACAACTGAAAGCAAATAATTTTTATAGTATAAGTGATAACACTGATGAAATTACTACAAACTCCTAGAATTTCCTGTGCTGCTAGAAAACAGTAACATAAGAAGTTCCTCTATCCTTTTGTGTTCTGGGAAATGTTCTTGGAAATAAAGAGTGATCCTTCCCCCCACAACTTAGGTAAGCTTTGGAGATGTCCACTTAATTACCTAGGACAAGGCCAGATACAGACCCTCCAAATTTTCATTCTTATTTTGTTGACCTGAAAGAAATAGACTTACAGATGTTTCTCCAGCAAGGACAGGTTTATGTGGGATTAGCGGAGAACTGCAGTACAGAGTCCGCAACCACAGTGAGCCCTGTGCAAGTCTCCCCAGCAAAAGGAAGGAGGGTGTTGCTTTCAAAAGGAGGAAGAGGGAACCTTGGGTGGGCGATAGTAGAGCGCGGTGGTGCCAGGAACGTTGGGTGTTGAATGGTAAAGAGGAAAAAGAGGGGTCTGTGTTCTTCCTTTGGGCTCTACTTTTGTTGCAGGGTGGGGCGAGTTGCCCCTCCTGGTTTCCCAACTCTTTTTAATGGAAAGAGAAAGTGCTAGTTGCTCAGTCCTGTCTGACCCTTTGTGACTCCATGGACTGTTGCCTGCCAGGTGCCTGTGTCCATGGGATTCTCCAGGCAAGAACATGAAGTGGGTTTCCATTTCCTTCTCCAGGGGATTTTCTGGTCCCAGGGATCAAGTCTGCATCTCCTGCATTGGCAGGCAGATTCTTCACTGTCTGAGCCACCAGGTAAGCCC
The DNA here is from genome assembly GCA_006410675.1 of Oreotragus oreotragus. Taxonomy (NCBI): domain Eukaryota; kingdom Metazoa; phylum Chordata; class Mammalia; order Artiodactyla; family Bovidae; genus Oreotragus; species Oreotragus oreotragus. The sequence goes on from SJYX01015889.1 coordinate 191,137, forward strand.
TATTTACTTGAGGTTTCTATTAATTAATTTTTAGCACCTTCATATATGATTAGCTGAAGTATTTTATCCCTATCGATTAATCAGGATGAGATGCTTATTAACTAAACTTTGAAAAGTTTCTGTCCTTACCCTAGGCCCTTGAACTTTGACCCACACTCAGCCTGAGCCATCCTCTTATGGATCTCTCTGGTTAATAGTCTGTCTTTAAGGTAAAACATTCTCTGATCTGTTGTCTGATCAGAGGAGCCTCGGTCATCCCACCCTCACACCTGATTTAGCCTTGTTATTTTCTTGCTGTAAAGGAAAATCCCCTTTCTGCCTAACCATGAGCAAATCTCATGACTGGAATGTTCTACCTAATACAATAATGATTTTTTTCTTGATTGAATTGTCTTGGTGCTCTTGTCAACAATTGTTGTTCAGTTGCTAAGTCTTGTCCAACTCTTTGCAACCTCAAGGACTGCAGCCCATCAGACTCCACTGTCCTCTACCATCTCCTGAAGTTTGCTCGTATTCATGTCCATTAAATCAGTGATGCTCTCTAACCATCTCATCCTCTGCCACCCACTTCTTTTGCCTTCAATCTTTCCCAGCATCAGAGTCTTTTCCAATGAGTCTACTCTTCCCATCAGGTGGTCACAGTATTGGAACTTCAGCATCAGTCCTTCCAGTGAATATTCAGGGTTGATTTCCTTTAGGATGGACTGGTTTGATCTCCTTGCAGTCCAAGGGACTCTCAGGAGTGTTCTCCAGCACCAGAATTCAAAAGCATCTATTCTTTAGTGCTCAGCCTTCTTTATGGTCCAACTCTCACATCCATAGACTCTCACATCCAAGACTACTGGAAAACCATAATTTTGACTATACAGACCTTTGTCAGCAAAGTGAGGTCTCTGCCCTTTTGTGTGCTGTCTAGGTTTGTCATAGCTTTCCTTCCAAGGAGTAAATGTCTTTTAATTTTATGGCTGCAGTCACCATCCACAGTGATTTGGGAGCCCAGAAGAATAAAATCTGTTACTGCTTCCACTTTTCCCTTCTATTTGCCATGAAATGATGTGACTGGATACCACGATCTTAGTTTTTTGAATGTTGAGTTTTAAGCCAGCTTTTTCACTCTTCTCTTTCACCCTCATCAAGAGGTTCTTTAGTTCCTCCTCACTTTCTGCTATTAGAGTGATATCATCTGCATATATGAGGTTGTTATTTCTCCCAGCAGTCTTGATCCCAGCTTGTGATTCATCCAGCCTGGCATTTCACATGCTGTAACCTTGCAGGAGAACATGGCAACCCACTCCATATTTTTGCCTGGAGAATCCCATGGAGAGAGGTGCCTGATGGGCTACAAAGTGTTGCAAAGAGTCAGACAAGACTGAAGAGACTTAGCGCACATGCATGCTCTCTGCATATAAGTTAAATAAGAAGGGTGACTATATACAGCTTGTATCTTCCCTGGTGGCTCAGAGGTTAAAGCATCTGCCTGGAATGCAGGAGACCTGGGTTCGATCCCTGAGTCGGGAAGATCCCCTGGAGAAGGAAATGGCAATCCACTCCAGTACTCTTGCCTGGAGAATTCCATGGAGGGAGGAGCCCAGTAGGCTACAGTCCATGGGGTCACAAAGAGTCAGACATGACTGAGCAACTTCATAACATTATATACAGCTTTGGCATACTCCTTTCCCAATTTTGAACCAGTCAGTTGTTCCATGTCTAGTTCTAACTATTGCTTCATGACCTGCATCCAGGTTTCTCAGAAGACAGGTAAGGTGGTCTGGGATTCACATCTGTTTAAGACTTTCCCAAAAGTTGTTGTGATACATACAGTCAGTGCTTTTAGTGTAGTCAGTGAAGCAGAAGAAGATATTTTTCTGGAATTCCCCTGCTTTCTCTATGATCCAACAAATGTTGGCAGTTTGACTTCTGATTCCTCTGCCTCTTAGAAACCCAGTTTGTACATCTGGAAGTTCTCATTTCAGGCACTGCCCGTAGATGTAGAGGTTTATTTCTGTGCTTAATTTGGTTCTGTTGATTTATGTGTCTGTGCTTATGCCAGTACTACACTGTGCTGACTTCTGTAGCTTTGTCGTCAGCATTGAAATCAGAAAGTGTAAATGCTCTAACTGTGTTCCTCTTTCTCAAGATTGTTTTC
>SJYX01015890.1:27455-48488 GCA_006410675.1 Oreotragus oreotragus
CCCCCGTCCCTGGGATTCTCCAGGCAAGAACACTGGAGTGGGTTGCCATTTCCTTCTCCAATGCATGAAAGTGAAAAGTTAAAGTGAAGTCGCTCAGTCGTGTCCGACTCTTAGTGACCCCATGGACTACAGCCCACCAGGCTTCTCCGTCCATGCGATCTTCCAGGCAAGAGTGCTGGAGTGGGGTGCCATTGCCTTCTCTCTCAATATAGTATGCTAATGCATATATATGGAATTTAGAAAGATGATAACGATAACCCCATGTGAGACAGCAAAAGAGACACATGTATAGAAGTCTTTTAGACTCTGTGGGAGAGGGCGAGGGTGGTATGATATGGGAGAATGGCATTGAAACATGTAAATTATCATATGTGAAATGAATCACCAGTCCAGGTTCAATGCATGATACCAGGGTGCTCAGGGCTGGTGCACTGGGATGACCGAGAGGGGTGGGATAAGGAGGGAGGTGAGAGTGGGGTTCAGGATGGGGAAAACATGTACACCCATGGTGGATTCAAGTCAATGTAAGGCAAAACCAATACAATATTGTAAAGCAAAATAAATAAATAAATAAACAGAAAAAAAAAAGAAAAAAATATATTATGTCAATGAATTTTGTTTTGTTTTCTTCCAGTATATTTTTCAGATAACGTCAGGTTAAAAAAGATGGAAAAGGAAATTGGACATATTTGGGATAAGAACAACATGATGATAAAACTTTGAAAGACTTCTAAATATAAAAATGAGGAAATATTAAAACTTCACTTTAAGGATTTTAGCATAAGTAGAACTGTGAATTCCCTTTGCAAATTCAAACCAAAAAGACTCTCTAAGATGAAGTTCTTTAATGCATAGATGTGTTTTGTACATTATACACCCTTTCATGACAATTACTAGTCTCTTATGACATTATATAATACAGATTAACTTTAGGAAACATGTTCTTATTTTATCCTTACTGTTGTGATCACAGTTATAAAACCCTTCTAATGGCTATGATCTAAAGAAGGTCAAGAATCAGTATTTCTTTTCACTGGACAATTAGAAGGCTTAAAATGTGAACTTTCTACTGAATGCCAGACTTCCTTCAAGATGTTTTCACTTGGGTTTTCCACGGGCTGATATTGATTTCCTTCTTCAGTGCAATCTCTTTTCATGTAGTAATGCCTTGAGCAGAGCAGAGATTCATAAAGAATTTGAATTTTTATCTGTTGAATACTTATTTTCAAAACTTATATCACCCCCTTCCTTTGTATCAACCGAGCAGGGCTAAATCATTTTCCATTAGAATTGTGTTTCATAAGGTAGGTTCAGAATTTCAAATAAAAGGATTGGATAAACCATAGCAATAACTTAGAAGATAATTTCGAGAAAGGTGAGGAGAAACACCTCCCAACTTCCAAGTGGCACAGCTGGTAAAGAATCCACCTGCCAATGCGGGAGACAGAGACTCAGGTTCGATCCCTGGGTTCAGAAGATTCCCTGGAGTAAGTAATGGCAACCACTCCAGTATTCTTGCCTGGAAAATTCCATGGCCAGAGGAGCTCAGCAGTTCAATCCATGGGGTCCCAAAGAGTCAGACATGACTGAGCTCACACACATACACACGCACAGACAACTCTCAAGTGATTTTATGGGTGGGAGGGGTACAAATACTTCACTAATTTATACTCACATTTGCTTCATTTTATTTTTCCCACTACAATTTTCACTTTATCCCTACTTCATCAACAATTTATTTTCAATGTTGTTTTATCTGGCTTTCATGAATGTTTTAAGCTGATATTGGCTGACATCATCCATTCATGTGCATTTCAAGTGCTCTTCCCTCAGAATCCAGCCTAGCCTGCTGTGAGAAACAATTCTTTCTACTCTGTCCAAATTTTAGAGAAAACGAAATGGATGTATATGTAAGAACTTACATTCCTAAGGCAAGAATGCTTCTAAAATTTCTGTTTTGGGCCAATTAATTCAGTCAATAGATGACCTTGCTTTCCTGTAATGCAGGCACTTTCTGTACTTAATTAAGGACACAGCTTTGATTTTTTTTTTTCCTTTTCTTCAAAATATCACTGATGTAAGACAATTATTATAGTAAATAATTACTTCTCTGGATAAAAGAGAGCACTTTCTGGAGGTAGATTAGGCCAAAATAAGTACTTTCCTATTTTATACTGTCTTATAATTGCTTTCCTGAATATTCATTAGAAGGACTGATGCTGAAACCAAAGTTCCTTTGGCTATCTGATGTGAAGCGCCAACGCATTAGAAAAGACCCTGATGCTGGGAAAGATTGAAGGCAGGAGGAGAAAGGGACGAAACAGGATAAGATGGTGGGAAGGCATCACTGATTCACTGGGCATGAGTTTGAGCAAGCTCTGGGAGTTGTTGATGGACAGGGAAGCCTGGCGTGCTGCACTCCATGGGGTCAGAAAGAACCGGACTGACTGAGCAACTGAACAACAACAAAACTGCTTTGAAGACTTTTCAAAATAAAGCCAGTATATGAACTTGCAGTTAAAAATATATCTGTTTATAATATAATGTGCAAATCGTTATAAAAGTAAAAAAAAAAAATCCAGAAAGACTTCCCTCCTAAATTGCTTTCTGGAAGGAAAACAGTCATGCTAAAAATAAAGATGTCACCATCCTGGAAAAGCTTGAAAATCTGAAAATACAAAATACTGGTGGAATGTGGAGCTCCCAAGACTTGAACTTTGCTACTGGGAGTGTAAGTGAGTACATATACTTCAGAAACAGCTGCTGTTCTCTGTTCAGTCTCTCAGTCCTATCTGACTCTTTCGACCCCATAGACCACAGCACACCAGGCTTCCCTGTCCACCATCTCCCAGAGTTTGCTCAAACTCATAACCACTGAGTCAGTGATGCCATCCAACCCTCTCATCCTCTGTTGCCCGCTTCTCCTCCTGCTCTCAATGTTGCCCAGTATCAGGGTCTTTTCCAGTGAGTCAGCTTTTCACATCAGGTGGCCTAAGCATTAGAGTTTCAGCTTCAGCAACAGTCCTTCCAATGCATATTCAAGGTTGATTTCCTTTAGGATGGACTAGTTTGATCTCTTTGCAGTCCAAGGACTCTCAAGAGTCTTCTCCAGCACCACAGTTGGAAGGCATAAATTCTTCATCACTCAGCCTTCTTTATCGTCCACTGTCACATCCGTACATGACTACTGGAAAATTAGAGTAACCAATAGTAACGAGCAGACCTAGTACCCAGATGCTTGTCTCTAACATCATTTACTAAATAAAGAAACCGAGCTCCTTGGAGAAATGGCTGATTCTAGAGTTGGAACAGAAAATTAAACGCATAAAGTCCATCTTAAAAAATTAAGTTAGATTAAAAACTCAGTTCCTCGGTGGTACTAACCACACATTGAAAGTGCTCAGAAGCCCTATATGGGTATTGACTGTGATGTTACAAAGTGTAGACAGCACATTTCCTTCAGTACAGCGAGTCTGGTTAGAGTGCTGCTCTGGAGAAACTGTTTCAAGTGTATACCAGTAAATATATACAGGAATCTTCACAAGAGCATCGCTTCTGATTTTTAAAAATGATAAAAGCTAAACAAGTTCTGTCAACAGAGGAATGAATAAATTATGACATATCCACAAAGTAGATTCTTATACTACAGTGAAAATTAACGGACTATAGGTTTATACATCAACATGACTGAATCTTTAAAATGTGGAGTGGAGTGAAAGATGCAAATTTCAAAAGTCTCATTTATTATGAATTCAATTTTAAAAATTAAGAAACTACAAAACCTAATAATGCATTGTTTTAAGAATATGTATGTTGTAAAACTTTAAGGAGAAACAAGAGAATAGTAGCAAAATTCAGTTCAGTCCGCTGGGATGGAGGAAAATAAGGGCTCTTACTGGTGGAAATATTTGGAATTTCAATGGCATGGATAAGTCTTTTGCTAAGTTTTTAGGTTACAATGGTGATGACTGCAGATATATTTGTTTGTTATTATGCTTCACAGTTTTCATGTTAGTACCAGTTTCAAATATATCTGCCAAAGCTTTCTCTGATTTCTTCTTTTATTACATATCTTTCCTCAGTTATGAATTTCTCATCCCTGTGTTCAAGTTTTGCTCCATTAAAGCAGTTCAAGTTAAAAACTTACCGGCTAGCATGGATTTTACTATTGTTTCTTGACCCTGTAAATGGTTCTTGTGCTTCCAAATTTGCATTGCTACATTTGAGTTTGGATTTTTAGCCTAATTTAGCACTTCAACTCAAAATGAATATTAATATAGCTTCTCAATTCAGGGGATATTATTCTGCAAGTCAAATAAGCAAGGCCAATTCAGACAATCTACTATTTAATCATGTATCATCCAAATACTGACTCTTCATATAACGGAGCATCATTACCTAAAACAATCAACAGCCCTTAAATTGTACAAAATGTTTCAGAAATCGCTTAGTAGACTTTATTAATATTCCACAAAATACTACTGATGCTATTTCATTCATATTTCAAAATCCTCTCCTTGATTTACTTAACTAAATCTCTACCCACTGTTTCTAATTCTTTATTAAATACTAATTTCCTTTTATATCCTGCTAGGGTTTCAAAAATAGTAATCCAATGGGAAAGCCTATTTAAATTTTTTTTCAGTTATTTCCCATGCTGATTTTCTAAATTACTATATTTTTCATATTCACATTTTAAAACAAATTATGTATTTAGCACAGATAGATATTCTGATTATTTTCAATAATACATAGATTTTTGAATTATTTAACCTATTTTATTTTTAATTATAATGTTTAAAAGTGCTCTGCTATTTAGAAATTGAATATGAGGAAAAACAAAATCAGGTTAATAGAAAAATAAGCAGTCCTTCCCAATTAGCTAAGGATTTCTAACAGATATAAATTAGAGAAAAGAAACTCCATTGTCAAAAGGAGCAAACAGATTTTTACTGTAATCATTATTTCATTGTCTTTTTTGGTACAGACAAGCTTCATTACCACTTCCACAATATGAAGAAAATAAAAAGGTGAAAATGTACAATATTGTAAAAAAGGTTGAAAGTTAACTAAATCAGTAATAAATGTCCATCAATAACAAGACCACTAGAACTAGATAGAAAAACACCCAGAAGCCATGTGTGCTATGCCACCACCTCCCCCAAAATAATACAAGTAGAAATACCCCTCCTTATCGTCCCCTTTGTCTATGTCTTGAAACAACCAAAATTTTGTTCCAAGTCCTGCAAATATCTGAAGTGGCCTAAGATATACTTTCACCCACCAGTAACTCATTCCCTATTTTCAGTTAGAAACCCCAAATTCCAATCAATACATGTGCAGAGAGAGTGGAGGGAATTTGCAATGGCAGGAGGGAAACTGGAAGCTGTCATTTCTAAAACGTGGAGAGGTGAGAATCCGGCAACGATAGAAACAGGAAGAACCTGGTCAGCAGTGTTTATTGAAGACTGAACTTTCTATTTTTCTGCTCTGTTTATATATTTTCTTAATTTTATTGGATTATAGTTGACTTACAATGTTGTGTTAGTTTCATGTGTATAGCAAGGGGATTCAGTTGTACATATATCCATTCTTTTTTAAATTTTCTTATATAAATTATTCCTGAATATTGAGTAGTTAGTACAGAACAGTAAGTCCTTCTAGATTGTGTATTAATATTTTAAATATAGTAGTGTGTGTATGTTAATCCGAAGCTCCAGATTTATGCTTCCCCACTATGTTTCTCCTTTGGTAACCATAAATTTATTTTTTATATTTGTAAGTCTGTTTCTGCTTTGTAAATAGGTTTATTTGTATCATTTTAAAAATTAGATTCCACATATGAGTGATATGATATTTGATTTCTCTGTCTGACAATTCTCTTAATATAATAATTTATAGGTCCGTGCATGTTGTTGCAAATGGCATTGCTTTGTTCTTTTTTGTGACTTAATAGTATTTCATTATTTATATGTACCACATCTCTTTTATCCACTCATTTGTTAATGCTTCCAGGTCCTATAATTCTTCCAGGCTACTGTCAATAGCGCTGCAATAAACTTAACTAAAAATAAAACTACCATATGATCCAGTAATCCCACTCCTGGGCATATATCCAGAAAAACCATAATTACAAAAGATACATGCACCTCAATGGTTTGTTTATATTTTTAAAGAGCCAGGTATTACAAATAGAAACATCCATACTAGATGAAAGTAAGTACAAATCTGGTAACTGAACTGCCTGTCCATCCATCTTCTCCCTACTGTTCACTACCTGCCCCATCCTGACACCATGGGAGGGAAATCAGACAGAGGCTGTATGACATTTGGATTTAACAGCAGAAATCAAGACTTCACCAAGGTGAGATTACATCTGAGGTGGGCCTAGATGAATGAATTGAATTTATATGACCACAGAATGGAGGGAAGTTGATCCATGTAGATATACTACAAACAGTGAAGGTTACAGAGGATAAAGTTTGAGGAAGAGTGATGATCCAGTGTATGTGACAAGCTTTATAATTCTTCAGTTAAATGGATTATTTTTGTTTTCTTGTCTGTTTTTATTTTTCTAACCTTAGAGCCATTTTAAGGTGCACAAATTAAGGGCCATAGAATAACTGAATATGTATTGTATTTTACATATGGATTCATTTATATAGTTAGAAGAAAAGAGAATTGTTATTCCCCAGTCATATATATATATATATACACCAGTTAATAATTTCTGATAAAATACCCTTGTTTGCAATATTATCTTATTATAAATTCATATAAAATTTATTGACAACTATCACCTTAGCAGTTTTTTATATTAGTGACTCTAAACCTACAATTTTCTGGCTTTCACTTTTTTTTTTTCCTTCAAATTTGGTCTTTCCCAGGTGAATTGTTTTCCATTTATCTTGATTAAACCTCACTCTATCGATTCCTGTCCTTTCTCTAACTTCTCAGAAACCTGCTGTATATTAATTCTGTTTTCTGTGGTATTAGCTGTCCCTCCTGGCACTGGGTAACATTTAGGAAAGTTTTAAAATCCAGCAACATTGAATAACCTCCCTTTCAAATTTTGGATGCTATATTTAATTTGAATTATATGAGAAAACGTGTGCATGCATATTTTACCTTAGGATGGAAAATTCTTTCTGTTCCAATAATTTGCTCTTGCTTCATTGGAGAAAATTATAACATTTAAGAATAATCTAGTAAAAAGTGAAGCTTTAATATTAGCCATCCTTTACAATGGGACAAAATAAAAAGTTGATATCCTAAAATCAAGATATATGTAGTGTTTGGGATTTGTGATAATATGCAGTATAAAATTAATGTTTAATTACTTTTGATTTTATTTTTATGTGCATTGAATATTAAACATTCATTCATTCATGTAATCCTCACAAGAATCCTAAGAATGAACAGTTAAGTAATGCAGTGTGATGCACTGAAGTGGGATCTGAACCCAGTTACTTCTGACTTTTTTTCCACTGTTATACCATGCTGTTTTTAATTAATTGATTCAACTTAAAAACTAATTTTTATAGTCTCGTATATTACAACGTACTGCTGGATACTGGAGACATAGTGATGAACAGGCAAATTTTCAGGTCTCTCACATCTTAATGTCTGTAAGGAAGACAAAACTCTTCCGTTCATTCATGTTCTTTTCTTTGCTGCACAGAAAATGAAGCTGTCAGACATAAGCTCCCCAAAATAATCTTCTCTCTTCCTCAGAATGTATTTGTTCCCCTTCCATCTTTACTCCTCTCCATTCCACCTCAGAGGAAGGAAAATCCATTCTCTCCTCTCGGGTCAACTGCCAACTGCCAAAACTGGTTCTGGTTCCCTGTACCCCCAGCATTTCTGGAAACTTTATCTATCCATTATCACAATCCTCTCATCTTCAGTATTTCCTTCTCAACTGATCATTCCCTTTGGCCAAAAAATCTCCAAAACATGTATTTTTTAACTTTTTGGTCTTCCACCTTCCTCAAGCTCTGCTTTCTCTATGTCCTCAGCAATAGCTTTAACAGATTTCATCTCTTCCATGCATCCTATTTACTCTTCAAAACAATACACAGTATGACTTTTGCCTCTCCATTGTTCCACTTGAAGAGAAAGGGAGGGATCAAATACCCCAGGCTTTCACTCCACAAGTACAGCCCAAGGAAAGTACTTTCCTCAGATTCCCAGAGCTGCCCCAGGTTAGGCTGTGGTCACCCGTGGGGGACACTGCTGCCTGGCTGCACCCACTTCATGCTCACCTCCCACTGCCTGGCCTACGTCATCTAAACGTTATCCACCCAAGTCTTCGCCTCAGCGTCTGCTTCTGAGAAAACCTAAATTTAGAAGAAACATCTTCAAGCCAAGTTCTGTCAATTCTCGTTCTTTACTTTCTTCCCAAATACTCTCTTTCCCCCCCGACCTCTTTCTGTAATTGCTGTGTTTTCAGCTCTCATCTTCCGGTTCCTGTACTAACTCGTCTCACTGACTCTACCACCTTCTCCCTCTAAACCATCGCTTATATGCTTTGAGTACATTTTTTTCTAAGATGCAAACCTTCTTATGTCATTCTTTTGCTTAAAATATTTGATGTCTGCCTTCTTGTCTGTGAATGAAGTTAATGTCAGTGATATGGGATACTAGGCCCTTCCTAAATTTGCACCAACCTACCTTTTTGGGCGTACATCCTGCCAAGCTCCCCGTGGCTTCCCATTAGTTAGTTCAATTTATCACTGAGTTAGTGATACTTTCCCTAAACAAACGCCATTTACTTTCATAACCTTTGCCTTTGCACACACGGTTTTTTCTTCATGGAGTGCCCTTCCCTCTTTTCCTCTTTCCCTCCCTTGGAAACTCATTTATTCTTCAAGAGCCCATTCAGATGCATCATCTCTAGAAAACATTCCTTATTTTTCCTGAACAGGGCTCAGTGTCTTACATGATGGGGCAGTACTTCATTCAGATCTCTGTCATACTACTCACGATTTATTGAAATTAACATTTGTGTCTCTTTCTCTTTCACTAGACTCTGAGTTCTCCCATGTCAAGACCATAACTTACTGATCTTCTTGATTCTAAATACTGGCAATAATATCTAGCAATAGCAGCTGGATAAAGAAACGAATGACAGGAATTGAAATTAACTGACGTGAAAGGAAAGAAGCAAGAGGGACTGTTTTAGGCTTTTGCTATCCCGACCCTTGTATCCTCTTCCTCCCCACCACCATATATAAACCACAATTACTGAAATACATTTAATCATCAAACTTTTTACTAAAACTTTTTTACAAACCTTTTACTTCAGTGTTAGACCCAAAAAATGCTAGAAATCAAATGACTTGGGAATTAACAATGTATGTAAATTAGTTTTATTGCTAAAGTGAATTATTTCCAGTTTCAGTGTGAGAAGATTAAAAACCAAGAAGCAATGAGTCTCTGAAGAAGTAGGGCCAGTGGCAGGATGAATCCATTCCTTTGTAAAAATGAACTGTGTCTGTGTGAGTTTTATATTATATTGGGTTGGCCAAAAAGTTTCTTTGAGTTATCCATAAGATGGTGCAGAAAACCTCAACAAACTTTTTGGCCAACCCAATATATTTCCATAAATGTTCTGCTAAACTCATGTTCTTTCTTCTACTACCAAAATGTGTCTATTAATATCTCATTTCCTTAGGCCTTTGCTCTGTACTTCCCAGGGTAATACTAGATAAACTTAAGTAATCAGATTGTTAAACCAGTAGGTCTCATACTTGTCCACACTCATGGACAAGTACACTTATATGAGTATGGCTTGTAAGAGTATGTACTAGGAAGAGTATTTTCTTTAAGAATTTCTCAATCTTTCCTCAAAGTTTAAGCTTAAAACTCCAAGTATGAAAGTGAAAGTGTTAGTCGCTCAGTCGTGTCCGACTCTTTGCGACCCATGGCCTGTAGCCCCCCAGGCTCCTCTGTCCATGGGATTCTCCAGGTGAGATTACTGGAGTGGGTTGCCATTTCCTTCTCCAGGGGATCTTCCCAACCACAGATCAAACCAGGGCCCACATTGCAGGCAGATTCTTTACCATCTGAGCCACCAGGGAAGCCAGGCCTAGAAACATGAATTTTTTAAAGTATTCCAGGTGATTTTGAAGCTCATTCAGGTTTGGAAACTCTAGCCTGGCAAATATGTAGCCTCTTTTGCATTTCATTTACATCAATTAATTAAGTATTCAGTGAGTGTTGATTACATGTTTAGCATAGGGGGATAATATATATGTATTGTTTCATAGTGTATGCAAACTACCCCACCTTCCCACCCAGTGGCAACCCCTGTACCCCTAGCATCTTCCGTTACTGGGCATTCATTGCCTCCAGTTGTTATGGGTAAACCAGTTTAAGAGAGCTGATGGCAGTCTCCATAGAAGGTGAAAATGATTTGAAGGAATGTGTTGTTTGACAAATATATTTCCTTTCCCTTTATCTTTGTCCACCCACCATTTCTCAGATGATAAACTTTCTGTACTGAGGGTGAGGAGGGAAAAGTGACAGAACACCGAGGTATGTTTAAATATTCAAGAGAAGAGGGCTTGGAATAAAAGCAAGTTCCAAAGTTATCTTCTTGTTCTTAACAACCCCCATCAGCAAAGCACACATATGCATCCTTATAGTATCAGAATTGTTGGAGGGGAAGTGACAGCATGGCCAGAGACAGCCTTCAGGCTTTCCCTTGAGCTGATCCATAGTAGCTGCGGCTAAGTCGCTTCAGTCATATTCTGCTCTATGTGACCCTATGGACTGTAGCCTGCCAGACTTTTCTACCCATGAGATATTCTAGGAAAGAATATTGGAGTGAGTAGCTGTTCCCTCCTGCAGGGAATCTTCCCAACCCAGGGATCAAACCCAGGGATCTTATGGGTTCTATACCACTAGCATCACTTGGGAAGCCCAGTTCTATGTAGAAAACAAAGCAAATTTTCTCACGTCCTAGAAAGGATCAAGGAATTATCAGGTATTGAGCCAGATCTGAGAATGTCCTAAACTTTGGATGACAAAACTATAACCTATATGGTTCAAAACTATAACCTATATGGAACAAAAGCTAGCCTGACTGATTCAAAATTTTCTCAAGTCCTAGAAAGGATCAAGGAATTATCAGGTATTGAGCCAGATCTGAGAATGTCCTAAACTTTGGATGACAAAACTATAACCTATATGGTTCAAAACTATAACCTATATGGAACAAAAGCTAGCCTGACTGATTCATATTGATGTTTGGCAGAAACCAGTAAACTTCTGTAAATTACCCTTTAATTAAAAAAATATATATATATTAGAGAAAAAAATGAAAAAAAAAAAAAAAGCCAGTCTAAGTAGATAATAACAAGTTATCAAACTCAGCAATCTCCCAAGACTATGGGCATCCTCAGGCATGGGTGGGGTGTGGACCCTGAAGTGAGGACGTCTTGAATTGACTGAAGGCAAATGTCTGCCACATAGAAAAATGAGGGCAAAAATAAAATTCTTTCTATTTATAGAAATTGAAAGAAAAATATGCCTCTTGCATAGTTGGATTTGTGGTCTGGTATTTATGCCAGTGCTTTAGCATTTACCTAAAGCTGTGGGAGACTCTAAAAGCAGAGAAAATTGCAGTGTCCCTTCCCTTAAAGGCATCTGTAGAAAGATGCAGGGAAGGAAAACAAGCTTTGGAGTCCAATACACCCAGGGTGAATCCTGGGTTCCTCCAATAGCTAGGTGTTTATATTCACCAAGGCATACTTTCATCATTTATAAACTGAAGATGGTGTTTTAGAGTTAAATGAGGGATAGATGTTAAAAGGGCCTTCCCTGGGGCTCAGGGATAAAGAATCCACCTGCCAATGGAAGAGACGCAGGTTTGATACCTGGCTCATGACGATCCCCTGGAAAAGGAAATGGCAACCCACTCCAGTATTCTAGCCTAGGAAATCCCACAGACAGAGGAGCCTGGCAGGCTACAGACTGTGAGGTCGCAAAGATCTGGACACAACTTAGCGATTAAACAACAAAACAACTGAAGTTAAAATCCTGGATACATGTTACAAACTCAACAACTGTTAGTCCCTTTATTTCTTCAGAGTATTTCATCTTAATTTAGAAGCCGTATTTATCTAAAAGAAAGCATAATCATGCCAAGGTCTAATGACTCAATTCTATAACTTTTTATAAAACATGACTTTGTGATTTCTGTCCCTGTGTGAATCTGTGAAAGAAGGTGATGCTGTGCTGCCGGTGAGTGACAACTCCTTCCCTCCCACCCAACATGCTAGTGAAGTAGCTGCTCTGAAATTTCTTCCATGTTTGAATCAGAGTGTAAGCCAAATCACTCTACTTACAATTAGCCACAAAGAGCTAATCTGTAAGCTCAAGGTATTGTCCTGATTATAATTGCAGGGGAGAGCTTTTTATTTTTACTCAAGAGTGGTAAGGTTTTGTGCAACCAAATTTGAATTGTAAAATCCACTTCAAGCACTCCCTCTTTAAGTGCTGGTCTCTGCAGATGTAGGAAGTAAAAGTGAGGATTCTAATTTATAGTCAGTGTTATGATGCACAAGGTAACCGTAGCTTTCAGATAAGGAAAGTGGGGACTTGACACAGCAATTTAGAGTTTTTATACTTAGTATCATTTTCCTGTTAATGGGTCCATTGGTAATCATAATCTTGGGCCATAAAAGTTGGTGTTAACTTTACTTTGTCATTCCCAAATTTTCACCTGATTTTTTTCTCTTATTCAAACAATCATTGACAATTATAGCTGAAGAGGTCTGTAGAGACCACAAAACCCAGGGAGAGTAAAGTGGCTATCTCTGGGCAGAAGTCTACCTACAGATGGTTTTGTTGTCTCCCAACAAAATGTTTCTTTCTCCTTTTCATTTTTCTAGGCTTTTTTTTTTTTTTCTTTTCTGTTTTGTTATTGCTCATTTCTTTATTTCTGCTTTTTCGAAATCAAAGCATGATCCAAAGTAGTGCCCAGATCTTAAGTGAATGTTTGTATATGTATATGCCTCTGTATACCACACCCCAGTGAAGATACTGGAAATTTCCACAGAGTCTTCTTATAGCCTTCTTGAAAGTGAACAGGCAAATGTTAGTCGCCCAGTCGTGTCCAGCTCGTTGCAACCCCATGGACTGTAGCTTGGCTTCTTCGTCCATGGAATTCTCCAGGCAAGAATATTGGAGTGGATTGCCATTTACTTCTCCTGGGGATTTTCCTGACCCACAGATCGAACCCTGGCCTCCTGCATTGTAGGTGGCTATTTTACCATCTGATCCACAAGTCTCAGTTCAGTGAGTGAAGTGAGTGATGTCGCTTAGTCATGTCCGACTCTTTGCGGCCCCATAGACTGTAGCCTACAAGGCTCCTCTGTCCATGGGATTTTCCAGGCAATAGTACTGGAGTGGATTGCCATTTCTTTCTCCAGGGGATCTTCCCAACCCAGGGCTCGAACCCAGGTCTCCTGCATTGTAGACAGACGCTTTACCATCTGAGCCACAATTTCTCCCCTCCTCACTACCCACAACCGCATCACAACCGTGGCCACCAAAATCCGTCAGAGGGTGTGAGCCACCATCATAGCTCATGGGAAATAACTGCAGTAGTCTCCAAGAGATCTCTGCTTTTACCCTTATTTCTCCACAATCTATTCTCAATACAGTATCAAAAATAACCCAGTCAAATCGTGAATCAGATTATGCACGCTTCTGCTCGAAATCCTCCATTGATTTGCCAGTGATTTGGGGGGATCTGTTTCCTGAAGCAAAGAAGTAAAAGCAAAAGTAAGCAAATGGAACCCAATGAGACTTGAAAGCTTTTGCACAGCAGAGACCTGGTCTGCGTTGGTCACTGCTCACTGCGTGCTTGTGTGCTCAGTCATTCAGCTGAGTCTGACTCTTTGCGACCCCGTGGACTTGTAGCCCAGCAGGCTCTTCTGTCCTTAGGATTTTCCAGGCAAGAATACTGGGGTGAGTTGCCACTTCCTTCTCCAGGAGATCTTCCTGACCCAGGGATTAAAACTAGGCTTCCCACACTGCAGGCAGATTCTTTGCCATCTGCTGCTGCTGCTGCTGCTGCTAAGTCACTTCGGTCATGCCTGACTCTGTGGGACCTCATAGACGTTAGCCCACCAGGCTCCCCCGTCCCTGGGATTCTCCAGGCAAGAACAATGGAGTGGGTTGCCATTTCCTTCTGCAATGTGTGAGCAGAACCCAAAATAATCACTCTTCTAACCTCTATCCCCAAAGATTAATTTTTGCTTTTGAATTATGTATAAATGGAGTCATATAGTATGTAATCTATTGTATGTGTGAATACAGCTGCTGTGAATAGTCTTGTTCATGCCTTTGGATGGACATGATCACTCATTTCTAATGTGTATCTACCCTGGAATAGATTGACAGGTCACAAATTATAAATATTTCGTAAATATGCTTACAACTGCCATGCAGTTATGCAGTTTTCCCAAATGATTGAATTAATTTATATGCTCACCAGCAAAATATGAATTCCAGGAGCTCCACATCCTTACCAATACTTGGTAAAGTGCTTTCAATAAATTTGAATTTGAATATATCTAGGATCTGTATGGTCTTCCTCAGGCCATTTAACTTCCCATTGTCTTATATCTAACCATCTCATACTCACAACCTAAGTCCTGAGACTTAAGGCCTGAGAGGTTTTCAAGCTAGGCAACTAACCTGAATCACATCCAATTTCCCATTTATTAAATTAAGTGAAAAGTGGTCCCAGGAAGTTTAACTAGCCAACTCAGTATCACATAGCTGGCAACAAATTTAGAACTGGGTCTCAGGCTGGACCCCTACACTAGTTCTCTTTCCACGACCTGGCACTGTCGCCCCCGATGAGCAGCCCCTATTTTAACTCTTCTCTCTACTTGCTAAATCTCCTTTCAAACAACTTTGTAAAAGGAGATGTGCCCTTTGGTGAACTGCCTCACTTGGTGCCGTATTTTTGGCTGTAATCACAACGGTTTTTGGCTTATTTTCTGGAACAATACATGCAAAGTATCAATTCTAATATATGTTACAAAAGACCAGGGGGAAAAAAGACTGGAATGGGAATCAACTGACCACCTGCTGGTTTTCACAAGCTTATTCAAGAATAAAGGATGCTATTAATCTTGAAAATAGTATCATTCTCATTCTGCCTCAAGGGCTATATTACCAGATTCACCAAACCTCCATGGAAAAGTGTAGTGGTTTCCTGGCAGGTATTTCCTCCTGGTCTCCATCTGCTTCATGTAGTATAAACACTTGCTTAAAAGCAAGGAGTTGTTGCTGTTCAGTTGCTAAGTCATGTCTGACTCTGTGACCCCATGGACTGCAGCGCACCCGGACTTCGGGGTGTAAGTAAAGCTACATGAGAAATATAGCACGATTGGTATTAGGCAAAATCTATTAAGGAAAGTTGAAGAGTAACCAAGGGTACTGTGATGCTATCTATTGACTTTTCCTCAGTTTCCTCACATATAAAATGAGAAGTTAGCTAACTTATTTGTAAGATCACCTAAAATATAGCACGATTGGTATTAGGCAAAATCTATTAAGGAAAGTTGAAGAGTAACCAAGGGTACTGTGATGCTATCTATTGACTTTTCCTCAGTTTCCTCACATATAAAATGAGAAGTTAGCTAACTTATTTGTAAGATCACCTTAAGCTTGGTAGTTCTATGAATAGATTAGCCATAAATAAAATTTACATGAAAGCAGGAAAACATAAAACAAGCCCAGAGTTTATTTATGAATGTCTAGGTTTGAGAAACAGACTTAATAATGTAAAATGGAGACAACTGCCACCTGATAAACTAGCATTTCCATTAATTGTTCATCAGCATGAGCTTGTTCTTATTATCACTTTATCATCCATCATCACTCATCTTCCTCTTAATGTGCCTTCCAACTGTATTTGATTAAACAAATTTATACTTAATGTTTGACAAAGAAATATTTTCTTTTCCTATAGAGTTACTCTGTATCAAAGTGATATATCCTTTACTGTTTTATCTGAGGAAATATGGGATCAATTATTATGCTATACAAGAGCAAAAGTCTGAAAGTAATAAATATATCTCTAATGAACAATATAAAATTGTATTTATGAGGTCTGAAATGAAATTAACATCAGTCATCTTTTCACTAAATGATCTGAAGCATATTTATTTCCTCAAAGGATCTGAAGTAATAGAATAAAAACTCAAGAACTTATGAGATTTCTCATACCTTAAAAAAAATAATAATAAGTCTTGTGAAAAAAACTAGATTAAAATTACCAGGGAGTGTCTTGATTTGTTTTGACAGATTGCTAACTCCAGAAACAAGACATTCTGTACCTGACTTAGGAATCACCTTCTCCCCTTGACATATGACGATTCATGTTTTCTTTAATTAGAAATTGATCAGAAGCCTAATAAAGTTTGATGAGTGATAGCACTAAAAATCCCTTTCACAAAAGGCTAAACTCTGTCTCCTCACAAATTTTCTCCCCTTGAATTCACTTCATGTCCCCAGTCCATATCTGAAGAGAGGATGAGGTGGAAATTAAACTACTTTTCCTTTGTAAAGTTTCTCACTAAATTTTAAATTACTAGGAGCAGTTCTGATGAGTAGGTGAGAGTAACTGTAGAAGTATAAATAATCTTTTTGGATGTAGAGTAAAACAAATTAATTTGAAGGTTTACTTGAAGAAGTTTAAATTTATACAGGTGGAGGAACCTAGGATTAGTGGAGAGAAATAATTTGCTTTATGCCAACAAGACCTTTAGTTTGTGATTCATTCAGACGAAAATCTTCAACCCTCCCCTGCATTGTATGTATCACATCTTCCCTGTAGTCAGGATTTATTGTGTATATATGTTGATATATATATATATGGCATATATCTGTATCCTAAAGCTCAAGATAGATATAGAAATGAAATACATGACTCCAGACCTATAGCTCCAGACATCTGAAACTCTTGTGATAATAGGTAGTCAAGAGCTCTTACTATCCTTTACCAGGAGAATCAAACAGAAAAACAGATGAAATGAAAAAGTCTAACCTGAAGGAAAGCAGGCAGAGCACAGCTAAACAATGCAGAAACAAGACACAGAGACACTTCTCGGCTAGTAGGATCTGCTGGGTTCAGAAAGGGGCCCACCCAGCATCAGGGTCACCAGTAGGGTCAAGGCTGTTACCATGAGCAGCAGCAGGACAGAGAAACAGACAGGGGAAAGTGGGGTCACGGCTCGATGACAAAGCAAGTGAGAAGAGATAAGAAAGTAGTAATATGGTCATCGATAAGTGTCAAGAAGCTGTTAGACCAGACATACTTACCTAGGACCAGAAAGATCACAAAGAAGTAAGAACAACACAATACATCTGAGAGAAAATATCCTAGTGACATTTGAGTTTTGTCTTTCCAAGGATTCTTATTGTTGCATAGTTCATGTGATAGTTCATCTGGAGATATGACAAGAGATTCCCTTGGCAATTCTGGTCCAGGTCACTGTTCATTAGCAGGAGGATCTTAGACCCAGAGGCTGTGATTTTATTCTCATCTAACCAAATCTTCTCTAGATCCATGCTAAATACTAGTCATCATAGATAGCTTTGAGCATTTCCCAAGAAGTAAGTAGAGGCTCTGAGTCTCTTAAAGCTTTCATTGTTAGTTTCTGTCCCAAGATAAGAGTGCCAATCCAACAGCTGAGCTTTTACCTGAGGTTCTGGTACAACCCAGAGAAACATTCGCGGGGGGTCGCAGAAGATAAGCAAAATATGCAATGTCAGGGGAAACAAAAATAACCACTTTGACCACTGCTTCCTTGAATGGCCTATGAGAAAACGGAACCTGGTTCCATGATTGAATCTCAGGGAAACTAGAAAAAAATGAAAAGATTTCTTACATAAGGTTGTATACAGGCCAGATTTGGGACACAGACCAAAGAAGTTTGCTATAAATTTTAGTGACTGCACACCTGAAAGAATGTATGCTTTAAACATTTTTCATGCCTGTATTACTGCAGTTTCAACTTCAAAATATTCTTCCCAATCACAATGAGGGCATTTGAGGAAAGAAAAAACAAATCTAAGTACAGTTTTAAAGCAATATTTTAACTCGTTGTTTTCAGGCTAAAGACAAAGGGATACATGAATGCTGCACTCTAGTTAGTAAATGTATTTCTTATGGGAGCATGGCAAGTTTGACTCTATCTAAGTATATGCTAAAATTGAACAATTAAGTAGATCCTTTATAGATTCTGAAACTCGGGTTTTTTATTATTGGAGAAAGAAATTTCAAATAAAGGGAAAGACTAGAATGAGTTCTGTGCTACTGGATTAGGGTCAGAAGTATTAGTATGAACTCATGGTCTTCTGATAAACAGAGATAGCTGACAGGTGGGTATGTAGGCAGGTAGACAGTGCCACTGTGTGTGCATGGGCTAATATTTATACATATGTTCTCCAATTCTGTCTGCTGAGAAAGCCTAGAAGCAATAACATCCAGTAGGAATGAACACATCTTAGAAACCACATCTTGACTTAAATATACTGTTCTCTAATACAAGGAAAATTTGGTTGATTCCAGAGCTGGGGTAGTGAGAAAATAAGATGAGCCGGTAACATCTTGAGGGGCTATAAAGTAAGGAACTGCTCCCAAATGGATGGGAGGCTTGTTGAAAGGGCACTGCTGCTAAGTCACTTCAGTCGTGTTCGACTCTGTGCGACCCCATAGACAGCAGCAATGGCACCCCACTCCAGTACTCTTGCCTGGAGAATCCCAGGGATGGGGGAGCCTGGTGAAAGAGCACAGCAACCAGCAAAAAGCTTCCAATGACTGAAATAGTCAGAACCTAATTAATTAATAGTTTTAGATCATCATCCATTGAATAAAGTAAGTGACCATTAACAAACAAATAGCTCTTGTTTACAGCAGAATTCTTATTATTAAACATGGAAGAATTAGGGAAGGCGACCATTACAACATCATGGGAATAATGTGCAGGCAAGATCTAGTGATGGATGCCACAATAATGAGTAAAGAGGAATTTGATAAACAAACCATATCCTCAAGATAGTTACCAGCTCTCCAGGGGATCTTCCCCACCCAGCGATCAAACCCAGATCTCCCACATTGCAGGCAGATTCTTTACCATCTGAGCCACCGGGGAAGCCCAATTATTAATTTTTAAAAAAAACTGAAAGATAAAGAAAGACTGAGCAACTGTCACAGACTTGGAGCGGTTAAAGACACAGGAAAACTGAGTGCAGTGTGGGATTGTGAGCTGGATCTTTGAACAAAGGAAGAACTTGAGTGAAAACACCACTGAAATCCAAATAAAGTCTGCAGTTGCCTTAATAGTACTGCACCAGTGTTAATTTCTCCATATTGGTGATTGCATGGTAGTACGTACACTGTCAACATTAGAAGAAACTGTAGGAAAGGTAGAGAGAAAATATCTGCTTTATTCTTGAAATTTTTATTTAAGACCTAAGTGATTTCAAAATAAAAAGTATTTAAAAATTAGCTTGTCTAAATATATCTGTTGTCTTCTCACTAAATGGATTGCATTGTATTGAAATGAATTAAACTCCAAGAATTTAAGATAGAGGAGGAAATGCAATGAAGGGGAAAAGAAAGACAATAGTGTGTCCCCAGAAATGAAGCCACAAAAGAATCCCAAAAGATGATGTCAGGCAGTGTCAGGGATAGGGGTCAGCTTAAGCCTAAGTGCATCCCACCACAGAGCTTTGGGTTTCCCAGGCAGTGCTGGTGTTAAAGAGCCCAGCTGCAGGAGACAATGAGAGACGAGGGTTTGATCCCCTGGAGGAGAGCAGGGCAACCCACTCCCGGATTCTTGCCTGGAGAATCCCATGGACAGAGGAGCCAGGCAGGCTACAGTCCATGAGGTTGCAAAGATTCAGACATGACCGAAGTGACTTAGCATGCAGCACGCACACAAAGAACTTTAGACTTTTGGAGCACTTTTAGTAGACTGTGGAGCCATGTCTTTCACAAGAACATTTACATTAGGGACTGAGGAAATTCTGAAGAGAACTTATCCAAATGCAGTGTTTCTAATTTCAGTTACTCTGCACACCGTTGTTACCATTTTTTTCACTTTTTCATTTTTTAAATGTTATTATCTTTAATTGAAGTATAGTTGCTGTATGATATTATATGTTACAGATGTAGTACACAGTGATTCACAATTTCACCAACATTTTATATTTAAAATATATAAATATATATATATTCACCATGTTTTAAAATATATAAATATTTTTTTTATATTTACCATTTAAAACAGTCACCGTGTTTTAAATATATCCTTGCAGCTTACTTTACACCTAACAGTTTGTAACTCATAGGCCACTTCCGCTACGTTGTCCCTCCCTCTTTGCCTCTCCCCACTGGTAACCACTGGTTTGTTCTCTGTATCTGTGAATCATTACCTGAATTATTGTCTGCTCAGGATTTTTCTTAGCATTGACCTTGAGACTACTTAAATAACTTGCTTTTTTCCTCTTTATGCTGCTTAAAATAATCTCACACTCCCTCACTGGTCCATATACTACAACAGAAATGCAACTGAGTCTTAGAGGTTGTGAAGGGCTATTACAAAAATAGAGGCAGAGATGTGTAGAACAAGCATAAGGACACCAAGAAGGATGTAGGGGAGTGAATTGGGAGATTGAGATTGACATGTTACACTATTGATACTACGTATAGATAACCGACTACTGAGAAAGGACTGGACAGCACAGGGAACTCTCCTCAGTGGTCCGTAGTAACCTTAATGGGAAGGAAATCCCCAAAGAGGGGATATGTGTACGTGTATAGCTGATTCACTTTGCTGCACAGCAGAAAGTAACACTACATTGTGAGGAAACTACATTCCAATAAAAAAAAATAAAAAAATAACAGTGATGCTAAGTGGACTTTTCCATATAACACATCTCACAGACAAACATACCATTGCTGCTGCTGCTGCTGCTAAGTCACTTCAGTCATGTCCA
>SJYX01015890.1:48818-62265 GCA_006410675.1 Oreotragus oreotragus
CCCACCAGGCTCCCCCGTCCCTGGGATTCTCCAGGCAAGAACACTGGAGTGGGTTGCCATTTCCTTCTCCAATGCATGAAAGTGAAAAGTGAAAGTGAAGTCGTTCAATTGTGTCCGACTCTTAGCGACCCCATGGACTGCAGCCCACCAGGCTCCTCCGCCCATGGGATTTTCAGGCAAGAGTACTGGAGCGGGGTGCCATTGCCTTCTCCAAACATACCATTATGGCAGCCTAAATAGACGGAAATAGAGAAGGAGAGCCAGGCGGTCTTGCAGCTATGGTATGAAAAACTCCGTTGCTCTGGAGCTTTAAGGGATCCAGAGAACACACGGAAGCGCTGGAGCCTGTAGAATATGAGGAGCAGAGACGGTGGACTCACAGGGCAGCAGAGGTAGTGGAGGGTGGAGGAGGGTGAGGCACTCAGCCCGCAGAGGAAAACAGATTCAGAGCTGGGAGCCAGTGCCTCCATCTCTGGAAGCGTTCAGAGCTGTCTAGTGAATAGAGGAAAGATTTCTTCTAACTGGCAATAGAACCATGCAGCTGTAAGGCCCTCTCAGGCAGTCGTGTGTGCTGGAAACTGCACTGAATGAGCTGGAGAAAAAAATGAGGAAAACAACGCTATTGCAAAGTGGTAGCACAAACTTGTATCATGAGTGCACGTGCAATATGTTTGGGGACCCTGAGAAATAACTCTGGGCCAAAGGGGTGACTTTATTTACACAGAGGTCCTGTATTGGACTTGGGAATAGAAGCCAGTGAAAATTAACCACACGCAGAGTAACTGCAATATACAGTTATGGGAGTGTAAATTGGTAAAGTCATTCTACAAACATCTGGCAGTGTTTAGTGAAATAAAGTGTGGGTATATCTTATGATCCCTTAATATGAGAAAAATTCCTACAGTCTTAGAAAATGTTTATTACAACTGGGTTTGTAATAGAACAAATTTGAAAGCAGTATAGACATTCATTGTTAGGTTATTGTACAAAACACACACACAAAGTATAGTAGACACATACCGTGAAACACTGGTGTTTCACGGTATGGGCTTGCAAGGATATGTGTGAAAGTACATGGTTTAAGCTGAAAAACAAAGAATTGAGAGAAAATGCAAATAGAATAATGAAATAGCTAACATATAGGTAACACATTACATGTCAGATACTATTGATTTCACACACTTTACATTTATTGGGCTTTCCTGGTGGCTCAGAGAATCTGTCTGCAGTGCAGGAGACCCGGGTTCGATCCCTGGGTCAGGAAAATCCCCTGAGAAGGAAATGGCAACCTACTCCCACACTCTCGCCTGGAGAATTCCATGAACAGAAGAGCCTGGTAGGCTACAAACCATGGGGTCACAAAGAGTCAGACATGATTGAGTGGCGAACACTTTCACTTTCAGTTTCACGTGTATTAGCCTATTTGCTTCATGCAAAAACCCTCTGAGGCTATGTCTGAGGACACTGAAGCACAGGGAGACTAAGTGACTTGCCTAAGATAAAATAGCCAATAAGTGGAAAACAAAACAATTAGAACGAAGCGATCTACCTTAAATTCATGTTTTTAACCACTACAGGATCTCCAGTAAAAAATAGGAAGTTACTTTGAGCTGAATGCACTATTGTAATTTAAAGACACATATATCAACGTTAAAGCATAAGTGCAACAAGGATACCTACGTTTCCAAGAACATGTACCAAAAGAAAAACTATATTGACTATGACTGTTGGGGGTGGAACAGGTGAGGGTGAAAGTGAAAGCCGCTCAGTCCTGTCTGGGTCTTTGCGATCCCGTGGAGTATACAGTCCATGGAATTCTCCAGGCCAAAACACTGGAGTGGGTAGCCTTTCCCTTCTCCAGAGGATCTCCTCAACCTAGGAATCGAACCAAGGTCTCCCATATTGTGGGTGGATTCTTCACCAGCTGAGCCACAAGGGAAGCCCAAGAAGACCACCAACATGGGTAGCCTACCCCTTCTCCAGAGGATCTTCCCAGCTCAGGGATCGAACTGCAGTCTCCTGCATTGCAGGCTGATTCTTTACCAACTGAGCTATCAGGGAGAGTGAAGAATAGGGTCAAAAGAGGAAAGTAAATAAAATTAAATTAAATTAGCAACATAAAATAGGAGTAAGGCTAAAAACTGACAAGGCAAATGGGAGAATTAAGAGAGAGTTAAGAGAAAGTCAGTGTGCCAGTGGTGGAAGTATGGGGCAGAAGAGTCCAGGCTGAGACAGAAACAAGTGAAGCCTGAGATGAATGGTCAACCACGTAAATCAGGATGTACTCAGTAACTGAAGGAAGCATTATTATAGCACAGTCTTTTCCGTGGGTGATAATTACTGTATAATATTCATTAAATTACTTGTCCACTTATTCAGCAAAGCAGAATATTTTTTAATTGAAGCATAATTAATATATGACATTGTAGTAGTTTTAGGTATACAACATAATGTTTTGCTATTTATGCATATATTGTTAAATGCTCACAAAAAATTATTTAACATCTATCATCACAAATAGGTAAAGTTTTTTTCCTTATGATGGGAACTTTTACGATATCAACTTTCAAATATACAATGCAGGATTATTAACTATTGTCACCATGCTGTACACAATATCCCATGAATTGTTTATTTTATAACAAAATTTGTACCTTTTGACTCAATTCATCCATTTTGCCCCTCCCTCACACACTTCCCCACCCCCTGCCACTGGCAACCAGCAGTCTGTTCTCTATGAGTTCAGTTTTCTTAGAGCTCACATATGAGTGAGATCACACAGTATTTGTCTTTCTCTGTCTGACTTATTTCACTTACCATCTTATAATCTGCTCAAGGTCCATCAATGTTGATGCAAATGACAGAATTTCCATCCTTTTTACAGCTGAGTGATATTCCATTCATGTATATAATCACATATATGAGTATCATATTTTCTTTATCCATTCACCCAATGATAGACACTTAACTTTTTATTATTTTTCATTATGGGTTATTACAGAATGTTGAATATAGTTCCCTGTGTTATACAATAGGACCTTGTTGTTTATCCATTTTATGTATAATAGTTTACATTTGCTAATCTCAAAATTCCAATCCAATCCTCCCCCAGCCCACAACCCCCTTGGCAACCACAAGTCTGTTTTTGATGGGTAGACACTTAATACTGTTTCTATGACCTTGGATTATAAATTGTGCTGCTATGAACATGGAGGTGCAGATATCTTTTTGAGACAGTGATTTTGTTTTTCCTTCCGGTGAATACCCATAGGTGGAATTGCTGGATCATGGGGTAGTTCTATTTTTTGTTTTTTGAGAGACCTCTATACTCTTTTCCATAGTGTCTGTACCAATTTCCATTCTTACCAATAGTGCACAAAGTTTCCTTTTTCTATTCATCCTTGCAAATACATTATTTATCTTTTCATAATAACCATTCTAATAGGTGGGCTTTCCACGTGGCACTAGAATCTGTCTGCCAATGCAGGAGAAACAAGAGACTTGGATTCCATCCCCAGGTCAGGAAGATCCCCTGGAGTAAATGACAATTCAGTCCAGTATTCTTGTCTGGAAAATTCCATGGACAGACGAACCTGGTGAGCTACAGTCCATAGGGTCACAAAGAGGTGGACATGACTGAGCAACTGAGCCCACACATTCTAATAGGTGTGAGGTACTATCTCATTGTGATTTTGATTTGCATTTCCCTAAAGCCTTTGACTGTGTGGATCACAATAAACTGTGGAAAACTTTGAAAGAGATGGGAATACCAGACCACCTAAACTGCCTCTTGAGAAACCTATATGCAAGTCAGGAAGCAACAGTTAGAACTGGACATGGAACAACAGACTGGTTCCAAGTAGGAGTACGTCAAGGCTATATATTGTCACCCTGCTTATTTAACTTATATGTAGAGTACATCATGAGAAACGCTGGGCCGGAAGAAGCACAAGCTGGAATCAAGATTACCGGGAGAAATATCAATAACCTCAGATATGCAGACGACACCACCCTTATGGCAGAAAGTGAAGAGGAACTCAAAAGCCTCTTGATGAAAATGAAAGAGGAGAGTGAAAAAGTTGGCTTAAAGCTTAACATTCAGAAAACGAAGATCATGGCATCTGGTCCCATCACTTCATGGGAAATAGGTGGGGAAACAGTGGAAACAGTGTCAGACTTTATTTTTGGGGGGCTCCAAAATCACTGCAGATGGTGACTGCAGCCATGAAATTAAAAGATGCTTACTCCTTGGAAGGAAAGTTATGACCAACCTAGATAGCATATTNGAAAAGACTCTGATGCTGGGAGGGATTGGGGGCAGGAGGAGAAGGGGATGACAGAGGATGAGATGGCTGGATGGCATCACCGACTTGATGGATGTGAGTCTGAGTGAACTCCAGGAGTTGGTGAAGGACAGGGAGGCCTGGCGTGCTGCCATTCATTGGATCGCAAAGAGTCGGACACGACTGAGTGACTGAACTGAACTGAACTGAACTGAAAGACTAGTAATGCTGAGCATCTTTTCAGATATCTATCAGTCATTTGTATGTCTTCTTTGGAAAAACGTCCACTTAGTTCCTCTGCCCATTAAATTGTATCGGTCCTTCATATGTTTTGGATATTAATTTCTTATCAGATATATGATTTGCAAATATTTTCTCCCATTCCAATGGTTGCCTTTTCTTTTCATTAATGGTGTCCTATGCTGCACAGAAAATTTTGTACTTTGATGCAATCCTACTTCTTTATTTTTATTTTCATTCCCTTTGCTTTTGGTGTCAAAAACTTCATGGCCAAAATCAGTGTCAAGGTCGTTACCCACTATGTTTTCTTTTGGACTTACAGTTTTGGGTCTACTCTAACACCAACAGAATAGTACCTCATATTCTACAACTGTGACCTGCTAATTCTCTTTGTTCTTTATGTCAGGGATTAAATTATAGTTCTTCATCTCTTATGCAATTTATAGTGAATCCTTCTGATAGGAATAAGCACAGAACTTTTCACTTTAAATTATTATTTTTACTTTAAATGTTAAAGTATACATTTAATATTTGTTAATGATTCTAAAGTATTAACAATATTAAAAATTTCTTTAAAGATAGATCTGCAAAATTTCTCTCAGGAAAATTAGATGTTTACACAAAATTGTAGACACAAAAGAAAACTGATAGTAGTAGAAATTTTAATTTCTAAGACAAATGGATGAGCTTAATCTTTGTTGTAACATTTATGCAAACAATTGTTTTCAACTTAAACTATTTCATTAAAATAAAAATAAAATGGAAATTTTTAAAATTGCTTATCCTTGCTATGTAGAAAAGTGATTAAGTGATTTAATTATAGTTAGCACTAGGAAGTTCTTTCTCAGTGAAAATCTATCCATGATGGTATAATACTGATTTAATAGGAAATCCACTCTTCTTAAGATCACACGAGTGTATACAGCAGGTTCTCATATCCTCTTTACAGACAGTAAGCTGACACCATACACTACAGCCAATTGGAGGTGAGGTAGGGCAGACAAGCCCATCCAAGCATACTGTGTAAAGTGTATCTACACTGGAAAATTCAATTAAAGCTTTTGTTTCAGAGCAGTCACTGCTGGCAAAGGGGAGCAGAGACTGCAGAAAATGGTTTTTGATCTGGGCCTCAAAGGATAAGTTAAAATTTTAATGGGTAGAGATCATGGGTCATGGAGATAGACATTCTAGCTAGTGGGTATAGCCTGAGAAAACTGATGTAATAGGCAATATGTAAGAACACAATGATCAAAAAAATCGAAAGGTGATGTTTTGGGCCTGACCAAAGGGTTTAATGTGGTGGTTGTTGTGCAGTCACTAAGTCGTGTCCGACTCTTTGCAACCCCATGAACTGCAGCACACCAGGCTACCCTGTCCTTCACTATTTTCATGAGTTTGCTCAAACTCATGTCCAGTGAGTCAGTGATGTAATCCAACTATCTCATCCTCTGTCACCCCCTTCTCCTCTTGCCCTCAATCTTCCCCAGCTTCAGGGTCTTTTCCAAATGAGGGTTTAATGTAGGGAAATAGTAACAGTAGAACATATAGCTGGAAAATTAGGCTTGACCCAAACTTTGGAAAATCTTGAAGACCAGGCTGTATAGTTAAAACATAATTAGGTAAACCATTGAACTATCCCAAGAGTTTGTTTGTTTAATCAAAAACTTGATAAAAATCAAAAGAAATCTTCAAAATCCTGTAAGATTTAGGGGAAAGTATTAGAAATGAGGCATTAAAAGATAGGATCCAGTGGTGTAATTTTTCCCTTACTGTCCATCCTAATAAAATATCACACAGGAAAAAGAAAGTCCTTGTAAGGCACTCGCTTAGGGAATGATTACCTTCTCCCAGCAAATAGAATATGCTTATGGCTTAGAATCCAATCCAACTTTCTGACTCAGCTCCAGTACAGAAGCTCCTCTGTCTTAGATGCTGCCATTCCAAAACTTGAGACCTTAGTCTGTGGTTGTTATGTCAAAACTTGGGGCTCTTCCCCTCTTGTCTTGAACCAGGACAGCTGTGCTGCTGCTGCTGCTAAGTCACTTCAGTCGTGTCCAACTCTGTGTGACCCCACAGACGGCAGCCCACCAGGCTCCCCCATCCCTGGGATTCTCCAGGCAAGAATACTGGAGTGGGTTGCCATTTCCTTCTCCAATGCATGAAAGAGAAAAGTGAAAGTGAAGTCGCTCAGTCTGTCCGACTGTTAGCAACCCCATGGACTGCAGCCCACCAGGCTACTCTGTCCATTGGATTTTCCAGGCAGGAGTACTGGGGTGGGGTGCCATTGCCTTCCCCTGTGAATACATCCTATTTTTGCCTCAGCATCATTTTGCTGCACAGACTGAGGGGAAAAAAAAATCTAATTCTCAAGGGACAAGATGGCAAAGGAGTAGGTGGACATGGAATACATCCCTCTCCATGGATACATCAGGGATACACCTTCAGACACAGAAGTGCTTGCAGAACACCAGCTGAGAGCGGACAGGAGTATTGGACCAGTGGAAAAGAACATACAGAACCACGCAGAACTCGGTAGGATGAAGGCAGTAGGGGAGAGTGGAGGGGAAATGGGAGTGTCAGTAGGACTGGGCCTGCCCTCGGAGGGTGGCAGAACTGAAGCAGGGGTCTGATCCCCACATCCGGGCAATTTTCTGAGTCAGAGGAGAAACATTTAAGGCTGAGAGTGAAACAGCTACCTGTGGCAGCCTAAATGGAATGAGAATCAGACAGTCCTTGCTGTAGACATACATACCTTAGACGGTGCAGTGACCAGGAGCTGGAGTTTAGGGATTGTGGAGCAATCCCAGGGCGAGGGCTGCTGTGGAGAGACGGATCAAGGGGATGTGAGAGAGGAGATTGTGGTGGGAAATGCCTGTAGAGGAGAGCCAGGCAGCCACAGAAGCAAGGCGATACTGCTGAGTCATGCGTAGAGGGGGGAGCTATCACCATAGCCTCTCTTCCCAGCACAGGCCAGCATTGGCAGCTGAACAATAGAGAGGCTGGCCCATCAAATGCCTGATGCACTGAACTACAGAGTAGGACCCCACCCAGGGTGCCCCTTTAAGTGCCTGATGCACCGATCCACAGAGAAGGACCCCAGGCAAGGAAGCCCTTTAAATGCCTGAATGAGTGGAGCTACAGAGAAAGACTAGTCAAAGAGGACTTCTGATCACTGGCTACAAGAGGCTTGAAAAAGGACTCTGATAGGGCCATATGGTTCAGACGGTAAAGCGTCTGCCTGCAATGCGGGAGACCCAGGTTCGATCCCGGGGTTGGGAAGATCCCCTGGAGAGGGAAATGGCAACCCACTCCAGTACTCTTGCCTGGAAAATCCCATGGACAGAGATCACTGGCTACAAGAGGCTTGAAAAAGGACTCTGATAGGGCCATATGGTTCAGACGGTAAAGCGTCTGCCTGCAATGCGGGAGACCCAGGTTCGATCCCGGGGTTGGGAAGATCCCCTGGAGAGGGAAATGGCAACCCACTCCAGTACTCTTGCCTGGAAAATCCCATGGACAGAGTAGTAGTCGGACACGACTGAGTGACTTCACTTCTTCTTCTTCTTCGTGACTCCAGGGTCTCCACAAGCCAAACAGCTGCACCACCTTCACACTCAACTGTCACTGGAACAGAGCTGCCACAAGCAAAAAAAAGTCTTGTGCCTATGAGCACTGGTCACTTTGGTAGTGTTTGACTCTTTGTGACCCTGGGGACTGTGGCCTGTCAAGCTTCTCTGTCAAAGATGAGGGTTCTCCAGGCAAGAAAATGGAGCCTATTGGCCAAAACTGGTTGCCATACCCTTCTAGAGCACTATATTTCCTGTTGCCCTCGCCACCGATTCCCCTGAGTATCTGGTGCTGCCAGAACCCCTGTGACTCAAGCAGCTGCACCACCTCCACACCCGGCCTCTCATGAGCAAACCCAAGTCCTCCAGGGAAGCCTCAGGAGCAAACCCCAGTGGACAACCCATAGCCAGAGGTGGAAATAAAACCGCAATTGAAACTCAGGGGCAGTGTGACTAAGGAAGAAGACCCAAAACTCTCCCACCAGCTGTACAAGCTGCAGATTAAATCCACATGATCAACTAGGCAGACTCTGTCTGCGGAATATATAAAAGGTTATTGAGAGTGCCCACAAGAGAATGCACGAGATCTGATAGCTGTGGACATTAGAGGAAAGAACACAGAGGAGTAGCAGCAGATTAGAATCTGAGCTGCCCTCACAGCAGGTCCAGAGATCAGCAGTGTTAGAGGGCATCCCAGGGAGGTGAAGTGGACTGTGACTCCCAGCGAGGGAAAGGACTCTGACAGCAGTGACTCAAGAAAAACATTTATTTTTCTTATGTTTTCACTTGCTCTGTAGATTCTTTTGGATTTTTTCTTTTTTTTTTTTCCCCCTTTTTCCCCTCCCTCTGTTGTAGTTGTTGATTTTATTGCCACTATGAAATCTAACTAGGCTTTTGAGCTTTTTTCATTTTGTTCTCAGTCACATTTTTTATTGTTGTTATAAACCTCTGCTTTTGCCATTCTGGGGAGGTTTTCGGTGGTTTGTTTTTTTTTTTTTCTCTCCTTTTAATTTTAATTTTTTAAAACTATTATTATTTTTTCTACATTTATTTCCTTGTTTGCTTTTCCTACTGTTCTTTTCCCCTTGCAGTCAATCTTTAATATATATAAATCTTCTTTATCTACTTCTATTTAACTACCTCTCTGCAAAGTTCTTTCCTTTAGTCCCATCCCAGCATATTTGTTACTTTTATTTTCATTGCTTTATACCCCAATTGGCACCTTGCTTTAGTTTTGTTTTCCAGTTTGTGCTTTAGTTAGTTTTGTTCTGATAGACATAATTTTTTGTTCCCTTTGTTTGCCAGGTCAATCTGTTGTACTTTGTTTTTGTTGGACTGTTTTGATTTTGTTTATGGAGATATATGTATATGTGTATATTCAGTCACACTTTTTATTGTTGTAAACCTCTGCTTCTGTGTTGGGCTTTTGCAGTTTTGTAGAGTTTTCCTTTTTTTCCTTTTCTCGTTCTTTGTCTTTTTTTTTTCTTATCTCTATTTTATAATTTTAACTTTTAGTTTTCTTGAGCCTATTATATTTTTTCTACACTTATTTCTTTGATTGCCTTTCCTATTGTTCTTTTCTGCTTGCAGTTACTCTTCAATGTATACCCATGTTCTTCATCTACCTCTAGATAACTTTGAATAGCTATTCTTTCTTTCTTTCCTTTCTTTCCTTTCCTCTCAACATATTTGTTAGTTTTATTTTCATTTCTTTATTCCCAAATTGACACCTTGCTTTAGTTTTATTTTCCAGTTTCTGCTTTAGTTTGTTTTGTTCTTAACTGGTAAATATAATTTTTTATTTCCTTTGATCGCCAGGTCAATCTACCGTACTTTATTTTTGCTGGACTGTTTTGACTTTGCTCATGGGTGTATAGGTATATGTGTATATTCCATTATTTTGATTATTTGCCTAATTTTGTAATTGCCATTTCTCTGGAGTTCATCTTTGGTTTCACATTTTGGATGTTTGTTTTAATCTCACTACTGTAAGAAACCATTTGTGGACTCTTCCCTGACCAGAGATCAAGCCCTGAGCCTTTGGAGTGGGAGCACTGACTCCAAGACCCTAGACTACCAGAGAACTAACTCCAGGGGGTATCAAATAGTGAGAACCCACACAAAAGAAACCACCGTAATACAAGACCCAGCATCAGGACATCTCATCTAAACAACAAATGAAACAAAAATACAAGCCCAATCANAGATCAAGCCCTGAGCCTTTGGAGTGGGAGCACTGACTCCAAGACCCTAGACTACCAGAGAACTAACTCCAGGGGGTATCAAATAGTGAGAACCCACACAAAAGAAACCACCGTAATACAAGACCCAGCATCAGGACATCTCATCTAAACAACAAATGAAACAAAAATACAAGCCCAATCAATAGCATCACATTAAAAAGCTCATGCCAAAACCAGTCGAGTATTGTAAAGTAAAATAAAATTAAATTAAAAAATAAAAATTAAAAAAAAAAAGCTCATACAACATGATCAAGCTGGGTTTATTCCAGGGATGCAAAGATTCTTCAATATATGCAAATCAATGTGATACACCATATTAGCAAATTGAAATATAAAAACCATATGATAATTTCAATCAATGTAGGAAAAGCCTTTGACAAAATTCAGCACCCATTTATGATTAAAACTCTTCAAAAAATGGGCATAAAAGGAAACTACCTCAACATAGTAAAGGCCATATATAATAAACCTACAGCAAATATTATTCTCAGTGGTGAGAAACTGAAAGCATTCCCCCTAAGATCAGGAACAAGACAAGGGTGTCCACTTTCACCACTATTATTCAACATAGTTTTGGAAGTCCTAGACACAGCAGTCAGAGAAGAAAAAGAAATAAAAGAAATCCAAATTGGAAAAAAAGTAAAGATTTCACTGTTTGCAGATGATATGATAACTGTATGTAGAAAATCCTAAAGATAGTATCAGAAAATTACTAGAGCTAATCAGTGAATTTACCAAAGCTGCAGGATACAAAATCAATACACAGAAATCACTTGCATTTTTATATACTAACAATGAAAAATCAGAAAGAGAAATTAAGGAATCAATCCCTTTCACCATTGCAACAAAAAGAATTAAATATCTAGGAATAAACTTACCTAAGAAGGAAAAACAATTGTACACAGAAAATTATAATACACTGATGAAAGAAATCAAAGATGACATAAACAGATAGATATTCCATGTTCCTGGGTAGGAAGAATCAATATTGTGAGAATGACTGAACTGCCAAATGCTATCTACAGATTCAATGCGATCCCTATCAAATTCCCAGTGGCAGTTTTCACAGAACTAGAACAAAAAAAATTTCACAATTCATATGGAAACACAAAAGACCCCAAATAGCCAAAGCAGTTTTGAGAAAGAAGAATGGAGGTGAA
Source organism: Oreotragus oreotragus (assembly GCA_006410675.1). Lineage (NCBI taxonomy): Eukaryota > Metazoa > Chordata > Mammalia > Artiodactyla > Bovidae > Oreotragus > Oreotragus oreotragus. The sequence continues at coordinate 60,311 of SJYX01015890.1, forward strand.
GGAATCAAACCTTCCTGACTTCAGATTATACTACAAAGCTACTGTCATCAAGACAGTATGGTACTGGCACAAAAACAGAAATATAGACCAATGGAACAAGATAGAAAGTCCAGAAATAAACCCATGAGCCTATGGGTACCTTATTTTTGACAAAGGAGGCAGGAATATACAATGGGGCAAAGACAGCCTCTTCAATAAATGGTGCTGGGAAAACTGGACAGCTACATGTAAAAGAATGAAATTAGAACACTTCCTAACACCATACACAAAGATAAACTCAGAATGGATTAAAGACCTAAATGTAAGACCAGAAACTATAAAACTTTTAGAGGAAAACATAGGCAGAACACTCAATGACATAAATCAAAGCAAGATCCTCTAAAACCCACCTCCTAGAGTAAAGGAAATAAAAATGAAAGTAAACAAGTGGGACCTGATTAAGCTTTTGCACAGCAAAGAAAAGTATAAGCAAGGTGAAAAGACAACCCTCAGAATGGGAGAAAATAATAGCAAATAAGCGACTGTCAAAAGATTAATTTCCTAAATATACAAGTGACTCATACAACTCAATACCGGAAAAACAAACAACCCAATCAAAAAAAAAAAAAACTGGGAAAAAGACTAAATAGACATTTCTCCAAAGAAGACATACAAATGGTTAACAAATACATGAAAAGATGAAAAGATGCTCACTATTAGAGAAATGCAAATCAAAACCACAATGAGATATCACCTCACACCAATCAGAATGGCCATCATCAAAAAGTCTACAAACAATAAATTCTGGAGAGGGTGTGGAGAAAAGGGAATGCTCTTGCACTGTTGGTGGGAATGTAAATTGATACAGCCGCTATGGAAAATGGTTTGGAGATTCCTTTATTCCTGTGGAATAAAACTACCACACGACCCAGCAATCCCACTCCTAGGCATATACCCTAAGAAAACCAGGGTTGAAAAAGTCACATGTATNATTCTGGAGAGGGTGTGGAGAAAAGGGAATGCTCTTGCACTGTTGGTGGGAATGTAAATTGATACAGCCGCTATGGAAAATGGTTTGGAGATTCCTTTATTCCTGTGGAATAAAACTACCACACGACCCAGCAATCCCACTCCTAGGCATATACCCTAAGAAAACCAGGGTTGAAAAAGTCACATGTATCCCATTGTTCATTGCAGCACTTTTTACAATAGCTAGTACATGGAAGCAACCTAGATGCCCATCGACGGATGAATGGATAAAGAAGTTGTGAAACATATACACAATGGAATATTACTAAGACATACAAAGGAACACATTTGAGTCAGTTCTGATGAGGTAGATGAACCTAGAACCTATAATACAAAGTGAAATGAATCAGAAAGAGAAAGATAAATATTGTATTCTAATGCACATGTACATAATCTAAAATCTGAAGAATTTATTTACAGGGTAGCAATGTAGAAACAGACATTGAGAATAGATTTATGGACATGAGTAGAGGGGAGGAGAGGGTGAGATGTATGGAAAGAGTTACATGGTAACTTACATTACCATATATAAAATAGATAGTCAATGGGAATTTGCCATATGGCTCAGGAAACTCACAAAGAGGCTCTATATCAACCTAGAGAGGTGGGATGGGGAAGGAGATGGAAAGGAGGTTCAAAAGGGAGGGGATATGTGTATACCTATGGCTGATTCATGTTGAGGTTTGACAGAAAACAAAATTCTGTAAAGCAATTATCCTTCAATAAAAAATAAATTAAAAATAGATTAATTATTTAAAAATGGAGAAAAGACAAAAACATCTAATTCTCTTCCTTTGTTTTTATTTTTTTTATTTTTATTTTTTAGAGCTTCCATTTTGCTTTATTTTACTTTGCAGTACTCTATTGGTTTTGGCATACATTGACATGAATCTGCCACGGGTATACACGAACTCCCAAACATGAACCCCCCTCCCACCTCCCACCCC
>SJYX01015890.1:70740-113444 GCA_006410675.1 Oreotragus oreotragus
AAAGTAATGTCTCTGCTTTTGAATATGCTATCTAGGTTGGTCATAACTTTTCTTCCAAGGAGTAAGCGTCTTTTAATTTCATGGCTGCAGTATAGATTTTTAATAAGCAAATTATATATTTATTATGTTTAGTGTGATTTGAAATTCTCTTTTATATGTTTTAAATAAAGCAAAATGTATGTATGTTTTATACATAGATATACTTGATAATGTTAGGAGGTTTTAAAATTTAAAGATTTTACATGTTCATAATTATAGTATTAATATTTCATGCCAATAAAATTCTCATTAGAGATAATAAATAATATATAAGAACTTTGGAATTAGCATTCACATACTACCATAAATGAAATAAACAACAAGGATCTATTGTATAACACAAAGCACTATATAGAATATCCTATAATAATCTATAATGGAAAAGAATCTGAAAAAGAATGTGTATATACATAAACAAGTCACTTTGCTGTACACCTGAAATTAACACACTGTAAGTTAACTTTCCTTTGATAGAGAAAGTTTTCAAAAATACATTTTTGTAGTTATGAGATCCAAATAACTAAACTAAAGGAAAAAAAAATTTAACACTTTATATGACTATTTCCACTTCAATTTTGAAAGCAAGCTAATTATAATAGTCTTATTTTAGTGACAACTTTTGTATGCTGGCATAACTTTCACTAAGCATGAATCTTTCCCATTCCTGCTATGAAAGAAAGACTCCTACATCTTTCCAGTGAAATTGCCATCACTCAAAATATTGAACTTCAATATAGCACTATCTATATTTATAAGTGGCACATAGTACAAAGTAACATTATCATTTGTCTTCAGAACAAGTGATTTGATTAGGAATTGATTTTCAAATCACTGTTTGGAGATCTTAGACTCTTCCTCCTCTAGCATTCTATTATTTAAATTGACCTAACTAAATATATCACTATCATTCAGCAAAAGCCCTCATGTCACGTCTTGAGCAAGCTTCAAAACATAATACGTTTAAAGAATGAAGCAGTTTGCAACATAAAGAAAGAAATCTTTCACTAAAAATATAGAAAATTTAGCATCCTAGATTTATTACAATGGAAGTTAGTAGAAAAGATTTTCTTAAAAAAAAAAAAAAAATAGAGAGTAGAAATACCACTACTCAATTCTAGCCACAGATCTTTTGTCTAAGTAATAATGTGACTCTGGAGAGATTACTTAAATTATCTGGGCTTCCACTTTCTCTTTCTATCTCTAAAATCCTTTCAAGCCTCAGTATTCCTTAATTCTTTAATTTTATGTCCTGTCATGTTTATAATCAAAAGAATCAAAAGCTCATTACTACAATGTAAAAAGTGAATGAGTTTCTCTTTGGTAACATGCTGATCTTTATCATGAGAATTTGAGTCTGCTTCACACTTCTGTTTCTCCATTAAAACGAATAAACTTACTTCCTAGCTCAAATTACTGTTCTGTGATTTGGCACAAATTTAAGAAGAAGGTTAAACCCCTAATATGCTGCTGCTACTGCTGCTAAGTCGTTTCAGTTGTGTCTGACTCTGTGCGACCCCATAGACAGCCTCCTACCAGGCTCCTCTGTCCCTGGAATTCTCCAGGCAAGAACATTGGAGTGGGTTGCCATTTTCTTCTCCAACGCATGAAAGTGAAAAGTGAAAGTGAAGTCGCTCAGTCGTGTCCCACTCTTAGCGACCTCATGGACTGCAGCCCATTAGGCTTCTCCGTCCATGGGATTTTCCAGGCAAGAGTACTGGAGTGGGTTACCATTACCTTCTCCGAAGCTTCTAATATAAGAGGCTCCAAANTGAAAGTGAAAAGTGAAAGTGAAGTCGCTCAGTCGTGTCCCACTCTTAGCGACCTCATGGACTGCAGCCCATTAGGCTTCTCCGTCCATGGGATTTTCCAGGCAAGAGTACTGGAGTGGGTTACCATTACCTTCTCCGAAGCTTCTAATATAAGAGGCTCCAAAATACAATGACCTAAATAAGATAAAAGCTTATTTATCTTCCATATATCATCCCAGCTGGTCTAGGGTTAGGCAGTGGGGTAGACTCTTCTCCATGAGGTCATTCTGGCATCCAGTTTCTTTCCTTCAGTAAATAGTAGTCAATACAATAAGACATGAAGAAAAGAAATAAGAATAAGAGATATGCAAATATTAATGAGCCGTGGAATGGTGATGCCTGTTGGTCTTGTCCTATCACTGCTGAGAAGATATCACACTCAGCAAACACGGGACAAAGCCACTGTTTCCAAGAATTGGACAACAGACATGCAGGATGTGGTCCCTGAGAGCAAGAAAAAACAAAACGAGCTCTGTTCTCCAAGCTGTGACACAGGGAAGTGAGACCCACTGGGAATGCTGCCGTGTTGGGATGAGGAAACTGATTGGGGGCTGGGCTTTGAGGGAACTGGTCTTTATTGGCAGGGACTGGGGGTAGGACTAGCCCTGGACATCTCTAGAGGATTCCGTTCTGTTCACAGCTGAATCCGATATGCTGTGCACACACACAAGTCTCCCTGAGGCCTGGTTGTGAGTTGCTCCTGGGAATGAGCAGGAGGCTCTGAGTTTGGTGGAGAAAATTGTTTAAATTTACTAAATTAGGCAAATGAATTATGAATACATGAATATGTACACCATGTTTACCTGGAGAAGATATTAAATTTTTTTTTGATATTAAATTTATTATCTTCCAAATAACTATAAATTCAACTTAATTCCCACCAAAAGTTGCTGCTAAAATTCACAGGGGAAAAAGTAAAAATGCATGCAAACTCAAGATGGTCTTTAGAAATGAAAACAGAGAGTGACCATGTGTCAAAGAGGAGAAGATGTTTTAAGTCACAATAATCGAAAGACATAAAACAGAGATAGATGAGTTTGACTATGTCGCAGTTCAAAACTTTTGTGGGGCTAAAGAAACCGTGGGCTTCCCTGGTGACTCAGTGGTAAAGAATTCGCCTGCCAGTGCAGGAGATGTGGGTTTGGTCCCTGGGTTGGAAAGATGCCTGGAGAAGCAAATGGCAGCCCACTCCAGTATCCTTGCCTGGGAAATCCCACAGACAGAGGAGCCTGTCAGGCTACAGTCCATGGGGTCATGACAGATTGGACATGGCTTAGCAACTAAACAGCAACAAAGAAACTATAAATACTATTTAATTAAGATCAGGGAAAGACCAGAAAAAATTATCTAGAATGTATAAGATATTCTTAGATATCAATAACAAAAAATACATTAATAGTAAAATTGAGGAAAATTAGACAAAAGACAATTGGCAAAGGAGGAAATACTAATGGAAAGTAAATATAAGAAGAGTTTGTTTGACCGCAGCAATAATCAAGCAAATCCATCTTCCCTCCATCAAGTCAAATTTAAACAAAGCTGATAGTGTAAAGTGCTGATGAAGCTATGAAGGAAAGAAATTCTCATCCATGACAGATAAGAGTAAAAATAAGTAAAGTCCCTTCAAATGAGAATTAAGCACAATCTGATAATATTGAAAATACTTATAAGCTGGAACCCCTGCTATTTAATTTCTGAATATATAACTTCTTCCTCCCCAACCTCCACAAAAATACTTTCCATATGTGCACAAGGAGACACAGTCAAGGAAGCTTGCTGCAGTGTATTTTTAATAGCCAACATAAAGAGGGGAAACTAATTGTACATAAAAGCAAGAATGAACAGACTGCAGTATCCTTATGATGAAATATTTGTATTAATTAAAAAGAATAAACTAGAATGATCTATCTATATTGTACATATGTATATCTATATAAACACATGGTTTGAGCTTAACATGATAGCAAATTGTAAAAAGCAAGTATGAAATATATATAGTATAATTATATAATACAAACACACACACACACAAAACACAGTATATGGAACATGTGCATGTATGTGTTTGTTGTTAAGGAATGGAAGTGTAAACATCGAAGAATTTACTCCAAGATCAGAATTGTGGACAGTGTAGCTTAATCTGTACTGTTTCATTTAAGAGAAAAATGCTAAAAGAGATTTGAGGTATGTCAAATAAATAAGATAAACCTTAAAATATTAAGGTGTGTCAATGTTAGACGGGAAAAAGTAAGTGCATATTATTCTTTATCCTCTATTGTTCTTTTACATACCTTAAATCTTTTTTAAAAAATCAATATTTTGTTTAACTAGTGACATAAATTTGTGGCAGTGAAAAATAATTGAGGAAATCTTCCAAGTATTATCAGAAATCGCAAGTCACTTGGTGGATCTACTCAGATCACTGGTCACGTGGCTGGTCAGATATTGCTTTGAAACATGTAGGTTTTCTTTTTATAGAAGAGGTAAATTAGAATGGCTTAAGCTTTAAAAAGAGACTTTTTGTTGTTTTACCTTAAATGACTCCCTTCAGAAATGATGGCAACACATAAACTTGAAAGAATTCTTTGGTTCCCTATTATCAGGCAGTGAAGTTTTCCCCAAGAATGTTTTGAAACAAAAACCAGATACAAGGCCATGCTCAAATGGCACCATTAAATTGTTCAGTACCTGGTCTGGCACTTACAGTAATACTTAAAGCATTCCCGCAAGGCCCATCAAGACAGAGCTGAGACATTATATTCATTCAAACAAATGTCTTGCAATTTATACCTAATGAAACTTTCTCTAACATTGTTTCCTTCACTCCTCACTCATTAATCAATTAAGAGGGAGGAGAATTAAGACACCAACTCTAGCATAATGTGAGAAAGTTTCCCAGCATTCCTGACCTGGGGAGTAAGCAAATGACACATGGGTTTTCAAATATGTGCCATATATCAGAAACGGAGAGAGGAAATTAATGTGAACTTGGGGAAAATATTACTGCTGATATTGTTCAGTAGCAGACCCTAGATATGTTTCTCTGTTTGATTTTGAAATTATTGGTTACTTTTACGGACTTTGCCAGCAGAATAATTCCAGTTTTATTACTATCCATATCCTGTGGTTTTATTTCCTAATAAAAATATGTGTAGTATTAGTGTTGTCCTGAAATGTAATTGATTTCTGAGAGGTATAATTCACTATCTGCGAAATGATCTTTGAATTTCTATAAAATAGTGCATGGATGAATGAGATACTGAGAAAGACTGCAATGCCAAGAAATAATAATGGGATAAAATATTTTTCATTATTTTGGTAATGGATAATTTTGAGTTTAATTTACTATTTTTTAAAGCTTTCATTGGAATGGCACATGTCAATAGAAGCCTTCAAAAATTAGTCTTTACGTCATGAGATTTTTCTCATTCCTAAATTACTGTGTTATCAGTAATTCTAAACTGAAACCTCCCGTTTTCCGCAGAAATGCATCCAGATGCACTTGGGATGAAATCAGAAATCACAGGAAATTTAACTGAATGGGGCTTGAACTTGAAATTCCTTATGGACCACAGGAACATCCTGAAATATCCCAAAGAATTTAATTTAGGTACTGAGGACCTGTGTGAAGGACACATCATAAATATTAGAAGTGGCATATAGACTAAAGATCTAACAAGGGAGAAGAGATGTTCTTAGTTCATACTGCAGCCTTCCTTACCACAAACAGGAAGATAAAGATGCTCCCCAGCTCCCCTCTTGTACCTGCCTACAAAACCCAGCCCAACCTTCAGTCAGGTTCATCAGTTCAGCACGCCTGTTGCTCTTTGCTTGCATTTCACTTCCCTCTGTCACAGTTTGGAAAGTAGCCGCAGGGAGAGAGCTCACTGTTTGTGCTTGCTTCCTTGCAAGAACCACACCGGGAACATCTGTTGTGAAATTCTTGAGAACAGTTGCTTGGTGGATTTCGTGGCTCAGCTGGTAAAAAAAAAAAAAAAAAAAAAAAAATCTGCCTGCAATGCAGGAGACCTGGGTTCGATCCCTGGGTTGGGAAGATCTCCTGGAGAAGGGAAAGGCTACTCACTCCAGTATTCTGGCCAGGAGAACCCCATGGACTATACATTCCATCGGAGAAGGCGATGGCACCCCACTCCAATACTCTTGCCTGGAAAATCCCATGGACAGAGGAGCCTGGTGGGCTGCAGTCCATGGGGTCGCGAAGAGTCGGACACGACTGAGGGACTTCACTTTCACTTTTCACTTTCATGCATTGGAGAAGGAAATGGCAACCCACTCCAGTGTTCTTGCCTGGAGAATCCCAGGGACGGGGGAGCCTGGTGAACTGCCGTCTCTGGCGTCGCACAGAGTCGGACACGACTGAAGCGACTTAGCAGCACCAGCAGCATACATTCCACGGGTCGCAAAGAGACGGAAGCGACCGCGTCACTTTCACTTTCATAGTTGTTTCTGGCAGCANCAACCCACTCCAGTGTTCTTGCCTGGAGAATCCCAGGGACGGGGGAGCCTGGTGAACTGCCGTCTCTGGCGTCGCACAGAGTCGGACACGACTGAAGCGACTTAGCAGCACCAGCAGCATACATTCCACGGGTCGCAAAGAGACGGAAGCGACCGCGTCACTTTCACTTTCATAGTTGTTTCTGGCAGCAGAGCAAGTGTGATATTCATCACTGCTCCGTGGTCAGAACAGGGTGTCTGTCCTCTTTCCTGTTTTCCTTTTTCTTATCTCCTCCCATACTAGGGCCTGAGCTACCTGAGCGCTGGGATCATATATGAACCTTTACTTATGGGATAGACCGACAGCCCAGAGAAATGTACATTGAATGAAGCTTAAGGAAACAAAAATTTGAATGTTACTGATGAACAAAGGTTTTCCCAACCGAATATTTTTGTGATGTGTTCTGAATAAAGATGACTCAGCTTGCAGTCTCTCTTTAGAATAAGAATGTAAGTATCGGATGGTAACAGTCTCCATACACAGATACATAATCCCTTATCCACCATTCTGAAAGCCACTAAAACCCAAAACTTTTTGCAAATTTTCTGCCAAAACTCATTTGGTAGCAAAACGGGACCTGAACTGGCATGAGTGGCCACTGGTGTCTCAAGGTCCCTCCCATGAATATGCACCAGTACTGGTTACTGGTTTTTTATCTTGTAATTGATAAAAATTTCAAAAAAAAAGTTAAAGTGCAGAAGAAAAGAAAGCATCCGTCATTATCAGCAGTACAGAAAACAGAGTTCATGGTGACTGAAACACCTTAGCAGGGAATATAGCTTGGGAGCTGTCACTGCACATGATTTAAAGAGAGACAAGATGTTGAAGTTTTATGGTTAACAGTGATGACATGAACCACTGAAAACAAGGAAATCACTTCAGAATTAAAAACTAGAGAGCTTAACTGTGCGTTGATTAAAGGGTTCTGACAACTGCCAAAAAATAATGCAAGAATGTCATTGGCCAGTTTGCTGGACAAGCAACCAACTGGAAACATAGATCATTTCCCATAATATACTTATCAAAATTTTTGCCTAGCAAAAACTGTTCTTCAAAGAATGGACTATTATTGAAATGTGGCATTATTAAAATGCCCACATAGTATTGAAGTTACGCTCTTTAGCAGCTGCCATTTTCATGGGGAAATGCCAAACAACATCATTCTGGGACTTTATTTAGAATTAGACTAGCCAGATCAGACACAACTAGCATTCCAAAATGTTATTTTTAATACATGTGAGTTAATGAAAATGACACAAAAAGATATCATAAAAAGTAAAAATTGAGACAATATGTAAATGTAGACATAAATCTACTATATATTAAAATACTTGTGTAATTGAAAGTAGGGATCTTTTTAAGACTGAGAAATTCCCACTTTTCTAACTTTCTTTTTGGGTCAGGCTATTTCACGGTTAACACAACTAGAGAAACATGGCGGAGCAAGAAGAGAAAGGAAAGGGTTACAACATTTTTGATAGTCTGTAATACAGACACTAAACTGGAATATCATCATAATGTTCTGGCTGATTTCTTTGAGGAAAGATTGGAGAAGAATTGCAGAAGCTTTTTCTTATTCACCCACATGAAAATTGGTTCTTATAACCCCTACTTTTTATTTATGCCACTATGTCTAAATATTATTGGCGATCACTGCAAGTAGAGCATTCTAAAACTTTTTTTCCACACCATATTAGATTTTGAAGAAGTTATCTGATTTTTATTTATTTTGATATAATTCTGTTTGTATAGATAAAGCCATCAAATGAATTTTTTTCACTTTCTTGAATGGAAAACCAATTTAATACCTCCTGACTTGACTCAGATTACTATTTGGAAATCTAGGAACTATTGACATATTTTTGATTTCCATAGTATAAATGACAACTCTGAAAAACACACTTAATTTTGTGGATTCCTTTCTAAGTTTATAAAACCTTTCCTTTTATACTCAGTGATTTAATGAAAAACATATAAATCAGTTTCCTTTTTCTCTAATAAAAAATATATTGTTTACAACATAGAAAATATATATTCAAACATAAACACAATTCGGTTGTTTAAATAAAATTCCACATGATTTTTTTTAAAAGCAGAATGCCATCTCTATTCACTGGGGAATAAAAGGAGATTGTAAAAGCTTTTAAGAAAACATGAAATACCTGTGATAAACCATAATGAAAAGACTATGAAAAAGAATATATATGTGTAAAACTGATTCGCTTTGCTGTACAGCAGAAATTAAACACAACCTGTAAATCAACTATACCTCAATAAAAATTTTTTAAAAAAGAAAACATGATATGATCTTATCCTAAATGATAATAAAAGATATACAGATCATACTAACCTTGAGAAATCACTTTACCTTCCTAAATTAGCAAAGAAAATTCTAATTTTAATTTTACTTTGTTGAAAACTAACAGTGTTATAGGCTTCAATACATATCAATTATTTAAAATAATGATGGTGAAAATCAGTCTCATGTAAGTTTACTTTATAATGTGAAACAAAAATATCACAGTAACAAATATTATGTTCACTGTAGCCCAAATAGTAAATAAGAAAACAGAAATCTGAGAAGACGATAGAGCCTTACCTATGGAGAACAAAGCATTACCTGTGAATTTTCCCTACATATTTTCAAAAACAGGAAAAAAAAGGAAATTGCTTTTATGCTCTGGGGCCACAATATCCAATACAGAAGCCACTAGCCAGAGGTAGCTATTGAAAATTGACTACTCCCAATCGAATTATGCTACAAATAAAATATATATTCTGGGTTTCAAAGACTTACCATAAAAAATGTAAAATATATGATGAGTAATTTATATTTTGATTACAAATTCAAATTAAAATATTTGGCTATATTGAGTTAAACTATATTATTGAGTTATTTATGCTTGTATCTATGTACATTTTGAAATGAGACTACTAAGTTATTAAATATAATCCTGTGTTTAAAGAAGGCCCTTAGGCAGAGGATTGCATTCTTTTTTTTTTTTCCTTTAAATTTTTAATTTGTGTTGGGGTGTATCCTATTAACAAATAATGTTGTGATAGTTTCAAGTGAACAGCTAAGGGACTCAGCCATACATATACATGTATCCATTCTCCCCCAAACTCCCCTCTTATCCAGCCTGCCAAATAACACTGAGCAGAGTTCCATGTGCTATACAGTAGATCTTTGTTGGTTATTCATTTTAAACATAAAATTATGTACATGTCCATCCCAAACTCCCTAACTATCCCGTCCCCTTTCCTCCCCCTCCAACCCCAAAAATCATAAGTTCTTTCTCTTAAGCCTGTAAGTCTCTTGTTGTTTTGTAAGGTCATTTGTATCGTCTCTTTTCAGATTCCACATGTAAGGGATGTCATATGATAATTATGCTTTTCTGTCTGACTATTTCACTGGGTATGATGATCTCTGGATCCATCCATGTTGCTCAAAGGGCATTATCTCATTATTTTTCAGGGCTGAGTCATAGGCCCTTGTACACACGTGCCACACCTTCTTTGTCCATTCCTCTCCTGATGGACATTTAGGCTGCTTCTGTGTCTTGGTCATGTTTTTCTCCAGATACATGTGCAGGAGTGGGATTGCAGGGTCATATAGTAGCTCTATTTTAGTTTTTTAAGGAACCGCCATACTGTTCTCTGTAGTGGTTGTGCCAATTATAGAAGGGTTCCTTTCTCTCTACACCCTCTCCAGCATTTATTGTGTTTATGGATTTTTTGATGATAGCCATTCTGACCAGTGTGAGGTGATATCTCATTGTAGTTTTGATTTGCATTTCTCTAAAAATTAGTGATGTTAAGCATCCTTTCATGTGCCTCTTATCCATCTGTATATCTTCTTTGGAGAAATGTCTATTTAGGTCTTTTTTGGTTGGGTTTTTTTTGTTTTGATGCTATTAAGCATCATGAGCTATTTGTAAATTTTGGAGACCAATCCCTTGTTGATCACATCATTTACAAATATTTTCTCCCAATCTGTGATTTTGTCTTTTCATTTTGTTTATTATTTCTTTTGCTGTGCAAAACCTTTGAATTTAAGTAGGACCTATTTATTGGTCACATCATTTGCAAATATTTCCTTCCAATCTGTGATTTATCTTTTCATTCCGTTTATTATTTCCTTTGCTGTGCAAGAGCTTTTGAGTTTAAGTAGGACCTGTTTGTTTATTTCCATTATTCTGGGAGACAGATTGAAAAAGATATTGCTGTGATTTATGTCAGAGAATTGCATTCTTAAGACAGGAATCCAACAAATGCAGGTGACCTAGACAGGGGATGAAGAACATTCAAGCAGGGCACTGAGAACTTTCCTGGGAGGTTAATGGGATCCACCAATACTAGAGACACTGCTTTTGGTTGAAAGCAGCATAAGATTCAAATCTACTATATTAATTAAAGCAGAATGTGTTGGTTCCTGAAACTCAATAGTGAACAGATATTTCAGGTGACTCTTTTTATTGAAATATAATTGAAGTGCAATATTATGTTAGTTTCAGGGGTACTAAATATTAATTTGACATTTACATACATTATGAAATGATCACCATGGTAAATATAGTAGCCATCTATCCTCATACAAATTTGTTACAATATTATTGATCATATTCCTTTTATACCAGTAAATAGCCTATTTTATAACTGGAGGTCTGTACCTCGTAACTGTGCCTCTTAATCTCCTGCACCTAGTTTGCTTCAGCCTCTACTATCCTCTCCCCTTTGGAAACCACCCATTTGCTCTCTATATCTTTAGTTTGTTTTCATTTTGTTTTGTTTTTTAAATTCCACATATGAGATGATATAATACTTGTCTTTCACTGTCCAATCTAGTTCACTTAGCATAGTATCCTGTAGGTCCAGCCATGTTTTTATAAATAGCAAGATTTCGTTTTTAATGGCTAATATTCCATTATATGTTATTATATGTATCGTATTTCCTTTATTTATTCATCAGTCTAGGGATACAGGTCGCTTCCTTATCTTGGCTTTTATAAATAATGCTGCAATAAACATTAGCGTCCTTACGTCTTTTCAAGTTAGTGTGCACATGTGTCAGAGTGGCTATCATCAAAAAGATCACAAATAACAAGTGCTGGCAGGGATGGGGAGAAACGTAAGACGGTACAGGCATTATGGAAACAACAGTTCCTAAAAAACTACCATAAAAGTGAGCAAATTCACTCCTGGGTATAGCTGAGGAAAATGCAGGCATAGATTCAAAAAGATACATGCACCCCAATTTCACAGCAGCATTATTTGCAGTAGCCAAGAGATGGAAGCAAGCTAAGTGTCCATCAGTAGAAATAAAAAGCTGTGGCATATAGGCACACACACTCACACACACACACACACACACACACACACACAAGGAGATATTAGTTAGCTATAAATGAAGAGTGAAGGTTTTTTTTGCCATTTGCAACACCATCAGTGGACCTAGAGGTTGTTATGTTTAGTGAAATAAGTCAGACAGACAAACTGTGTTTTCACTTGCATGTGGAATCTAAAAAATAAAACAAATGAACAAATATAACCATACAGAAACAGGCACAGAGAACCACCTAGTAGCTGCCTTAGGAGGGAAGAGGGAGTGGAGGTAAGGGCAAAACTGGTGAAGAATGTACATACTACCAGAGGTCAAACAAATAAATTGCAAGGATGTAATAAGGGTGTGATATTCAACACAGGGAATATAGTCAATATTTTATCACTCTACGGGGAGTATCATCTATAAAACTACTCACCTGAAATGACATAATTCTGTAAGCAAATATACTTCAACTAAAAAAAAAGAAAAAGTCAGCAAAAAATTTAAACTGCTCTTCAGTACAAAGGAAGTCCAAACGGCCAATAAACATACAAAAGAGTAATCAGCTAATTAGTAACCAGGAAAAATCAAATTAAAACTACAAAGAAATAAGACAGCAGAACCACCAGAATGGCTAGAGCTTAAAATGACTGAGAACACTTAGTGTTTTTGAGCAAACAGAGCTTTTGAAAACTGCTAGTGTGAGTGTCAGTTAGCACAATCCCTTTGGAAAATGGCTTGGGAGTTGGGAATGTCACGAAGGTTGAATATACACCGATTCCAAGGCCCAACAACTTGACCCTTAGTTATTTGGGAATACTCAACATTCATTTTTACTAACTTTATCCTGAATGCATACATGAAGTATTCTGGATCAGAGACAGATTTCTTCTGTATTACTTACTATCTCAGTAAATAAAAAGTGTGTTGCCCATTATATGCCTTTTGAGATAGGTCTCATCTCTGGGACCACACAGTGAGAGCAGATAGTACACAACCGGCAGGATTTTCCATAGGCCAAAGAAGAGGAAAGGAAGGATTTTATCTCCTCTTCTTAAAGTGTCTCCTCCTGACACTTTGTTTATAAATAAAATCTCTCCAGGAGACCTTTAGCCACATAACTTTTAGTTGTGTGAGACCTAGAGTTGTGGGCCTCGTTGGTCTCTGAAGTGTGAATACCCACATAGATAAGGCCCCAGGCTCTGAGCTGAGGCTTACCCAGGTACCCATGCCTTTGGTTTGAGGGACATAAGAGAAGTTCTATTATCCTTTTGGATCAGAGCAATTAGCTCCTTCATTAGGGAAACGCATGACTATAGATCTCATCTTTACGGCACATGAACAAGTTTCTAAGAGAAGTAAAAGCAACGTAGCACATTTGTGTCCACAGCTAAAACTATTTACATGAACCCTGAAAAATTCAGGAATGTTTAATTTCCCTACAATTATGTACCCAACAGAAATGTGTGTACTCATCTATACCAGATATGTTCAAGAATGTTCATAGCAGCATTGTTTTTCCTCTCCACTCTCTTTCTTTCTATCTTTCTAATTGAAACATAATTGGCTTTCAGACTCACAGACTTAGAGAACAAACTTATGGTTACCAGGGGGAAGGGATGGGGGGAGGGATACACTGGGAATTTGAGATTGACACATGCATGCTTCTATATTTAAAACAGATAACCAACAAGGACCTACTGTAGAGCACAGGAAACTCTGCTCAATATTCTGTAATAACCTAACTGGAAAAGAATTTGAAAAAGAATAGATACATCTATATGTATAACTGAAGCACTTTGCTGTACACTTGAAACTAACTCAACAAATATGCTACAAAGTTAGAGACATTTGCTTTTATATTCTAGTTTTTAAGCAAGTAAAATAAAATTTAAAAAATGTTAATGTACTTGTTTTCTTTTTTAATACATTTATGTATTCGATTATTTTGGCTGCACTGGGTCTTCACTGCTGCACAGGCTTCTCTCTAGTTGCAACAAGCAGGGGCGCCTCTCCAGCTGCAGGGTGCAGGCTTCCGTCGCGGTGGGCTGGGCTTGCAGAGCCTGGGCTTTAGGGCACACGGGCTTCAGTAGCTGTAGCACCATGGGCTCAGTAGTTGCAGCTCTTAGGCTCTAGAGCGCAGGCTCAACAGTTGTGACTCAAGGGCTTAGCTGCTCCCGGCCTGTGGGATCTTCCTAGATGAGGGATCAAACCCATGTCTCCTGCATTGGCAGATGGATTCTTTACCACCGAGCCATCAGGGAAGCCCCAAAATTCTTTTAAATGAACAAGAGTTTTTTTAGAAAAAGAAATACAATTGATGTATAACCTTCTGTACACTTAGGGTGCCCGTGTCTGCTGCATGCTAAGTAGCTTCAGTCATGTCCGACTCTGTGCGATCCTAGGACTGCAGCCTGCCAGGCTCCTCTGTCCATGAGATTCTCCAGGCGAGAATACAGGAGTGGGTTGCCATGCCTTCCTCCAGGAGATCTTCCCAACCCAGGGATCCAACCCACTTCTCTCACATAAACCTGCATTGGCAGGCAGATTCTTTACCACTAGTGCCACCTGGGAAGCCCCAGGTTTAGGGTGTACAACATGTTAATTTGATATATTTGTATATTACAACATGATCACCACCACAGTCTTAGCTAACACCTCTGTCACTTCACGTAGTTATACTTTATTTTTCCCTTAGCTTTATTGAGATATAATTGACACATTACACTGTGTGAGTTTGAATGATACAATGTGTTCATTTGATAGACTTATATTTTACAAATGATTGCCACCATTGTGTTAGCTAACACCTCTATCACATCACATAATTTGCATTATTCTTAGGAGCCCAAACCTGGAAACCACCCAAATGTTATCAACAGTAGAATAGGTGATTATCTATTACAGCATATTCATGCAATAGAGTTCAACATGGCTATAAGAATGTATCAACCTCCATGACATGCTGGAATACGGGTGACTCCACACACAGCTTTAAGTGGAAAAAAAAAAAAAAAAGCCAGACAGAAAGGAATATCTGATACTCTGATTCCACTGAAATGAAAATGTAAGTCGATAAAACTAAACTATGATGTTAGAAGTTGGGATAATGCTTGCTTTGGCAAAGGAAAGGGGGACAGCGAATGGGAGGGAGGTAAACCGGGGTTCTGAGTCATAGTCTCCGTTGAGCTGGATAATAGTCACACAGGTGTGTTTATTTTGTAGAAAATGAGGTGCTATTCAATTATGATTTGCATACTTTAGTGTATATATTTTATATTCAAATTTTTTTAACCTTTATTTTTATTTCATTTGGCTGTACCAGATTTTAGTTGCAGCGCACAGGATCTTTAGTTGTGGCGTGCAGACTCTTAGCTGCAGCATGTGGGGCTAGCTCCCTGATCAGGGATGAAACACGGGCGCCTTACATTGAGAGTGAGTCTTCACTGGACCAACAGGGAAGTCCCCCAGAATTTTTTTTAAAGCAGGAGATTTTTCATAAGTGTTCCTGAAAACCCGACAGAATTCAAGGTCAGCAAAATTTCTGGCTTTTGGAGACACTAAAAGAAAACTAGAAAGCAACGTTACGCAGACATTCATTTTCCCACCTCTGCTTTGTGCTTCTTATTCCTCCACTCCAATCTTTCCTTTTTGTCAAGTCTGCTTGGCAAAGGAAGAGGGATGCAACCCTGAGAGTAGTTAATGGTGTGGTTAATCTTGTGCATTCCCAAAGGATTTTCTTAATGGAAAATACATAGGATGTGAGGTTCTCTTGTTTGTACTATTCCCAATAGGGATTAGAATAGAGCTGATATTTTTAGCCTCTCTGTATACACAGGGAAGACATTTATTCTAACGGGTGTTATCCATTCCACACCTCTTATTAGATAGTTTGAATATGACTTCTGGCTTAGTTTTTTGTTTTTTAAATAAGCAGAGTGAAAAACTCATTTCAAAGCAAATAGACACTAATTATAAATCTAACTTTAAATTTTTCTGTAATAGAAAAACTCTGACCACTGAGAGGATAAAATAAAGCAAGCTGACAGCTTTCTACACCAAAGGGACTACAGGTGATAGCTAGTAAATTGAGAGATATCTCTCATGTTCCAAAGCAATTTTCTAAAGCCGGAATCATTCCTTCACACACCTGCAGAAGATTCAGCAGCCCATGGGGAAGTAAACATTTATTTCAAAAATAAACTTTAAAGTTTGGAAATAAAAACAGACAAGCTGTTTTCTTTTATAAGAAAATGTGGCTTTACAGGATCAGAGGTACTGTAATCAGAATTTCAAAGAGCAGAAATAACAGGTGACAACTTACACAGAGACACTCAAACCTAGTGAACCGCAGAACAAGTGTAATTTACATCCATTAAACCTCATATGAGTGGAGGGGATTGGAAATAAAGAGACCAGATTCCAGCTCCAGCTTCGCCACTGACTATGTGCATTTTCTTCTCTGTAAAACCAGAAAAAGTGCTCACGGTCTATCAAAAGAGACAAAATATCAAGGTGAAATTTCTGCCAAAGAAAGCTTACAAATTATATTTGCTATTATTATTAACATTTCATGCGGCCTCTTCCTTTATCTCTTTCTCATTTCCCTTAAGTCTCCTCCCGTTTCAATTTTCCTCCCTCCCATTCCACCTGTTTTCCTTATTTTTCCCTTTTTTCTTTCAGCCTTGTCTATCACTTTTTAAACTGTCTATAGTGTGGTATTTTACCTAACCATATAGTATGTATTATATTATATGTATGTGATATTTTAACTAACCATATATATATATACATAAACTTGTCTTTCTCTCTAAAACATCAACTAAATTGCTACTTTTACTTGTATGCGACACAAAATTAATTTAGTTTCAATGAGTCACTGGTTTAGTAAAGAAAAAAATTTAAATTTCTTACCCTGGTCTAAAAAAATTATCCTTGGATTTATTGAAAATAAAATAGCCTGTTACTGAACAATAGTTCAGGGTCACAGGGAGCCAACCTACTACTGATTTTCTTTTCAGAGACTTTGAACCAAGCACCCCCTCATTTCTTTTGGCTGCCCTGTATCTTACTCTTGGTGAATATGTATCTGGCAGGCCTCCCTTCCCAGTCCACTTTCTGAATGTTAAATGAGATCCTAGGATCTCTGATCAATGTTCATTAATCAATAGACACTTTCTCCGCATTCACAATATGTATAGCATATGTTTGATCTTTGTAAAACCAGAATAAAGAGAGAAGTGGTTTTTAAATTCAAGTATTTTGCTTCATATTTATACTCTTTGCTGGTATAAATATGATCTTATAAGTAAGAATACATGCATTATTTACTCAGCAAGCAGAGAACTCTTTGCTTGACGCCACTACACTGGTGAGAATACCAACAAAATTAGGGGAGGATTCCTATCCCCGAGGAATGTATCATCTAAAAGGGAAGAAAGATAAGTAAAAAAATAATTATAAGGCATTTGTTCCTTCTTTGCTGCTCACAGTAGCAGATGAGGAGCAAACGGGACCAGGATGGATTAATTCTGCCTGAGTGAGTTGAGGCTCCACAATGGATGGCGTATCCGGCTGAGGTCCAGGAAGCTCCCGAGGTGAATACGGGAAGAAATCACGTGTGAAACATGCCTTTGTTCCTGTTGGCTTCTATTCCTCCGCCAGGCCCTCACATGCTGGTATTCTTCAGAGTTATCCACAAGATCCTCCTTACTTCTCCGCATACCTCTTTAGAGAGATTTCACCCACTTTAGGACTTTATGGGAGGGCTCCCAAATTTGCACCTTCAGCTTCTGAACTATGCATTTATCTCTTTTCCAGAACCAGCTCATATTCATCAAGCCCAAACTGAATTTAACCCTTCTCGCTGTTTGTCACGAGTCATGATGCATCAGCCCCCTAACTGGTCTTCTCTGACCCACTCTCAGTAATGAGTGTGTGTGTGTGTGTGTGTGTGTGTGTGTGTGTGTGTGTGTGTGTGTGTGTGCAAGCTCAGTTGCTTAGTCACTCAGTCGTGTCCAACTCTGCCACCCCATGGGTTGTACTTGGGACTGAATGATGTCACTAAAACTCACATTGAGTCTTGAAATTTTCCTCTTTAAACCTTTCAAAGTTTTTCCACTGTTCTTAGAAAATGTTCAACGTATTTTTTTCCAAGAGGCTGGATTATCTAGTCATTGTTTTCACACCCCCAGCCATCGTTATTAACCCCTCATTGTACACCCCCAGTGATACTGAGTTTCTCTAAGTTCATCAAATTGCTGCTCTGTGTTCTCTACTTTGAACACACTCTTCTCCTATACTTTGTCCTGGATAAGACCTTTTCAGGACTTCCCTAGTTGTCCAGTGGCTAAGACTTCATATTCCTAATGCAACAGGCCCAGGTTCAATCCCTGGTCAGGGAACTAGACCCCACATGTGGCAACTAAGAGTCACATGCCACAGCTAAAGATTCTGCATGCTGCAACTAAAAAGATCACTCAAGCTGCAACTGAAAAAAAAAATGCTGGCTAGAACTGCATCCTCTATGGCCCCCATGTAGATCTTCTGACATGAACTGCGCTCGTTCCCTCATCTGGCTATGCTCTCCCGACTGCAAGATCCATGAAAGAGTGAATATGATCATCTTGAATAGTATTCTGTTCTTCGGCATGTAAGAACTCCACATGCAAGAAGAGAGACAGGCCAGTGAAAATGAGAAAGAGAAAGAAGAAAGAGTGCTCTGTGTTTGTAAATCACAAGTAGAAAAGCTGACCTCCACAGAGGGTACATGACTTGGACTCTAGACAGACAGGGAGCAAAGGCAAAAAAATGGCTAGCTGATGTAGAGCAAATTTTTGAAGCTTATATCTAAGTTAGGGACTAGCTTGGACACTGACAACTTGATATTAAAGTCTAATTCTGCCTTCTTTTTCACTTTCTTGAATGAAAGGATTACATCACCTGAGAGATCGCCTAAAGCTTCTTTACTGTTCAACCCTTCTGAGAAGTCTTTTTTCCAGTTTGTCAGCTTACACTGAGCTCTTGGAGGCCTGGGACTACCACCCAACACTATATATTGAGACATCACTTTCACACACACACCTCTCAAAAACGGGATAATTTTTGAGAATTATGGCATCCTAATAGGTAACCAGTGAATCAAAATAACAGTACAAGCTGGCACAGTATACTTGCCAGTTTGGCTAAGACATTTGTTCAGTTAAGTTAATTTTTGTATCTTAACTGATTGAAACCAATGTACCTACTTAAGCAAACAGAGTAAAAGTGAAGCAGGAAAGGAACTTCATTGCTTGTTAAGAGAGCAACTTATTAGTTAAATAAGTCCTTGATACACGCTTGCTGATGTAACTCTTAGAAGAGTGAATTTTCTATTCAATTCTTCCCTATTAGTAATCAGCTGATATGCCAATATAAGTACAAAGCAGGTTTATAATAGCTTTTAAAAGGCTTACCTAAAACATAACTACTTCTTCCACAAATAAGTGAAGTTGTTCAGTCGTGTCTGACTCTGCGACCCCATGGACTGTAGCCTACCAGGTTCCACCGTCCATGGGATTTTCCAGGCAAGAATGCTGGACTGGGTTGCCATTTCCTTCTCCAGGAGATATTCCCGAAACAGGGGTTGAACCCGGGTCTCCCGCATTGTAAGCAGGCGCTTTACCGTCTGAGCCACCAGGGAAGTTCTCCACAAATGGCTTTACTCAAACATGCGTTATTCTGGGGAGTGGAAAGAAGCAGTCATAGAACTGTCTCCAAAACTGAGCTGTTTAAATTTCTAAAATTTGCTAATATGATAAAATAAGTTGAATGAATTCTTTAAGTTCTGTGATTGCTCAAGAGATCAATTTTATATGTTTATGTGGATGGACTTTTTGTAGGTCAATAACTGAGAAAGTGATGAATATTCAATAATTATGTGCAAATATATTTTTAAACATTTAGCCAGAAAAAACAAACAGCTCGGCACACATGTATTAGAAAAGACCCAACGAGATGAAAGGACATGTTATCATTTCATCATGGTGGAGAGATTCCTTCTGAGCCTGGATGAAATGTAGTTAAATACAGGATGCTCTGGGAAGAATCCAATCCCAGGGTCTAGAGAACAGCAGAGACCTTAGCAAAGCGTCTTCTGTGGGCCCTGTCCATCCCAGGCACAGTGAGGCGCTAGGAGAGCCATGAGTGAGGACATCTGTAGCTACCGAGGCACTGGCCTCTGAAGGAACTGCTCTTTCTTTCTAGAGAATCTATAGCACAGATAGGTTGATATTGATTGAAAATTCACACACAAAACGGCTTAAATCACAATTCATTGCCTTATTTCACTGACGAGCACAAGACAACTGGGCTTTGGGTAAGACTCAGGGGCTTAAAAATGTGACTTGGACCCAAATTTTTTTTTTCTCAATATTTTTTTACTCTGCCTATTTAATATAGATTCCACTTTTAATAGGCTCTCCTCTTAAGACTCCAAAGTAACTTCCACACTTCACAGAACTACATGATCCCAGGTTTCAAGTCCAAGAAAGTCTGCTGCTTGGAGAATTCAAACAAGAATCCTGGCTTTGAGTCTCATTTGGACCTTTCTGGCCAGACTTGAGACCAAATGTCTTAACCAACCATGAGGACAAGGAGATGGGATGTGTTGACTGATTTAGGGGAGGTGGATTCTAACTAGGATTTGACAGTGAGTTCCCTCTCCTTTAACTCAAGCAGCTGAGAAATGTGAGATCTTGTTTGGAAAGAAGCAAAAAAAGGCTAGGTTCTGGATATCCAAGAAATACCCGATTTCATATCACTTCAGTTCTGCCAAACACTTACTGTGTACTTAGAATATGCAGCCCTGTGCTAGGGGGTGGGCTTGGGGAAGATTTGGAATGAGATATGGGGAATGTGTACAATATAAAGATGACTATTGCATGGTTCCTGATTTCAGGAACATTTTCCCTCTGTCTGGAGAGACAAACGTTAGCAATTTCCTTGGCAAATTATGTTAAGGGCATTGACAAACATGTGTCCTTGATACATACACAGCGGAGGTAACCACAGGACGGCTTGGCAATGAACCTTGGTCCCTTTCCTACTTTCATGTTCCTGGTTCCCACCTCCTTGGTAGTAAGGAACCTCCATATGACATATTTTTGGCAAAGCAGAAAGCTTCTAAATAGATTATTGTGAAATTGTTATACAGAGATGGAGAAAGAAGCAAATTTTTCCATTTTAATATTTTAAAGCTTTTATGAAAACATTGATTGCCAAAGATAACAGTCGTCATTTATTTAAATCATATTCTATGTTTCCTTTCATAGTTTTCTTTAGATTTACTTTAAACAGCTGTCATTCCTTCTCCAGCATCATGTCTTGTCTGTCTCCCCTCCTGCTGACAGTGTTTTAAGCGATGACAAAATGACATTAAAAACACAATCAAAATGGCTATTTTTCATCATCCTTTGACTAGAATTATGTATTGACTATGAAGAATAGCCTTGTCCCTCAGCATGAGAAAAGATGTTAGAATCTATCATCAAGATTCACAGGGTTTCTCTTAAATACCGTGTTGTGTTTGAGTTTTATAAAGTCACATTTTCTGTGACTGGAGCATTATCTAAGCACCAGGTTTCTCTCAGGAATTACCAAAAATTATATAGTACTCTGTTAAGATTTTTTAAAACATAGAATATGTGTCATAAGAAACCTAGTAAAGGATTCTCCAGCATTAGAAGGGATATGGGCTTTCTTACTGCCCCTCCTGTCGCTGTTCAGGACTGAATGAGACACCGTAGGTACTGGTGAAGCCATTTTAAATAGGAAAATAGAGATTAAATAAACCCCAGAGGATGACTAGGGGTAAACATCCTAAGAAATCCTTCTAAAGAAGGGCAGGAAGGCCCACGGTGGGCTAACTGGCCTAGCAGGCTTCCCTGGTGGCTCTGTGGTAAAGAACCTGCCTGCCAACGCAGGAGGCAGGGTTTAATCCCTGGGTCAGGAAGATCTCCTGGAGAAGGGAATGGCAACCCACTCCAGGATTCTTGCCTGGAATATCCCATGGACAGAGGAGCCTGGCGGGCTACAGTCCATGGGGTCTCAAAAGAGTCAGACGCGACTGAGCAACTAAGCAACAGCTACAGGGTTACCAGCCTCTGGGATGAGAACAAGCAAAGAACAAGAGAACACAATGGAGGGGGCCAGTGGAGAAGGCGAGGGTGTGCGCGGGGAAGGGAGGGGCTTGTGATGGGGCGTCTCTTTGTCACATGGGCATGCCGTTGAGGAGGGTGGAATAAGACTTCACATCTCTGCTTCAGAACCTGCAGCCAAGCATGCGTGCCATTTTGCTGGTTGATGCCAAGAGCCAAAAAAAACCCTACTAGCTTAATTCTGAGGCTTCGGAATTTACCTAAGGTGCTCTGTCTACAGGAAGATTCCTGCTAATGGAAGACCAGCAGTAACAATATATAAATTAAAATATATAGTCCTCTTTCATCCTCCTAACTAACTCTGAGACCTAGATTACAGAGTGACACTTTCTCATTTCCCAGTTGTTTTGTCTGAGCCCACAGTCAGTTGTGATTGGGCCACTGCCTTTTCTTTTGAGTCTGCAGCAAAAAGTACTTGGTATTTCATCTTAGAAGGGATGCCAATTTTATATGACCCCTTTCACATCTAAGTTCCTGGAGATGTCAAAATATCCCTGATGATGTGTGAAGAAATTGTTCCTGTGCTTTTGTGACATCTTGCTAAGGCTAAAGCTTATGTATCTCACATGGGCTCTTTCTCCCTTATTTTGCCCTAAGAATGAACTTCAGCTGTCATTGTTTCTCAAATCTCTAACTTTTTGAAGTCCCACTATCCTATATCCAGGGAATTTAATTCTAAGCTTTGACAGGCTAGGCAGTTTGATAGATAATTTGGAACTAACTGTATTAGTGGCCAGTAACTGTTTAATATGATTTTTATAGGCTTCCCTGGTGGCTCAGATGGTAAAGAGTTTGCCTGCAATCTGGGAGACCCAGGTTCAGTCCCTGAGTTGGGAAGATCCCCTGGAGAAGGGAAAGGCTACCTACTCCAGTATTCTTGCCTGGAGAATTCCGTGGACAGAGGAGCCTGATGGGCCACAGTCCATGGGGTCAGAAAGAGTCAGACATGACTGAGCAAATAACACTTTAGAGCAAAAAGGAAAAGTAGAAAAAATATATATTGTGCATATAATATAACAAAGAAAATATGTAGTTTATATTTATATAATATACATATTTTAAATAGAGATTCTTAGTATTCTAACAAAATATCATCAGGGGATTACAAAAGAGTAGCCTTTCAGTATCCCTCACAGAAATAATGGTTCCCTACCTTATGCACAAAATCCCTCCTGCCTGCCAATTCTACCAGAATCTCCTGTGTTTTCTCTTGTGCTTAAGTATTTGCATGTTCATTTTACACGTGTGCCTATCTGATGTCTATTCATTGGTCTGCCTGCCATTTAAATCCATGTGCTTCGGTGATGCCTTAAACTCCTTAAATTGTAGGTTGCCAGAGGAAACAGGGTCTGCCTAATTCCCCTTACTATAGCATCATATTAAGGTAAATGTACTTAATTTTATTTCAAGAAAAATTATATGCAATATTATGTCACAGAGTTATTTCTTCATGATGTGTTTTGAAGGGTTCTACTGTTCACTTTCCTTTACAATTAACTTTAAAAAAATCTCTCTTAACACTGTCCTCAGTATAGAGGACAAGAAATAGCAGTCCTTTTGGTGTGAAAAAAAAAAAATGGCAGCTACGGTCTCCTCATCTCTGGATGTAGCCCTGGTCACGGAACCTTGAGCTTCATTTCCTCAGGATGCAATGCAGATCACGTTGTTTTATAAGATGCGCATTTCCCCTGAGGATTTAAGATGGCAGCTTTCTCCTCAAGCCACCAACCTTCACATCTCTGTATGTCAAAAATGCTTCTCTCTTTTTTCTTAATCTCTTATTTTACAAATGAGGGAATTAAGATCCTCAGAGGTTAAATGACTTGCTCGTGGGGACACAGCTAATTAGCAGACCTGCAGACATCATTCATCAACCTTAAAAATGTCCTTTTAGTAAGTTGTCAAGTATAACCTATTACCCTTAAGAAAGCTCCTCTCCTAAGAGCTAGGAGTTTCGTCAATACTATCCACCTTCCTTTATAATTAACTTTTGTTTTATCCCTCTTAATAGAGTCCATAAAATAGAGGACAAGCAGCAGTAGGTATTTTTAACCTACTAGTTTCTGTATATTATTAAAACCAATTTAAAACAATGTAAATTACTTAAAATAAGAAGCAACCAAGGTCTCATCAACATAATAAAGTCTGAGCTATTTGATTTTATGTTCTTTCCCAAACTTCCTTTTTATTTATTAATATATATATTTTAGAAGTCTTTGTGTGCCTGCTTAGTCACTTAGTCGTTTTTGACTCTTTGCAACCCGATTGATTACTCTGTCCATGGAATTTTCCAATCAAGAATACTGGAGTGGGTAGCTATTCCCTTCTGCAGGGGATTTTCACAACCCAGGGATTAAACCCAGGTCTCCTGCATTGTAGGCAGATTCTTAACATCTGAGCCACCAGGGAAGTCCTTAGAAGGCTGTAGTAAGTAGTATTTGTTAAATACATGTTCATGTATATTATTCTATTTTTTTCTTAACATTATGTCATTCATTTTTCTTTTTTATAGAAGTCTAGAAAAATATATACAAAATAACTGCATAATCATGATGTATGATCAGTCGCGGAGTCATGTCCTGCTCTTTGCAACCCCAGGGACTGCAGCCTCCAGGCTCCTCTGTCCATGAGATTTTTCCCGGCAAGAATATTGGAGTGGGTTGCCATTTCCTCCTCCAGGGGATCTTCCCGATCCAGGGATCTGACCCACATCTGTTGTGTTTCCTGCATTGGCAAGTGGATTCTTTACCACTAGCACAACCTGGGAAGCCCCATAATCATGACACAAGAGGATAATTAACTTAGCCTTTTTCCTACTTTGGGGCACTGAGGACAGTTCCAATTTTTCACTGTTATGAGTAGTGCATAAGAGAATGCATTTGTGGGACTTATCCGGTGGTTATGATTCCACACTTCCAAGCAGTGGATGCGGATCTTTGATGTGCAGATCTTCGATCTCTAGTCTGGGAATTATGAATAAGTAAGATCATGTCATGCTGCGTGACATAGCCAAAAAAAAATTTTTTTTAAATCACTTCTACAACTAGAAACACAGCAATCTTTACACAGGAAACCATGCTTGGGCCACTTCATGCCAAGTGTAAACTCTAGTTCAGATTTACCCTTTTTGAAGCAGATCATGCAAATATTGAACTTTGTTTTGACACAGCATACATTTGCTTTGTCAGGATGGAGATGGCAACAGAATGAACTTGTCTTTGAGATGTTTAAATGTTTTCCTTGGATAGTAGACCTTTTTTTTTACTGAACGGTAAACTCTATGAGTAAATATTTTTCTTTTATTTAGAATAGGAATAGAAATCAATCCGGATTGACTGGTTTGATCTCCTTACTATCCAAGGGACTCTCAAGAGTCTTCTCCAGCACCACAATTTGAAAGCATCAATCCCTCAGCACTCAGCCTTCTTTATGGTCCAACTCTCACATCTGTTCATGACTACTGGAAAAACCACAGCTTTGACTATACCAGCCTTTGACTATACCAGCAAAGTGACGTCTCTGCTTTTTAATACACTGTCTAGGTTTGTCATATGTCACACCATGTCATGTATCATCTTGAAACTGAGCAAAAGTGAGAGGATACAATTGTACCCAGTTGTTTTATTTACAGTTTTATTGAGATATAATCCACATACTAGACTCATTTAAAGTGTACAATTCAATGACTTTTAGTATATTCACAAACACACATAACCCTCACACAGTAGCACATTTTCATCACCTCGAAAAGAAAATTTATACTCTTTAGCTATGACCCCTTCCAAACTTCTCTCTCTAACTTCCTTCCTAACCCTGAGAAACAACTAATCTACTTTCTGTCCCGGTAGATTTTCCTATCTGGACTTTCATACAAAGAGCCTCATATAATCNCCTTCTAAAGAAGGGCAGGAAGGCCCACGGTGGGCTAACTGGCCTAGCAGGCTTCCCTGGTGGCTCTGTGGTAAAGAACCTGCCTGCCAACGCAGGAGGCAGGGTTTAATCCCTGGGTCAGGAAGATCTCCTGGAGAAGGGAATGGCAACCCACTCCAGGATTCTTGCCTGGAATATTCCATGGACAGAGGAGCCTGGCGGGCTACAGTCCATGGGGTCTCAAAAGAGTCAGACGCGACTGAGCAACTAAGCAACAGCTACAGGGTTACCAGCCTCTGGGATGAGAACAAGCAAAGAACAAGAGAACACAATGGAGGGGGCCAGTGGAGAAGGCGAGGGTGTGCGCGGGGAAGGGAGGGGCTTGTGATGGGGCGTCTCTTTGTCACATGGGCATGCCGTTGAGGAGGGTGGAATAAGACTTCACATCTCTGCTTCAGAACCTGCAGCCAAGCATGCGTGCCATTTTGCTGGTTGATGCCAAGAGCCAAAAAAAACCCTACTAGCTTAATTCTGAGGCCTCGGAATTTACCTAAGGTGCTCTGTCTACAGGAAGATTCCTGCTAATGGAAGACCAGCAGTAACAATATATAAATTAAAATATATAGTCCTCTTTCATCCTCCTAACTAACTCTGAGACCTAGATTACAGAGTGACACTTTCTCATTTCCCAGTTGTTTTGTCTGAGCCCACAGTCAGTTGTGATTGGGCCACTGCCTTTTCTTTTGAGTCTGCAGCAAAAAGTACTTGGTATTTCATCTTAGAAGGGATGCCAATTTTATATGACCCCTTTCACATCTAAGTTCCTGGAGATGTCAAAATATCCCTGATGATGTGTGAAGAAATTGTTCCTGTGCTTTTGTGACATCTTGCTAAGGCTAAAGCTTATGTATCTCACATGGGCTCTTTCTCCCTTATTTTGCCCTAAGAATGAACTTCAGCTGTCATTGTTTCTCAAATCTCTAACTTTTTGAAGTCCCACTATCCTATATCCAGGGAATTTAATTCTAAGCTTTGACAGGCTAGGCAGTTTGATAGATAATTTGGAACTAACTGTATTAGTGGCCAGTAACTGTTTAATATGATTTTTATAGGCTTCCCTGGTGGCTCAAATGGTAAAGAGTTTGCCTGCAATCTGGGAGACCCAGGTTCAGTCCCTGAGTTGGGAAGATCCCCTGGAGAAGGGAAAGGCTACCTACTCCAGTATTCTTGCCTGGAGAATTCCGTGGACAGAGGAGCCTGATGGGCTACAGTCCATGGGGTCAGAAAGAGTCAGACATGACTGAGCAAATAACACTTTAGAGCAAAAAGGAAAAGTAGAAAAAATATATATTGTGCATATAATATAACAAAGAAAATATGTAGTTTATATTTATATAATATACATATTTTAAATAGAGATTCTTAGTATTCTAACAAAATATCATCAGGGGATTACAAAAGAGTAGCCTTTCAGTATCCCTCACAGAAATAATGGTTCCCTACCTTATGCACAAAATCCCTCCTGCCTGCCAATTCTACCAGAATCTCCTGTGTTTTCTCTTGTGCTTAAGTATTTGCATGTTCATTTTACACGTGTGCCTATCTGATGTCTATTCATTGGTCTGCCTGCCATTTAAATCCATGTGCTTCGGTGATGCCTTAAACTCCTTAAATTGTAGGTTGCCAGAGGAAACAGGGTCTGCCTAATTCCCCTTACTATAGCATCATATTAAGGTAAATGTACTTAATTTTATTTCGAGAAAAATTATATGCAATATTATGTCACAGAGTTATTTCTTCATGATGTGTTTTGAAGGGTTCTACTGTTCACTTTCCTTTACAATTAACTTTAAAAAAATCTCTCTTAACACTGTCCTCAGTATAGAGGACAAGAAATAGCAGTCCTTTTGGTGTGAAAAAAAAAAAATGGCAGCTACGGTCTCCTCATCTCTGGATGTAGCCCTGGTCACGGAACCTTGAGCTTCATTTCCTCAGGATGCAATGCAGATCACGTTGTTTTATAAGATGCGCATTTCCCCTGAGGATTTAAGATGGCAGCTTTCTCCTCAAGCCACCAACCTTCACATCTCTGTATGTCAAAAATGCTTCTCTCTTTTTTCTTAATCTCTTATTTTACAAATGAGGGAATTAAGATCCTCAGAGGTTAAATGACTTGCTCGTGGGGACACAGCTAATTAGCAGACCTGCAGACATCATTCATCAACCTTAAAAATGTCCTTTTAGTAAGTTGTCAAGTATAACCTATTACCCTTAAGAAAGCTCCTCTCCTAAGAGCTAGGAGTTTCGTCAATACTATCCACCTTCCTTTATAATTAACTTTTGTTTTATCCCTCTTAATAGAGTCCATAAAATAGAGGACAAGCAGCAGTAGGTATTTTTAACCTACTAGTTTCTGTATATTATTAAAACCAATTTAAAACAATGTAAATTACTTAAAATAAGAAGCAACCAAGGTCTCATCAACATAATAAAGTCTGAGCTATTTGATTTTATGTTCTTTCCCAAACTTCCTTTTTATTTATAAATATATATATTTTAGAAGTCTTTGTGTGCCTGCTTAGTCACTTAGTCGTTTTTGACTCTTTGCAACCCGATTGATTACTCTGTCCATGGAATTTTCCAATCAAGAATACTGGAGTGGGTAGCTATTCCCTTCTGCAGGGGATTTTCACAACCCAGGGATTAAACCCAGGTCTCCTGCATTGTAGGCAGATTCTTAACATCTGAGCCACCAGGGAAGTCCTTAGAAGGCTGTAGTAAGTAGTATTTGTTAAATACATGTTCATGTATATTATTCTATTTTTTTCTTAACATTATGTCATTCATTTTTCTTTTTTATAGAAGTCTAGAAAAATATATACAAAATAACTGCATAATCATGATGTATGATCAGTCGCGGAGTCATGTCCTGCTCTTTGCAACCCCAGGGACTGCAGCCTCCAGGCTCCTCTGTCCATGAGATTTTTCCCGGCAAGAATATTGGAGTGGGTTGCCATTTCCTCCTCCAGGGGATCTTCCCGATCCAGGGATCCGACCCACATCTGTTGTGTTTCCTGCATTGGCAAGTGGATTCTTTACCACTAGCACAACCTGGGAAGCCCCATAATCATGACACAAGAGGATAATTAACTTAGCCTTTTTCCTACTTTGGGGCACTGAGGACAGTTCCAATTTTCCACTGTTATGAGTAGTGCATAAGAGAATGCATTTGTGGGACTTATCCGGTGGTTATGATTCCACACTTCCAAGCAGTGGATGCGGATCTTTGATGTGCAGATCTTCGATCTCTAGTCTGGGAATTATGAATAAGTAAGATCATGTCATGCTGCGTGACATAGCCAAAAAAAAATTTTTTTTTAATCACTTCTACAACTAGAAACACAGCAATCTTTACACAGGAAACCATGCTTGGGCCACTTCATGCCAAGTGTAAACTCTAGTTCAGATTTACCCTTTTTGAAGCAGATCATGCAAATATTGAACTTTGTTTTGACACAGCATACATTTGCTTTGTCAGGATGAAGAGGGCAACAGAATGAACTTGTCTTTGAGATGTTTAAATGTTTTCCTTGGATAGTAGACCTTTTTTTTACTGAACGGTAAACTCTATGAGTAAATATTTTTCTTTTATTTAGAATAGGAATAGAAATCAATCCGGATTGACTGGTTTGATCTCCTTGCTGTCCAAGGGACTCTCAAGAGTCTTCTCCAGCACCACAATTTGAAAGCATCAATCCCTCAGCACTCAGCCTTCTTTATGGTCCAACTCTCACATCTGTTCATGACTACTGGAAAAACCACAGCTTTGACTATACCAGCCTTTGACTATACCAGCAAAGTGACGTCTCTGCTTTTTAATACACTGTCTAGGTTTGTCATATGTCACACCATGTCATGAATCATCTTGAAACTGAGCAAAAGTGAGAGGATACAATTGTACCCAGTTGTCTTATTTACAGTTTTATTGAGATATAATCCACATACTAGACTCATTTAAAGTGTACAATTCAATGACTTTTAGTATATTCACAAACACACATAACCCTCACACAGTAGCACATTTTCATCACCTCGAAAAGAAAATTTATACTCTTTAGCTATGACCCCTTCCAAACTTCTCTCTCTAACTTCCTTCCTAACCCTGAGAAACAACTAATCTACTTTCTGTCCCGGTAGATTTTCCTATCTGGACTTTCATACAAAGAGCCTCATATAATCTGAGGATATAGTATCTAACTTCCTTGGCTTAGCATAGTATCTTCAAAGTTCATCCAAGTTGTAGCATGTGTCAGTACTTCTTTCCTTTTCATAGCTGAATAATATTAAATTGTTTGGATGTACCGTATTGTGTTTATTCATTAATCCATTGATGGTCATTTGGGCTGCTTCAGTCTGACAGCTATTGTGTAAGGCTATGATAGACATTTATCTATGTGTGTCTTTGTGTGTACATATGTTTTTATGTCTCTTGACTATATACCTCGGAATGGAACTGTTGTATCATAGGATAATTATCTTTAATCATTTGAGGAACTGCTGAACTTTCAAAGTAGCTGCACCATTTTACCCTTCTACCTTCACTGAATGAAGATTTTGGTTCCTCCACACATTCATCAGTAGCTGTTTTATCTGACTTTCTTGTTTTGGCCATCCTAGCGGATATTTTTAACACCCTGGTGGGTGTTACAGTCACCGAGAGGTGCCAGAACTATATTTACAAGGTCATGGAAGACCACATGTCATTGTCTCTCAACTCCTTCTTGGAAAAAAGCAGATCCGACCAATCACAGAAAAAGCTCAAGCCAAAGAAAAGGGCAAGGGCAAGGCAGCTAAAAACATAAATAAATTCTATCAGACACACGGGCTTACATTTAAAGACTATTTATGCAATCTGCATGTCTACACATCCTTACAGCTTAACATGAAACTTTTGGAAATACCTCTCATTATCTGGTTTCAGTTGCAAAATGGTAGTCATCAAATATGCCCCTTTATCTCCACCCATCTTCATTTCCTACTCTTTTATCCAGAGTTACTTGTGAATGTGAAGAAGTTAATTCTCTGAAGTAGCATACTACCCAGCTTTCACGATTATGAGGCAATTTATTTTTTCAATATAAAAATTTTTTACTGAGCATCTCCTATAGCCAGACTCTATAGAGTCTGGAAACTGTTTATAGAAACTGTTATAGAAACTGTTGGAGCTCCAGTTTTGAACAAAATGAGATAAAATCCTTGCCACCTTAGGACTTATCATATAATGATTTTAAAAAGTTATCAATCAATCACACAAATAAGTCATAAATCTACACCTGTTCTAAGTGCCACAAAGTAGTGCTTTGTGGTACTTAAAATGCCACAGGTACTTAATTCAGGGGTTTTCAAAAATGGTAAGTGCAGAAAAAGTTGGGAAGTGGGTTGGTAGAGAAACTTTATTTGCTGGGAATGTGTGTAACAGTGAGATGCTGGATTTATGGCAGTGGATTAAGAGTTTCATTCTATCTCAACTTTTCTGTCAGATCAGACCATACTAAAAAATAACTTCTAGTGAAGCTTCTGGGAGTTCAGAAGACAAAAATATAGTGTATTTTTCTTTATAGGAAACAAAAATAATGTTACTAATAATTTTTAAAATAATAGTTATTTTAGTGTTACTAAAGTTCATATCCTGTTAAACATGTCTATTGTGCCTGTTAGCCTCTCTACCAAACTACATCAAAAATTCAAATATGTTTAGATGGACTTGATTATATTAAATCTATTTTTTATATTTTTTCTTTATTTCTTATTTAAAATTCTACTTATTTTTCCAGGCATCTGTTGTACCATTTGTTTATTATGTTAGATGTTTATTTCACAAATTCTATGGCCCTTTTTTGACCATTTGTGACTTTCTCTCTTACTTTATCTACAAGTAGATTTAAAGCTCATTATTAAAGCAAAGCAATTTCTCAGCCATTTCTAATTGGTATGAAAATAAACAGATTTGATCTTCTATAAGTTTATATCAAGGTTTAATTTGACCTTTAATTTATATGCCTATAATTTATTGTTTAACATGATTATTTGGAAGAGTAGGCTTCCAAATGAGTAAAGTTTACCTGGATTTTACCTGATTTAAGTACTTCTTAATGTATGATGTTGTACAACTGATAATAAGCTCTGAGGGCAGATCTGAGCTTGAATCCAGACTCTATTACTATTGGTGTGCTCTTCAACAAGCTATTGAATCCCTCTGAACCTCAGTTCTTTCATCTCCCCAAAATTTAAAAATGTAACACCTTTGCAAGATTTTTAGCATTAAATAATAGAATTTGTATTAAACATTTTATGCATTTAATAAAAAATATTATTAAAAGGTAACCTGTTAAATAATTATTTTGTTTTATATTTCCACCATTTTAGATTCATCTGGGATGCAAGAAAGGTTATTTTATCCCTGCCAGAAGACTCACCAGGCATTTTTTAAGTACAAAGCCTTCTTGACCAATAAGAAAGGTAAGCAGTCTCTTTTGTGTTACTTGGATCTGAAGCCTGGCTTCTTAAGAAATCAAATACAGCTGATTAGCCCTCAAGTTCTATTGATGGAGAAAGGTGTATGATGAAATGTTGAGGTTTATTTTATTTTATTGAAGGAAAAAAGATGAAAAGATAAAGGCAGCTTGTCCATGGGTGGATGCCTGGAATCTGAAGAATTCTAGGACTTTAGAGGGTAGAGCCTGGAGCCTGCTCAGATGGAGATGGTGAGGTGCCACTAATTGAGGGGAGCTGCTTAGGGGGTCTTCTGGAGGCCCTAGGTCTATGCTTAGCAAACAAAATCTGCTTATCTTCTGGAGTGTGTCAGTGGCACCAAAAAACAGTCACAGAGTGATGGTGGGCGACCAGGTCACTTCCAAATCACAGCAGGACTGAAAGCAGCGTCAGCAGTGTGGTAGTCACAGCCCGAAAGACCCAAAGCACTTCCCTACTAGGGAGTTAGAAAAGTGATAGAGCACTTTAAAGGCCTGAGAATTCTTGAAAAATTCCAAGGAAAAGGAAAAATCACCACTAGAAAAATCATCAAGGTCGGACTTTGAGCCACAATATTTTTCTTTTCTATTGGAAGGTGAGAAAGTGAAACATCTTGCACTTTTGTAATTAAATCAAAAAGAAGGGGGGAATATATTAACTGAAGTATAATTTATTTACAATATTATATTAGTTTCGGATTTACGGCACAGTAATTCATTATTTTTATACATCAAGAGATGATCAACCACAGTAGTCTAGTTGCCATCTGTCTTCATACAAAGTTACTACAATATTATTGAATATGTTCCCTACATCTCCATGATTTATTTTACGACTGGAGGTTTGGACCTCTATGTCTCCATCTATTTCACCCAAGTGCCACCCACCTCTTTCCTTTGGCAACCAACAGTTTGTTCTCTGTAACTGTGAGTCTGTTTCTGTTTAATGTTTTGGCATTTGTTTTGGTTTTTAGACCCTGTATATAAGTGAAATTATATGGTATTTGCCTTACTCTGCTTCCCTTATTTCACTCAGCATGATGCCCTCTAAGTTCACTCATATATGGCACATTTTCTTTATTTACACATTTATCAATTGCTTAGGTTGCTTCCATATCTTGACTATTTTTTAAAAAATTGTAATGAACATTGGGGTGTGTATATCTTTTCAAATTAGTGTTTTCACCTTCTGCAAATAAACAACCAGAAGTGGAATTACTGGGATATATGGTAGTTCTATTTTTAATATTTTGAGGAACATCCGTACTATTTTCCATAGAGGTTGTACCAATTTACATGCTCACCAACAGTGCACAAGGGTTTCCTTTTCTCCACATCTCCAACAAAACTAGCTGTTCTTGTCTTTTTGATAATAGTAATTCTCATTGTGTGTGGTCCTTTGTCCATTTTAAATTGATTTTTTATATTGAGTTACATGAGTATTTTGGATATTTTGGATATTCCTCCCTTATCAAATATCGTTGTTGTTCAGTCACTTATTTGCGTCCTACTCTTTGCAACCCCATGGACTGCAGCACGCCAGGCTTCTCTGTCCCTCACTATCTCCCGGAGTTTGCTCAAACTCGGGTCCATTGAGTCGGTGAGACCATCCAACCAACTCATCCTCTGTCATCCCCTTCTCCTCCTGACTTCAATCTTTCCCAGCATCAGGGCCTTTTCCAATGAGTTGCTTCTTTGCATCAGGTGGTCAAGGTATTGGAGTTTCAGCTTCAGCATCAGTCCTTCCAACGAACGTTCAGAGTTGATTTCTTTTAGGATTGACTGGTTTGATCGCCTTGCTGTTCAAGGGACTCTCAAGAGTCCTCTCCAACACCCAACCCACAGTTCGATAGCATCAGTTCTTCAGTACTCAGCTTTCTTTACAGTCCAACTCTCACATCTGTATATGACTACTGGAAAGACTGTAGCTTTGACTCTAAGGACTTTTGTCGGCAAAGTGATGTCTCTGCATTTTAATACGCTGTCTAGGTTTGTCATAGCTTTCCTTCCAAGGAACAAGCATCCTTTAATTTCATGGCTGCAGACACCATCCACAGTGATTTTGGAGCCCAAGAAAATAAAGC
Source organism: Oreotragus oreotragus (assembly GCA_006410675.1). Classification (NCBI taxonomy): domain Eukaryota; kingdom Metazoa; phylum Chordata; class Mammalia; order Artiodactyla; family Bovidae; genus Oreotragus; species Oreotragus oreotragus. The sequence continues at coordinate 105,107 of SJYX01015890.1, forward strand.
CTGTCACTGTTTCCATTTTTACCCCATCTATTTGCCTTGAAGTGATGGGACCGGATGCCATGATCTTAGTTTTTTAATGTTGCGTTTTAAGCCAGCTTTTTCACTCTCCTCTTTCACCCTCGTTAAGAGGCTTTTTAGTGCCTCTTCACTTTCTGCCTTTGAAGTGGTATCATCTGCATATCTGAGGGTGTTGATATTTCTCCGGTCAACCTGGTCAACCTTGATTCCAGCCATAGGGTTAGTTAATAGATTTTATTCATGTTTATTCTAAGTGTCCTTTAAGCTACTATTTTTTTGCTGACCCCAGAGTAGGTCAGCCTATGCATGGGCCCCTCCTTAATGCAGGTCACTCTGCTGGGGACAGGGTTCTTGCCAATATGTCTCCATTTCTCTTACTCATCTCTTTGTGGTCCTTTATCATTTGTTATACAAAAGTTCTTCAATCAGCTCTCAGGTCTCCTTCAGGAGAAACTGCTCTATTTGTAGGTATAGATTCAGTGTCTCTGTGGGAGGAGATGAGTTCAGGGTCTTCCTAAGCCAAAATAAACCCCCCAAATGACATTGTTTATACTCTAAGTAATGCGAAGCAACTCATACCTATAGCACATATCTGGAAAAAAGAACAACCATTAACCATTTGATAATTAGAAAGTGCCTGTACATTATTTTGGCAACATCATTGAAATAATAAATGCATATATGTTATTGTTATTATTTCATATTTGTGAGTCTTTTTTTTTTCCAAATAAAATCCTGTGCTTTAGAAAGCAGGCACAAACCATAGGAGGCCTGATTCTCCTCCAATCTCTTCTTCAGTCCTTCACTTTTCCCTCTTCCCTCTTCCTATATCTTTTTCTGCTTGTTTCTCTGTCCCTCCTTTGCATTTTCAATTCTTCTTTCTCTTTTCTCCAGATTGTGGCTCTTCCTCAATGTCTCTTCTTTCCTTGTTATCTCTTCTGTTATCTTTTACAATTGCCCACCTCCCTATTCCCTATTCCAGCTCTGTTTCNGTTGGTGATGGACAGGGAGGCCTGGCGTGCTGCAGTCCATGGGGTCACAAAGAGTCGGACATGATTGAGTGATTTAACTGACTGTGCTGAACTAGTAGCCTATTTGCATTATTTTAAGAGAACAACAGGGCTTCCCTGGTGGCTAAGTGTTAAAGAATCTGCCTGTCAATGGAGGAGACGCAGGTTCAATCCCTGATCTGGCAAAAGCCCATATGCTGTAGAGCAGCTAAGACTGTGCGCCACTGCTGCTGAGCTTGTGTCCTAGGGTCCATGCTCTGCAACAAGAGAGGCCGCCCCAATGAGAACCCTGCACACTGCAACTAGAGAGGAGCCCCTACTTGCTGCAATTGGAGAGAAGCCCACAGAGCAATGAAGAACCAGCACAGCCGAAAATCAACAAATATGAAAATTATTTTTAAAGAACACAAACATTAGTTTCAGTGGCTATTTTCTAGCTCTGAAGAGGAAACTTCTGATGAGAAGGGTTGGGTCGAGGTATTGCCACTCATTCCCTATCCCACGCTAATATGAATATCTTACAAATCTATGGAGCTGCTTCCCACTTACAAAGAGCGCTCCCTTAAATTTTTACAAACATAGAGACATAGGTAATTTTCTTAATTTCAAAGATGATAAATATGAGGCTAAGAACAATTGAGACATTTGCCAACCAACAACCAAAGAGAAAATCTATGGTACAAATACTAAAACAAGTCTTCTTTCTGATAAGAAAGCCTTCCTTAGTGATCAATGCAAAGAAATAGAGGAAAACAATAGAATGGGAAAGACTAGATAAAAAAAAAAGACATGGTCACTGGTAACAGAATGTGTTCTTTGGTGCTAAGCCTGAGAAGCTGAAAGAAGGCACATATTCAGATAGAAAGTCTTGTGAAGCAAAAGCATAACACCTCAGTGTAACAAGATTATGTATTAAAATAGCTGAAGTAGAAAAAAGCGTATGTAATATTCCGCCTACCTAAGTGATTATGACTTGCCATTTCTTATACTGCTTTAGCTTCCAGGCCTGACCTTGTTTACCCTTGGCTCTTCTCTTCTAGAAGCAGAAAGAGCATTGTGTGGGCTGAGGACAGGCAGCAGGACTCCTGACTCTTACAATGGTGTTGATTTGAATAAAAGGGCAGAGCGTTTCCTTTTGCTCTTTTAAGGACTGGTAGTATTTTTCTGAGAGGCTAATCAACCAAAACAGTGGAGTCAGTTAAAGCCCATGCAGTGTACTTTTCACCTTGAAACCTTTTAATCAAATCCCTAACAGGAACTTAGGAAACATTTTCTAACAAATAAAATGAGTCCCTGTGAACAGAAAGTTCCTAATGAAGAGGGATAATTCGAAAAATATGAGAGAAGAAAGCTTGTGCTTTCCTGTAACTGTTGTTTACTTTTAAGGCAAGGAGTGTTATTATGACAGCCTCATGATTCAAGGTAAGAGGATGCAGTCTCTTCTGTTGTAAAATGTGGAAAGGAGTTTCTGACATTCAAAATATTACTCATCTTTGCCTTGTCTGATATTCCGCAATTAGACAGTCATTCCTTTGGATAAACTGATCTCCTGTGAGCTGAATAGAATGGATAATTTATGACAGCCTCATGATTCAAGGTAAGAGGATGCAGTCTCTTCTGTTGTAAAATGTGGAAAGGAGTTTCTGACATTCAAAATATTACTCATCTTTGCCTTGTCTGATATTCCGCAATTAGACAGTCATTCCTTTGGATAAACTGATCTCCTGTGAGCTGAATAGAATGGATAAATCAGTAAAACACACCTGAGGACAATTTCCCAAAGAACTGATTCTTCATCAGCACTGTCCAATAAAAATCTAATTTGAGTCCTACACAGTTTTAACTTCTCTAGGAACTACATTAAAAAAAAAATAAAGCAAACAGGTAAAATTATTTTAGTAATATATTTTATCTAATCCAATGTAGCCAAAATATTATCATTCAAACATGTATTAAACATAAAACATATTAAAGAACCATTTTACTTTTTTGTGCCAGACACAAAAGGACAAATATTGCATGAGTCCATATACATGAGGTACCTAAAATAGTGAAATTCATAGAGACAGAAAGTAGAATGGTAGTGGCCAGGGACTTAGGAAGGAGGAAGGGGTAGTCATTTTTTAATAGGTAAAACGTCAGTTTGGGGATATAAAAATTTTCTGCAAACGGTGGTGGTTATAGTTGCATACNAATATTGCATGAGTCCATATACATGAGGTACCTAAAATAGTGAAATTCATAGAGACAGAAAGTAGAATGGTAGTGGCCAGGGACTTAGGAAGGAGGAAGGGGTAGTCATTTTTTAATAGGTAAAACGTCAGTTTGGGGATATAAAAATTTTCTGCAAACGGTGGTGGTTATAGTTGCATAAGATTGAGAATTACTTAATGCTACTCATCATATTGCTTAATGCTACTGGGCTTCCCCAGTGGCTCAGTGGTAAAGAAGTCATCTGCAATGCAGGCTATGTGAAAGACACGGGTTCGATCCCTAGGTTGGGAATATCTCCTGGAGTAAAAAATGGCAACCCACTCCAGAATTCTTGCCTGGGAAATCCCATGGACAGAGGAACCTGGTGGGCTATAGTTTGTGGGGTCACAAAGAGTTCACATGCCTGGGCACGCACACACATGTATGTTGCGACTTCCCTCCACATCCACATCCACATCCACTAAACATGTACTTTAAAATGGTAAATTTTATGTTGTGTATATTTTTACCACAATGAAAAAAGAAAGAAAATATGCTGCTATGAACTCTCTGTTAATATCTAGCCTTTCTGCTTTGAATTTATTTCCTTTACTTTGGGAAGAATAGCTTCTCTGTATTGCTTCATGAGCATCGTTTAGGAAGTATAGTTATATTGTTAATTACAAAATTACACCTTATCTTCTAAATGGTTGAGTGGTAGGTGGTTTATGCAACAATAAGTGGGTTTAGCTTTCACTTGTAATTAGAAGCGCTAAAAGCAACTGAGTCTCATTCAGAAGCAACAGCTAAAAACTAGAGTCCTATTACAGAAATGGATATGCTTGAAAAGGAGAAAAAAATCAGTGCAGTTAAATTATTGTCATTTTTAAAATATAGCACATGAAATTCTGGCCTATGCTGAGGCATGAAAACGCTTTATTAGTAGTAATGAGCAAAAGGGATCGTCAGTTTTTTCTGTAATGACTCCCACTAGTGTGGCACACAGCCTATCAAGATATTTGGACATCAGAAGTGAAAAAAGGGGAGCATTTTTCTAATTTAAAAGTCAATTAATTGGTAGATATTACTGAGTTTTAGAATAATCTAATCTTGAAATTCAAAGGTGAAAGAATCCTTGTGTTTATAGGCAAGAGACTAAATTCCCAACTTCTCTATGACTGCATGCTTTTAGCCCTTAAAGACACTAAAAGTGATCATGGAAATTCTATGTATAGCTGTTGGGAATGCCTGTGTTCAAATTCCAACGCCAGCATAATTAAGTGTAAAGTGTTAAGAAGTTGTTTAGACTCTTTGAACCTGTTTACTCACCTATAAAATGGGAAATATTTACTTTTCAGAATTGCCATGAGGATTCAAGATAATTTACATGCAGTATCTGATACTGATAAATGAACACATTTTTACTTTTCTGTTAGAAGTTAGATGAAGGCTTATTCAACCTCTGGACCTAGTATAACCAATAATAATATAACTATCACTTAATTTTATTGGAGTGTATTTGATTAACAATGTTGTGTTAGTTTCAGTGTGGCCATAACATCGTCTACTGATGGAACATTAATTTTAAGTATATACATGAAATTATATCCCAATACAAAATAAAAAATTCAAAAGAAAAAAATAAGGATATACATGAATTGCTCTGCTAAAGGGTTAAGACAGTCTCAAAAGAGTATCACAGTTAGGAAGAAAAAAGTACACATTCAAAAAAAAGGTTAAAGTTCTTTGACTTCTTGTAAATGTAAAGGGAAGAAAGTGAAAGTGTTAATCGCTCAGTCGTGTCCGACTCTTTGTGAACCCATGGACAGCAGGCTGCCAGACTCCTCTGTCCATGGAATTCTCCAAGCAAGAACCCTTGAGTGAGTAGCCATTCCCTTCTCCAGGGAATCTTCCCAACCCAGGGATCGAACCCATGTCTCCTGCTATGCAGGCAGATTCTCTACTGTCTGGCCACCAGGGAAGCCCTAACTCTAAAGTAAGGTTAGTTAAAATGTGAATGATCTGATCCAAAACGTCCATCTTCCACCACCCTCAGGATTATGTCTCAATTACCAAGTGGTCCCTTAAGTTTTAAAATTTGAATTTCCAATTCTTTTCTCTTGGGGACCCACTACCTCGTCCTATAGCAGGAAAGCTCTTCTTACAGACCGTCCTTCCCTTGACCCAATACCATGTCCCAGTGTAGATCAACAGGCTTGCGGTCTCATCAGAAGGCTTCGGCCAGATGGACAATGGCCACCATTATCTTTATGCAAGTGGAGTGAGAATGGCCTCAAACACTGTGGGAAAGGTTTGGGATCCTCTGGTTTGAGCTTCTTTTCTATATTCTTGCCAATGTGAACTCTAGGTCTCCCAATTCTTTAATTTTTACTAAGGTGAAGGTGAAGTCGCTCAGTCGTGTCCGATTCTTTGCGACTCCATGGACTGTAGCCTACTAGGCTTCTCTGTCCTTGGGATTCTCTAGGCAAGAATACTGGAGTGGGTTACCATTTCCTTCTCCAGGGGATCTTCCCGACCCAGGGATTGAACCCGGGTCTCCTGCATTGGAGGCAGACGCTTTAACCTCTGAGCCACCAGGGAAGCCCCAAGTCATCCTTAAAGTAAGCACACCTACGTAAAACTCTCATTAATCATTTTCAGACTATATAGTTGCTGTAAGCTCAATTATTATGTCCCCAAATTAATATGTTAAAGCCTAACCTCCAATATGTATTTGAAATAAGGAACTTACACAAAGGTTAAGGTTATACAAAGTCTAAGAATGGAAGCCTAAATCTTATGAGATTAATATCCTTCTAGGAAAAGACACCATAGAGTTCATTCTTTGTGCCTTGTTGCCCTCTGCCAGCCAGGAAAGGAGCTCTCACCAGAAACATATCAACCTGCACCTTAATCTTGGATTTTCTGGCATCCAGAATGTTAAGAAATTAAATTTCTATTAGGTAAGCCACCTGGTCTGTGGTGTTTTGCTGTGATAGCCCAAGCCAACCAATACAGTAGTTTAATTCCTTATTAAGAAAGAAAATATTTCTCAGTTAGTATGGGATTGCCATATCCTTTGAGCCAAATGGTCCTATTTATTCTGGAAAAGTGTTTAGTTTTGTTTTGCTTGAGATTTGATTTTAACTGGGCTAAACTATGTGCTCCAAGACTTTGGCCACCTAGTGAGAAGAACTGACTCATTGGAAAAGACCTTGATGCTGGGAAAGATTGAAGGCGGGAGGAGAAAGGGACCACAGAGGACGAGATGGTTGGATGGCATCACCGACTAGATGGACATGAGTGTGACCAAGCTCTGAGAGTTGGTGATGGACAGGGAGGCCTGGCGTGCTGCAGTCCATGGGGTCACAAAGAGTCGGACATGATTGAGTGATTTAACTGACTGTGCTGAACTAGTAGCCTATTTGCATTATTTTAAGAGAACAACAGGGCTTCCCTGGTGGCTAAGTGTTAAAGAATCTGCCTGTCAATGGAGGAGACGCAGGTTCAATCCCTGATCTGGCAAAAGCCCATATGCTGTAGAGCAGCTAAGACTGTGCGCCACTGCTGCTGAGCTTGTGTCCTAGGGTCCATGCTCTGCAACAAGAGAGGCCGCCCCAATGAGAACCCTGCACACTGCAACTAGAGAGGAGCCCCTACTTGCTGCAATTGGAGAGAAGCCCACAGAGCAATGAAGAACCAGCACAGCCGAAAATCAACAAATATGAAAATTATTTTTAAAGAACACAAACATTAGTTTCAGTGGCTATTTTCTAGCTCTGAAGAGGAAACTTCTGATGAGAAGGGTTGGGTCGAGGTATTGCCACTCATTCCCTATCCCACGCTAATATGAATATCTTACAAATCTATGGAGCTGCTTCCCACTTACAAAGAGCGCTCCCTTAAATTTTTACAAACATAGAGACATAGGTAATTTTCTTAATTTCAAAGATGATAAATATGAGGCTAAGAACAATTGAGACATTTGCCAACCAACAACCAAAGAGAAAATCTATGGTACAAATACTAAAACAAGTCTTCTTTCTGATAAGAAAGCCTTCCTTAGTGATCAATGCAAAGAAATAGAGGAAAACAATAGAATGGGAAAGACTAGAGATCGCTTTAAGAAAATTAGAGATACCAAGGGAACTTTTCATACAAAGATGGGCACAATAAAGGACAGAAATGGTATGGACCTAACAGAAGCAAAAGATATTAAGAAGAGGTGGCAAGAATACACAGAAGAACTGTACAAAAAAAGATCTTCATGACCCACATAATCATGATGGTGTGATCACCCACCTAGAGCCAGACACCCTGAAATGTGAAGTCAAGTGGGCCTTAGAAAGCATCACTACAAACAAAGCTAGTAGAGGTGATGGAATTCCAGTTGATCTATTTCAAATCCTGAAAGATGATGCTATGAAAGTGCTGCACACAATATGCCAGCCACTTTGGAAAACTCAGCAGTGGCCACAGGACTGGAAAAGGTCAGTTTTCATTCCAATCCCAAAGAAAGGCAATGCCAAAGAATGCTCAAACAACCTCACAATTGCACTCGTCTTACACACTAGCAAACTAATGCTCAAAATTCTCCAAGCCAGGCTTCAACAGTACCTGCATGGAGAACTTCCAGATGTTCAAGCTGTATTTAGAAAAGGCAGAGGAACCAGAGATCAAATTGCCAACATCTGTTGGATCATTGAGAAAGCAGAAGAGTTCCAGAAAATAATCTACTTCTGCTTTAATGACTATGCCAAAACCTTTGACTGTGTGGATCACAACAAACTGTGGAAAATTCTGAAAGAGATGGGAATACCAGACCACCTGACCTGCCTCCTGAGAAATTTGTATGCAGGTCAGGAAGTAACAGTTAGAACTGGACATGGAACAACAGACTGGTTCCAAATAGGAAAAGGAGTACGTCAAGGCTGTTTATTGTCACCCTGCTTATTTAACTTCTATGCAGAGTATATCATATGAAATGCTGGGCTGGAGGAAGCACCAGCTGGAATCAAGATTGCCAGAAGAAATATCAATAGCCTCAGATATACAGATGACACCACCTTTATGGCAGAAAGCGAAGAACTTATGAGCCTATTGATGAAAGTGAAAGA
>SJYX01015890.1:114246-202969 GCA_006410675.1 Oreotragus oreotragus
GAGTTGGACTATAAAGAAAGCTGAATGCTGAAAAATTGATGCTTTTGAACTGTGGTATTGAAAAAGACTCTTGAGAGTCCCTTGGACAGCAAGGAGATCCAACCAGTCCATCCTAAAGGAAATCAGTCCTGAATATTCATTGAAAGGATTGATGTTGAAGCTGCAACTCCAATACTTTGGCCACCAGATGCAAAGAACTGACTTGTTGGAAAAGACCCTGATGTTAGGAAAGATTGAAGGCAGGAAGAAAAGGGGACGACAGAGGATGAGATGGTTGGATGGCATCACCAACTTTATGGACATGAGTTTGAGTAAACTCCAGGAGTGGGTGATGGACAGGGAGTGGGTGATGGACAGGGAGGCTTGGTGTCCTGCAGTCCATGGGGTCACAAAGAGTCGGACATGACTGACTGACTGAACTGAACTGAACATTTTTCCACTATGCAGTATTTTTTCTCTCAGTTTTATTCATTTAGTTTTAGTAATCCTATCCTTTTCATAGTTTAAGGTCCAAGAGTTCACCATGCCTGTCTGATGAGTTTTGCCAGCATCTTATTCAGATGCCTACATAAAGCAACTTAATTCAGGAGACATTTATTGAGCATCTACTCTGTGCAAGACACTACATTAGGCATTCTCTCCAGGCTTTTAGGAACTCACAGTTTGATGATAACCTGTAATAAGATTGCATTGTCTTTAAAAATATGTTTTTGCAGACATGTCATAATTGATTTTTGAATAAGTAAGATTCAGAAATCACAGTGGATCTGTATGATACTGCTTTTTAGCATACTCCTCTAGTATTGCTGGCTCATTAACTCCACCCAACTATATTGGTAGCAAAGGAGCTGTCTGGTTCTTATCTTACATGAGACCTCCTTGATCACAGTTAACTGCACCCTTGGCTCAAGCTTTGCCAGGAGTGCTTTTTCTGGGGGGTTGGATTTTGACATCCAGAGAGTCAAAATAAGTCTCCATTTGCAACTGAAGACTTGAAATTTTGACTCGGGAGCTCTCCATTTCCATGTGTCCCACCAACTGGAGCATGGTGGTTTACAAAGTGCAATAAGGCCAACAGGCAGAAAGCAGCAGAGATGGTAGAGGCCTGCTTGCCTCAGGGTCCTAGTGCTAGCAATTCCTGAGAGCTCTTGGAAAAGTTGCTCCCGCCCTTTTGGACATTTCCAAAAGCTAACATTTAGAGGGTTCTTGGAGTGTATTTTTTTGTTTCTGATGTTTTCAGTTTGGGGAGAGGGAGCTGGGATTTTTGTTTTGATTTGGTCTGCTTAAGCTAAGTTGGATTTGTGGCTTCCAATTAAAACCTACTCTCTCCCCCAACTCTTTCCCTCAATCTATTTATCTGTCAATCTAGCTAAGATTTTTGCCCTCTGTCTGAAGTTTTTCTTCCTAGCCAAGTAGTTTTAAATTCTACACTATAGATTTATGTATCTTTTGTATTTTCCATTGCTCTAAGCATAGTACATCAAAACTGAGATTGCATATTTGTTAGTCATCAACTTGCAAGTGTTAACTGAAGTATGGATTCAGTCACGAGTATGAATTCTTTTACCAAGGGACAAAAGATTTTGGTAATCCATGGTTAGGAGGCTATAACAGAATGAGAAAGAATGACTGAAAACATAGATCAAGTTGAATCCTTCAAAAATCTCTCCTCTCTCTCCAAATTTTTTCCCTTGTTTCCTGTCTCCTTCCCATATTTTATTTGACTAACTCTTCCTCATTCTTCAAGCCTTAGTTAACATCTTATTCCCTTAGGAAAGCCTTTTTCAGACCCCAGATTTTATAAAATTTCCTATAGTAAATTTTCATTGCACTCCATATTTTCATTTGTATGGCACTTCAGTTCAGTTCAGTTCAGTCCCTCAGTCGTGTCCGACTCTTTGCGACCCCATGAATTGCAGGGGGGTTGTTCATCACCAGGCCTCCCTGTCCATCACCAACCCCCAGACTTCACTCAAACTCATGTCCATCGAGTCGGTGACACCATCCAGGCATCTCATCCTCTGTTGTCCCCTTCTCCTCCTGCCCCCAGTCCTTCCCACCATCAGAGTCTTTTCCAATGAGTCAACTCTTCACGAGAGGTGGCAAAAGTATTGGAGTTTCAGCTTCAGCATCAGTCCTTCCAACGAACACCAAGGACTAATCTCCTTTAGAATGGACTGGTTGGATCTCCTTGCAGTCCAAGGGACTCTCAAGAGTCTTCTCTAACACCACAGTTCAAAAGCATCGATTCTTCAGTCCTCAGCTTTCTTCACAGTCCAACTCTCACATCCATACATGACCACAGGAAAAACCATAGCCTTGACTAGATGGACCTTTGCTGGCAAAGTAATATCTCTGCTTTTCAATATGCTATCTAGGTTGGTCATAGCTTTCCTTCCAAGGAGTAAATGTCTTTTAATTTCATGGCTGTAATAACCACCTGCAGTGATTTTGGATCCCCAAAAAATAAAGTCTGACACTCTTTCCACTGTTTCCCCAACTATTTCCCATGAAGTGATGGGACCAGATGCCATGATCTTCATTTTCTCAATGTTGAGCTTTAAGCCAACTTTTTCGCTCTCCACCTTCACTTTCATCAAGAGGCTTTTTAGTTCCTCTTCACTTTCTGCCATAAGGGTGGTGTCATCTGCATATCTGAGGTTATTGATATTTCTCCTGGCAATCTTGATTCCAGCTTGTGCTTCTTCCAGCCCAGCATTTCTCATGATGTACTCTGCATAGAAGTTAAATAAGCATGGTGACAATATACAGCCTTGACATACTTCTTTTCCTATTTGGAACCAGTCTTGTGTCATCTGCATATCTGAGGTTATTGATATTTCTCCTGGCAATCTTGATTCCAGCTTGTGCTTCTTCCAGCCCAGCATTTCTCATGATGTACTCTGCATAGAAGTTAAATAAGCATGGTGACAATATACAGCCTTGACATACTTCTTTTCCTATTTGGAACCAGTCTATTGTTCCATGTCCCATTCTAACTGTTGCTTCCTGACCTGCATATAGGTTTCTCAAGATGCAGGTCAGGTGGTCTGGTATTTCCATCTCTTTCAGAATTTTCCACACTTTATTGTGATCCACACAGTCAAAGGCTTTGGCATAGTCAATAAAGCACTTATCATACCATTTTTTATTTGTTAATATTTGCATTTCCCTCAAAGATGAAGCTCCTTAAAGGACCACTTTTTTCTTGTTCTCTGCTATATTTGTGATACCAACCAGATATTCTATATTAGATGTCACTATAGAAGACATCTAATAGATCCTATATTTATTAATTGACTAAAAATATACTGCCATGGAAACCAACAAAGGAAACCATTTCAAAAAAAACAGGAAATTGATTCATTAATATGCGTATTCATTATTTAATCATACATTTAATAATTGTGTATGTGTTAGTCTCTCAGTTGTATCCAACTGTATGTAGCTCCATGAACCATATCCTGCCAGGTTCCTCTGTCAATGGAATTCTCCAAGCAAAAATACTGAAGTGACTTGCCATGCCCTCCTCCAAGGAATCTTTCTGACCCAGGGATCGAACCCACATTTCTTATGTGTCATGCACTGCCAAGCAGATTCTTTACCACTAGTGCCACCTGGGACGATGGGAAGTAAAAAGCTACCACCCCCTGGGAATATAATTAGGGAGAGTCATTTCCATAAATTCTTCTAAACAAATGGGATCATTTCTTGGTAAACATATAGCTAAGTGAGGTAGTTACCAAATACTGTAGAGAAGTTGAAAAGAATCAGACTTATAAGACATATGTTACATATGTGCTTAGCACTGAATTAGTAAATAAAAGATTTGTAATGTTTTTTGAATCATGTGATATGTTTAAGCCTTGCTTTCTTTAAAAAAGTATATACTTAATTCTTGTGCTGTGATAAGTCTGTATATAACTCCATAGATCTTTTTAAAACATTGTAGACCAGAATACCATGTTTTATTTAAAATATATGTTCAAATGCCTCAGAATATTTATTTAATTAATTTACCCATAAATACTCATGACACCCTGTTTACTCAATGTGGTACTAAATACTGAAAACTCTAATTTTGAGATTTAAAAAGCTACTTTACACTACTGTGTAAAGTAGTGTATCAGAAAAAAGATAATAAATATTGCATTATTCTCTGCTATTTATGTGTATTCCACCCACTCTAGTGAATAATGAAGAGGCTCTTAAAAGTTCCGTAAAAGATAAAACACTAGTGATCCTGAACCCCGATTTAATTAGGCTTGGCCGGGATTTATTATGAGTGTAGAGAGACCATCGAGAAGTTTAAAGAAATGAAGCTCAGTAGAGATTATCTATGCAGTGTGCATATATATTTATAACTCAACTGGGCTCTTTTAACTCAGCAAATAACCTTATTTTTCCGTTGCCCAAATAACTTTCTCTTTTGGAAAAAATAAATTTCCTTGAACAATAGAAGCACTTATTGTTAAATGTAGGAACTGGCTTTATCGTTCGTCAAAGAGGCTATAAATCAAGTGATTCTTACTCTATATTTGAAACCTATGACTAGCAATCTGGTGGCTTGAAGAGCTTGCCCTGATAAAATGGTCATGCTGCTGTTGCATTTAATCATTGAAGGCACAAGTTCTGGGTTGTCAGGACTCCACTAACTTGGGAAATTGTGGTTATTCCTTTTGGGGACAATGCCACTGGGCCTTATCTCATGGTATGATAGAGTGATTAAATTGTACTCTGGGAATACAGCTGATTACTCAGTTAAGAAACTGGCTCTTCTCAGGTATGCACAATCATGCCCCTGGAACAAAGCCTCACTTCCTATGGGTCAGCCCACCTTGTTCTTACAAATGGCCATGCAAAAGAGAGCAGGTTTACTAACATGATATTACACGTGCCAAGTTATTCCGTTGAGTGAGATTGTTGGCCTTTTATGTTGTGTTGGTATATCTTTTCCATCCTTTCTCTGGAGAAAATTAACATGAATCAAATGTAAGGCGAGAATGGAAGAGCTCCAGGAAGTTTGGATGCAATTATTATGTGATGTTGGGAAAGACAGAAAGCAAAAGGCAAAGGGGGCAGCAGAGGATGAGATGGTTGGATGGCACCACTGACTCAAGGGACATGAATCTGAGACAATGAAGGACAGGGGAGCCTGGTGCGCTGCTGTCCTTGGGGTCACAAAGATTCAGACATGATTAGCAACTGAACAACCACAGTGAAATAGACACTCGGCTTTATAATTCTAATACAATCCATTGTCATGTCAGAAGTGTCTTTGTATTATATCAAAAACCTGGAACATTATGTCCTTGAATGTTCTTTATAGTTACTTTACAGATCTAAGGGAACTCGTGTTTTGGGGTTTTTTTTTTTTCTTACCTCTGCTTGAACTCTTAACTAACCTATTTTTTCCCATCCTCCTCTCTTGCCGTTGCTGGGATGGTATTTATACAGCTGTTCTTATCCTTGAGCTGCTGAATAAGGGCCTGATTATTTAAAATAAGTTTTGTAATTAGCTCTCAAGAAGCAAATTGCTGTGTTATGTACAGTATCTGTGATTATGGTGAACTGTTCTTTTTTATAACATTTCAATGTGGGTTTCAACTGGCAAGCCCCAGTATCTTAGTGAGCATTCTGTGGAGTTACTCCATATATTGAAAAAAACAGAAGAATATTTGACAATCCATAGAACAAGTACAGTTCTTTGAGCCCATTTTTGTTTCTAAAGAATCTATTAAATCAAAAAAAACTAAAAATGCAATATTGTCGTTTTCCCTGGGGGGTACTTCTATGCCTCAGAAGTGGGAGTGATACTTAGCAAGCCAGTAATTCAGGCAGATAATGCTCACAGGTTCTCCCATGTGCTGATATTTATTTAGGCACTCACTCAACAAATATTTAGGCAAACGTTTAGGATCCCTTAGAAATATTGTCAGGTATCCACCAGAGAAACGCTCCCCAACACTGCTCTCAGATGTAGCCGTGGAAGAAGATGTTGGGGGGAAACTTTCCCCCAGAGAGGCAAGGCTGCCCAATCAAGAACCCACTGCTCTACCAGAGACAGGCCCAGATGCTAGATGTAGCGACCACGTGTGCCATTTTCCACTCTCTTGTTTCCAAAAGGGGTATATTTTTAATAGTCATTCTTTTTCTCCTCTATCCTGCTTCCTGGCTGTGTTGGGGTGACTAAATGTATAATTTAGGAATACGTTGCTACATGTTTAGGAAATATACCTACACATGTCCAGGAAGAATGCTTCACCCAGGAATCCAGGACCAGTAACTGGATGAGACTCTTAGAGAGGGTGAATGCATTTCTGAGAACATATATAGCCTTATTTGGACTCATTTTTGGAGCATATATACATGATTATGGAGCATATTTGAAACTGTGAATATAAGTATGTATTATGAATGTTGGTAGTTAAAGGGTTCTACCTTCAATCCCAGTGTGTGTGTACAGGTTGGGGAGTGGTTCCCACACCATCAAGTAATTCTCAGACATCAGTTGGGTTCCTGCAGCTCCACTCACTTCTGATAGTGTCTAGCATCAGATTCCGCAGAGGACTTCTCCCATGGCTCAGCGAGTAGAGAATCAGCCTGCAATTCAGGAGACACAAGTTTGATCCCTGGGTCAAGAAGATTCCCTAGAGAAGGAAAATGGCAACTCACTCCAGTATTCTTGCCTGGAAAATCCCATGGACAGAGGAGCCTGGTGGGCTACAGTCCATGGGGTTGCAGAGGGTCAGACATGACAGCAAGTAAGCACACCCACAAGACTGCCCTCCCCAATTTCACATGCCAGTCCCAGATCAGCCATGCTTTGGACTGACCAGCTATACACCAGAGATTCCAATGACCCCTTCCTCAGGTTAGACTGAATTGCTAGAGTGGCTCACAGAACTTGGAGAAACATTTTTACTTAAGAGATTACCAGTTTACTATAAAAGGATATATACTCAGCGTAATCTAGATGGAAGAGATGCACGGGGCAAGGCTTGGGAAAAGAGCACAGGGTTCCCACACCCTCTCCGCATGCACAATCCCCCTGTCACCTCCCTATGTTCACCCACCTGGAAGTTCACCGAACCCTGTCCTTCAGTTTTCATGGAGGCTCCATTACACGGGGGTGATGGATTAAGTCATTGACCACTGGCATGTACGCTAAGTCACTTCAGTCATGCCTGACTCTTTGTGACCCCATGGACTAGAACCCACCAGGATCCTCTGTCCATGGGATTTTCCAGGCAAGAATACTGGAGTGGGCTGCTCTGCCCTCCTCCAGGGGATCTTCCTGACCCAGGGATAGAACCTGACTCTCTTAAGTCTCCTGCATTGGCAAGTGGGTTCTTTACCACTAGCCCCATCTGGGAACCTCCTTCCCTTCACTAGAAACCAGGGGTTGGGGGGCTACTGAAAGTTCCAACCCTCTATTCAGAATAGCTTCCCCTGGCAACCAGCCCCACTCTGGAACTGGATGCAAAAGTAATCTTATTAGCATAAAAGGTGTGATGGAAAGGACCTTGTTATGAATAACAAGACACCCATTTCATCTTTATGGCTCTGAAGTGATTTCAGGATCTGAGGACGAGAGACCAAATATTATAACAAAAGATGCTCCCAGTGGTCTTGGCCCTAAGGAAATTTCAAACCTGTGAGCCAGGAACTGCAGATGTGGACAAAGACCAAATATATCTGAGAAATATCTTTTGGTCATCTGAATGGCCATGTTATTTTTTACAAATCACAATATTGTAGGAATCAAGAGGTGAAATCTCACAGACATCCATGGTTTCTTCCTGTTCATTTTTTCTTTATTCTGTTATAAAACCTCTTCTTCCTCCACCTACCTCTTCCCTATTTGATAATGACAACTAGAACTTCCAATTTCATGCCATAGGAGTGGATATGAATGACAAATTCTTGTTCAGAAATGGATACTGGACTGAAGCAACCACATCAGATCCCCTACAAGGAGTGATCTGCATGCTGGGAGACTAGAGATGGGCACTGAGTACTGGAGGACTTTCCTGTGGCTCAAATGGCAAAGAATCTGCCTGCAATGCAGGAGACCAGGCTTCGATCCCTGGGTCGGGAAGATCCTCTGGAGAAGGGAGTGGCAATCCACTCCAGTACTCTTGCCTGGAGAATTCCATGGACAGAGAAGTCTGGTGGGCTATAGTCCATGAGGTCGCAAACAGTCGGACATGACTGAGCAACTCACACACACACACACACACACACACTGAGTGCTGGAGCCTTGGGGATCCAAGCAGGGTCTCCTGCAGAGAAGTTTGACACAGAAGAAGTAAGGCTGCTCTTCAAGCTTCATATGCTAATGTCAACTGAAAAGAAAAACATAATGTGAGAGTTGTGAGTAAAATTTTATTTGGAGCAAAATAAGGACTATAGCCAAGCCTAGAAGACAGCATTTCAGATAGCTCTGAGAACCCGCTCCAAAGAAGCAAGGGAGAAGGTCAGTGATCTATCATATATATGTGATTTTGGTGAAAGGGGGTACATACAATCAAGCAGATATTATGTAGAAATTTGCTGCTCAATGCATGAAGGTTGCTGCTAGTCACAAGGGGCAAATGTCTCTGTTAGCAATTTTAGTGCTTATCGAGATACGAGGAGATGCAACAATTGGGTTCATAAAAATCCTCTCCTGAAAATATCTATCTTAAGTCCTGTTCTGCCAATTTTTCCCAGAGCATGGAGTGTCTCATTCTTGATCTCCACCCTGAAGGCCTTTGATGGGGTGTTGAAAGTCAGAAGTTCACAGCAGCTTGTGGCTTAACCCTTGAAGAGGCAGACAGCAACTGCCATGTTTTAGTTGACACTCATGATGAAGTTATATCATGTCAGTAGGAAGCAGAACAAGAAACATTCATTACAAATGCAGCTCCCTACAGTGGATGATCAACCTCAGCCAGATGACATCAGGAGATCCAGCAGCATCATGAACGTGGACTAAGAAACCTTCTTTGAGTTTATCTCTAAGATCCTGTGGCTCCTTATACAACTCTGAGAAGGGATTTAGTTCAGTTCAGTTCAGTCGCTCAGTCATGTCTGACTCTTTGAGACCCCATGAATCGCAGCAGGCCAGGCCTCCCTGTCCATCACCAACTCCCAGAGTTCACTCAGACTTGCATCCATTGAATTGGTGATGCCATCCAGCCATCTCATCCTCTGTCATCCCCTTCTCCTCCTGCCCCCAATCCCTCCCAGCATCAGAGTCTTTTCCAATGAGTCAACTCTTCGCATGAGGTGGCCAAAGTACTGGAGTTTCAGCTTCAACATCAGTCCTTCCAAAGAACACCTAGGACTGATCTCCTTTAGGATGGACTGGTTGGTTCTCCTTGCAGTCCAAGGGACTCTCAAGAGTCTTCTCCAACACCACAGTTCAAAAGCATCAATTCTTCAGTGCTCAGCTTTCTTCACAGTCCAACTCTCACATCCATACATGACCACTGGAAAAACCATAGCCTTGACTAGATGAACATTTGTTGGCAAAGTAATGTCTCTACTTTTGAATATGCTATCAAGGTTGATCATAACTTTCCTTCCAAGGAGTAAGCATCTTTTAATTACATGAGTGCAATCACCACTTGCAGTGATTTTGGAGCCCCCCAAAATAAAGTCTGACACAGTTTCCACTGTTTCCCCATCTATTTCCCATGAAGTGATAGGTTCAGATGCCATGATCTTCGTTTTCTGAATGTTGAGCTTTAAGCCAACTTTTTTACTCTCCTCTTTCACTTTCGTCAAAAGGCTTTTTAGTTCATCTTCACTTTCTGCCGTAAGGGTGATGTCATCTGCATATCTGAGGTTATTGATATTTCTCCTGGCAATCTTGATTCCAGCTTGTGCTTCTTCCAGCCCAGCATTTCTCATGATGTACTCTGCATAGAAGTTAAATAAGCAGGGTGACAATATACAGCCTTGACATACTCCTTTTCCTGTTTGGAAACGGTTTGTTGTTCCATGTCCAGTTCTAACTGTTGCTTTCTGACCTGCATATAGGTTTCTCAAGATGCAGGTCAGGTGGTCTGGTATTCCCATGTCTTTCAGAATTTTTCACAGTTTATTGTCATCCTCACAGTCAAAGGCTTTGGCATAGTCAATAAAGCAGCTGCTGCTGCTAAGTCGCTTCAGTCATGTCCAACCCAGTGCGACCCCATAGACAGCAGCCCACCAGGCTCCCCTGTCCCTGGGATTCTCCAGGCAAGAACACTGGAGTAGGTTGCCATTTCCTTCTCCAATGCATGAAAGTGAAAGGTGAAAGTGAAGTTGCTCAGTCGTGTCTGACTCTTAGCTACCCCATGGACTGCAGCCGACCAGGCTCCTCCATCCATGGGATTTTCCTAAACAATGGCAAATATCCATTTTATTCACGTTAGAAGCTAGAAAAAATTCAAATATTTCTTTTCAAAAGCACAATAAATACTAAAAGTAATAGCACTTAAAAGTAAAGCTTATGTTAATATAAATATAAAATGTGTATAAACATGCTCTGAACACTACAAAGTGCTATACAAGCATAGAATTGTTGAGACTGTCTCAACAAGCAGGGTTTCTGAAAGCGTGATACAGTGAGAGAATGAGAATCAAGACACAAGAATTCAGTGAAAAGCGAGGATCAAGGGACCAACACCACTCCAAAGTGAAGGTGCTGAAACAATCCAAGCCAGCTTGATTATACTTTCAGCCATAAAAATATATGGAGAGTTAAGCCATAACTCATGTGGCCTTTAGGGCCAAAGAATAAAGTGATCACTAATCACTGAGTAACTAAGAAACAGTAATCAATAACAAATCAGTAACTAAGACTAATATTCTTATCTATAGATTTTTCCACAAGATATGTAAAAAATTTGACTCTGAGACTCCAGTTGGGAAACAGTCTGGAGTCAGTTTTCCAATCCCAGGATCATATCTTATTTTCAAGACTATGAACTATTCCCTCTGGACTTGTTCCAAGACTCTCATGCCTTATAGCATCCAGTTTATCAATAATTATAAATTTCTTTTGCAGCCCTTGCCAGGGCCTGCTTTTCTTTTATTCTTCCTGTCTCCTATAAGAATAAGTGCCAGAAAGTAGGAATATGAAGATGAGTGTAGCATCTTAATCCCTAAGAAACAAACTAAACTCATCTTAGCAGAAGTAGGTCCAAATTATAAAAATAGTGTCAAGGGATTCCTAACTCCTCTAAAATTAGCATTTTAAATTACATTTATGACCTAGTCACCTGCGAATTCCTGTNAGAAAGTAGGAATATGAAGATGAGTGTAGCATCTTAATCCCTAAGAAACAAACTAAACTCATCTTAGCAGAAGTAGGTCCAAATTATAAAAATAGTGTCAAGGGATTCCTAACTCCTCTAAAATTAGCATTTTAAATTACATTTATGACCTAGTCACTTGCGAATTCCTGTTGTGCTAAAATATATCAAGGTCTGTAATGTAATGGATATTTGCAAGGATTGCTTCCAAGGGCTTTGTTAGTTTTCTTAATGTGATTTTTTTTTTCTATAGGATTTTTGATTTCCCCATTAGTCTTAAAGTCATTGTACTAGACTATATGTAGAGTGACCGTATAATTTATCACCCAAACCTGGACACTTCTGGGAAGAAAGGAAGTGCTATCAGGTATAAACAGATGCCATCCTGAGCAACCTGGGATGTGTGATTATCCCAGCTATCAAGAAGGAACCCTACTGCTTCCACACCATGAAATTCTGCAGCGGTCCTTTGTGTATGGAGGTGTGATGTTTAAGTTTGTACTACCCAAAATGCTTTGTTTTCTGTTTAACCTTTTCAGATATTTCACAACCTTTTAAAGTTGTATATTTTAACAATCAAAGATTTATTTGGACATATAAATTGTATTTTCCCAATTCATCTGTTGAAACAAGTAAAATATAAGAGATTGTGTGTGTTGAGTCATTCAATCTTGTCTGACTCTTTGAGACCCCATGGAATGTAGCCTGCCAGGCTCCTCTGTCCATGGGATTCTCCAGGCAAGAATATTGAAGTGGGCAGCCATTCCTTTCTCCAAGAGATCTTCCTGATTCAGGGACTGAACCATGGTATCCTAAATTGCAGACAGATTCTTTACCATTTGAGCTGCCAGGGGAGCCCCATAAAAGATTGCATATGATGCCAAAAGAGCCATTTATTATTTTAAGCATATATCCTCCTTATTTCCATACTTTGTCATTAAGCATTGTCAATGCTTATTATATGCAACGTGCTACCAATACATAGTGTGTTGTTTAGTTCAGTTCAGTAACTCAGTCGTGTCTGACTCTTTGCAACCCCATGAATTGCAGCAGGCCAGGCCTCCCTGTCCATCACCAATTGTGTGTGTGTGTGTGCACCCAGAGAAGGGTCCTGAGACAATTTAGCCAGGAGTGGGGTACAAAGCAAGATGATTGGCCAGAAGGAAGACAAAGACCCAGAAAGCTGCCCCCTTGTAAAGGATTTAAACTTCCCAAAGTCATGACTCTAAGTTTTCCCATGCACCTTTCTGAATGTATTTTTCAATAAACTTTTACACTTTACTTTCTGTCTCCTTGCCTGAATACATTCTTGACTAGGCAGGCAAGGACTAGGGACTCAAGCCCTAACTGCTGGCCCCGTGGCCCAGTGGTTAAGACTCCTGGTCCAGAAAACTAAGACCTTGCTTCCAGCTACTATTCACTGCCACTTACTACTGTGTGCGTCCAAAATCATAACCACTGGATCCCCAGCGAATTCCCCAGAGCCTCTTCTCAAAACCTAGCAGGACCATGTGGAGCCTCCTCCACCACCACACCTCTCTGTGGCCTTATTTCTTGCTTGTGGCAACAGCTTTAGCTGACTTGGCCTCCCTGATTTCCAAACGGTGGGCTCCAACAGTTAATCATTTTCAGAGGCAACAATTTGAACAAAGCAGAGACAGTCAAACAGAGAAGGAGAAAATAACTTAAGCAATATGTCAATCTGTAGGATGGGGTCATAAGAGCTTAGCTCTCCTCGAGGAAGACAGTTAACAATGTCTGAAGCACATTTTACGTTTTTTTTTTTTTTTTTTTTTTAATAGAAACCAAATTCCCACCAGGTGGAAACTGCTGACCTCAAACACGTAGAGCACAGACTGCTTGGAATCAGAAGACTGATGGTGAGATTCCTGAAACACCACCCTGCTACCTCAGCATCGAACAATCAGAAAATTCTCCATGAGCTGATCACGCATCCTGGGACCCTCTCCCCTAACACTGTCTTTAAAAACCCTGGCCTGGGACTTTGCCTGGTGGTCCAGGGGTTAGGAATCTGCCTGCCAGTGCAGTGGACATGGGGTCGATCCCCTGGTCTGAGAACTGGGATCCCACATGCTGCAGGGCAGCTAAGCCCATGTACCACAACTACTGAAGCCGTCATGCTCTAGAGCCTGTGGTCAGCAACAAGAGAAGCCACTCCAGCTCAAGAGTAGCCCGCAGTCTCTGCAACTAGAGGAAGCCTGGGCATCGCAGTGAGGAGCCTATGTGCCACAGAAAGGCCCAGTGCAGCCATATGCTAATTAATTATCAATAAACATGGTCTTAATAAAAACCCTCGCCTGAAGTCATCAAGGTGTTCAGGTGTTTTGAGGGCGAGCTCCCCATTCTCCTTGGTTGGCACCCTGCGATAAACGCTGTACTTTCACCACAGCCCAGTGTCAGGCTGGCTTTGCTGTGCATGGAGTGAGGGAACCCGAGTTTGGCTTGGTAGCATTCTGAGGGAACAGATTTTTTTTTAAAGTAGCTTAAAAATTACCTTGACAAGGAAACCAGCAGCCCCATCTTGATGCACTGCACGCATGCCTTACTGCACTCCCGAGTCTTCTTCTACCCTGAGTCTCCTTCATATATAGTTGACCTAGATCACCTGAAGAATGGACTCTCCATCCCCTGAAAGCCACATGTTGAGGAGACCTGGGGGGAAATGAAGACTCCATGTTTGGTTTTTTGGCTGCCCTGGGTCTTTGCTGCTGGGCAGGGTTTTTCTCCAGCTGTGGTGAGTGGGGGCTACTCCCTATTTGTAGTGGCTTCTCTTACTGTGGAGCACAGGCTCGAGCACACACGGGCTTCGCTGCAGCATGTGGACTCAATAGTTGCAGCTCCCAGCTCTAGAGCACAGGTCAAGAGTTGTGGCTGATGGGCTCAGTTGCTCCTCAGCATGTGGGCTCTTCCCACATCGGGAATTGAACCCATGTCTCCTGCATTGGCAGGTGGATTCTTTACCACTGAGCCACCAGGGAAGACAAGGACTCCAGATTTTAACACGATCAGTTTGAAACGTTTATGAGACGACAAAGTGTGTGTCACTAAGGCATTTCAACCTGTGATTGAACATTAAGAGAGAGTTCAAGCCTGCAGAGATAAATTTCAAAGTTGTTACCTTACACTATCATTTCAAGTCATGGTTAGATGAGATTGTTAAGGGAATGAGTGAAGACAGAAGAAAATGATCAGAGTGTGAACACTGGACCCAAGCAATCGATGACAGGAAACTAACAAGCTCATGTTAGAGCTTCCGGTGTCCACCAAGAGGTAGACTAAGCAATCAGAAGTCACCGTTGCTGATGTTCCCCCCATAAATGTGGAGCCAAAAGAATAAAGTGCGTTTTTCATGATTTGACGGTGCATAAGGCTATGGCTTTTCCTGTGGTCATGTATGGATGTGAGAGTTGGACTGTGAAGAAGGCTGAGCGCCGAAGAATTGATGCTTTTGAACTGTGGTGTTGGAGAAGACTCTCGAGAGTCCCTTGGACTGCAAGGAGATCCAACCAGTCCATTCTGAAGGAGATCAGCCCTGGGTGTTCTTTGGAAGGAATGATGCTAAAGCTGAAACTCCAGTACTTTGGCCAACTCATGCAAAGGGTTGACTCATTGGAAAAGACTCTGATGTTGGGAGGGATTGAGGGCAGGAGGAGAAGGGGACGACCGAGGAGGAGATGGCTGGATGGCATCACGGACTCGATGGACGTAAATCTGAGTGAACTCCGGGAGTTGGTGATGGACAGGGAGGCCTGGCGTGCTGCGATTCACGGGGTTGCAAAGAATCGGACACGACTGAGCACCTGAACAAAGCTGAACAGATGGAGAAGTGGAATCAGAGAGGGCATGAGATGCCCCAGAGGGATTTAAATTTTTTTTTTTTTTTTTTTTNTTCTGAAGGAGATCAGCCCTGGGTGTTCTTTGGAAGGAATGATGCTAAAGCTGAAACTCCAGTACTTTGGCCACCTCATGCAAAGAGTTGACTCATTGGAAAAGACTCTGATGCTAGGAGGGATTGGGGGCAAGAGAAGAAGGGGACGACAGAGGATGAGATGGCTGGATGGCATCACTGACTCAATGGACGTGAATCTGAGTGAACCCCGGGAGTTGGTAATGAACAGGGAGGCCTGGCATGCTGCGATTCATGGGGTCGCAAAGAGTCGGACACGACTGAGCTACTGAAGTGAACAATCTTGCCTGGAGCCAGGGCTCTGAGTAAAGGAACATTAAACAAGAAACCACATCTTTTTGGTGCATAAATAACTTCCAAGTAGCACAAGGCTATACCGAGATCTATTAGCGCTTATTTCATTTTATAGAAATAAGAGTCACAGACCACAAGCATATTAATGTTAAAAATGACAGCTTTCATTTATAGTGCCCGTGTCAGTTTTTGTGCCTGATAATGAACTGTGTACCCTAAAAGCCCAGTTTTCCTAATGTTTCTTTTTTAATTTATTTTGAGTCAACTAAGTGCTATATGTGGAGAAGGGAATGGCANAGCAACTCACTCCAGTATTCTCGCCTGGAGAATCCCACAGACAGGAGCCTGGCAGGCTACAGTCCATAGCGTTGCAGAGAGTTGGACACTGAAGCGACTTAGCACGGGGCCTTAGAAAGTTCAGTGGAAAGAAGCAGAAAGAAGTTCTGAGATGGTGAAATGGCCTTTAATTATTGCTTTTCTCTCTCCCCTCAGACTTTAAAGTGGTTCATTAACACAACAGACTATAAACTTCTTTATAAGCACAGGCCAGATAAATGACACACGAGTGAATTTTTGTTGGTGACAAGTCACAGTGAAGGTACAGCAGTTATATTCATGGTTTTGTTCCACGGATTGAAAAGGCACTGCCTGTGGGGCAGCTTCACCAGCGACTAGCAGGAAGGCAGGGTGGAGGACGTTGTGTTACATCGTGGTACCAGAAAGCTCGCTCCTGATCAGCGATAGCCATCGCCTGGATTTCCTCAACACCTGTCTTCTGTGGCACACTGTGGGCACTCGGGTATCTGCAGAATGAAGTCATCTGAAAACCTTCTAAGTGTACTTTGTAGAAGTGCATGAAAGAGAAGGACTCTCCCTGTAATCCAGGGGCTTCAAGTGAAGCGCCAGGTTGCCTCTTGGTGTCGTCAGCAGGTGATGCGGGGGTTTCTGTGGCCTAAGACGAGCTGGGAATGATGGGAGTTGCATCAGTCTTGGCAGTAGACTCACTCTGGCCTGTCTGACTGCTGTGGGAGAGAGTTCTGCCCGCGGCTGACCTGCTCTGGGACACAAGGAAGGACGGAGCTATTCTTGATTGGCCAAGTAGCCTGGGTATCTCATGTGGCTGTTAAATCCCAGAGCATCCCAGAAACTGAGAGGTGTTAGCCTAGAGCTAGGTCTTGGGGGCACAGGAAAAAAGCTCTTTTCCTTTGTCTATGCTGACATCTATTTTTTTTGTTTGTTTGTTTGTTTTTGTTTTGTTAATTTTCAGTTTCTAAATATTGATTAGCCTTAGTGAGTATTTTCTGGCTCTTGTGGTCCCTTTCTTACAGATGTTGTGAGATAAGGCTGTGGCAGTTGAATGGCATTCAGGGAACAGAGCAAGCTAGAAGAGAAGCTTTATTCATCAGGTCTGCAAATTACAGTTGTGACAAAAACGATTCCCATGTCTCCAGGTTCTCTATTGGGTATGGCCTGTTAAGCTTGGATAGTTTTTTCTTCAGACTGTTGCACTTCACAGTAATTAGCCAATCTGACTGTAATAGACTCTGGCTTCATTGTATAAAATCTTTGAAATCAAGTGTATGAAATTGACTCTTCCTTTCTCAGGTAATAATGAGTAGGAATTCCTGCTATAAACTAGCATTAATAGATTCTAGGCTTTTAAAGGCTTTGGGGCTGTAATAAAAGGAAAGGGGAGCTGGCGTGGACACAGCGGCGCTCAGTTTCATTCTTTCTGAGATGTGTTGAGATTCTTGAAAACCTGGCCAAGTGATCCCCAGCGGGTAGATGTAGGGAGGGCTCTGTCAGAGGACTGAGATCTGGAAAGGATGGCCAAGTGGGGTAGGCAGTGTGTACTGCCTATTTCGATGCAGATTTGTGCTAGAATATTTAAATATCCAACTTGTGCTCAGTCCTTCTAAAATCAGGGAATGTCAGTGAATAATGATGGCCTCTGGCATCTGGTTAGGATTCTCCAGATGACACCTTGGCAGTGAACGCAGCCAGAACATTTTTGGCAGTTCCACGGAGAGTAACCTATGTGTGAGGTGACCATGACATAATTTGGGCTTATCTCATTTGGTTTGAGTCACAGGAAGCAGAGTGGCTTAGAGGTTGCATCAGGAATCAGACTCCGGATTTGAGTCCTGGCCCTACAGCTTAAAAGCTTTGCAACTTGGAGCAGTTATGTAAATTCTCTAGGCTTTTCTCACACCTGTTAAATGCAGATAATAATAGTACATCTAGGGATATTGTAAGAATTTAAAAAGTGTATTATAGTACAACAGAAGTTAACATTGTAAATCAACTATACTTGAATAAAATAGCAAAATAAAAGTAACATTTCATATAAAATACTTTGCACAGTGCTTGCCACGTTACAAATGCATGCATAAAATGTTTAACACATTCAATACCATCATCATTTTTGCAAACAATTGGAAAGCNGAATTTAAAAAGTGTATTATAGTACAACAGAAGTTAACATTGTAAATCAACTATACTTGAATAAAATAGCAAAATAAAAGTAACATTTCATATAAAATACTTTGCACAGTGCTTGCCACGTTACAAATGCATGCATAAAATGTTTAACACATTCAATACCATCATCATTTTTGCAAACAATTGGAAAGCCCATTATGGATCTGGGGCAACTGGGTTTATGTAGGTTTACAAGGTATAGGTTCTGCCTTCCAGAAACCCAAGGTAAGCACTAGAAACAGAAAAGCAGCCGACTAACAAACAACATTGTGATAGTTTCAAGTGAACAGTGAAGGGACTCAGACATACATATACACGTATCCATGGGAGATTCTCCCCTAAACTCCCCTCCCATTCAGGTTGTCACATAACATTGAGCAGAGTTCTGTATGCTGTACAGTAGATCCCTGTTGGTTATCCATTTTAAATATAGCAGTGTGTACATGTCAATCCCAAACTTCCTAACTATCCTTTCCCCCCATCCTTTCCCCTGGCAACTATAAGTAGATATACTTGGTAGGGGCACTGGGGTCGATGACTAGTGGCATAGGGTGAGAAAGGTGGGGAAGTGGACCAGGATGGGTACCGTGTATATACATATCAGTCCCAAACTCCCTAACTATCCCTTCCTCCCATCCTTTCCCCTGGCAACTGGAAGTTTGTTCTTTAAGTAAGAGAACAATAATAATTCAGTGTGGTTGGTTACAAAATAGGCATACCCAAATCACCATATATACAGTTGTGAGTCTGTTTCTGTTTTGTGAGTTCATTTGCATCATTTCTTTTTAGATTCCACACGTAAAGAATATCATACAATATTTCTCCTTCTCAGTCTGACTTTCTTCAGTCAGTATGATTATCTCTGGTGCACCCGTGTTGCTACAGATGGCATTATTTCATGCTTTTTGATGGCCTAGTGATATTCCAGTGTATATATGTACCACATCTTCTTTGTCCAATCCTCTGTCAATGGACATTTAGGTTCCTTCCATGTCTTGGCTGTTGTAAAGAGTACTGCAATGAAAAATGGGTTTTTAAAAATAAGACTTTGCCTATCCTGGACTTGGAAATCATTTGTAAGACTGTGATGCTTAGATTTGCTGCAGCCACTTGGCAACCATGAGGGGAGAGTTTGGAGAGTCATAGAAAAATGGACTTGGGTCTGTGCATTGTTGGGCAGCTGAATTAATCAACCCCGGAACTGGCCTGACTCCAGACTTCAGATAATACTAGCCAACAGTTTCCTTATTGTTTAAGTCACTTGTAGTTGTGTGTTCTTTTATTTGCAGTTGCAAACATGATATGTATGTAAACACTATATAAAGTCAGGGATGATAGAAGGATGTTAGGGTTAAGATAAGGACCAATAATGATATATAATGTTTTGGAAATTTTAGCCAGCCAGAGGAGAAACATGAGTTATAAATATTAGTTGATAGGGACAGTATTGTCATTTCATACAAACTGTTAGTTGCTCAGTCATGTCTAACTCTTTGTGACCCCATGGACTGTAGCCCGCCAGACTCCTTTGTCCATGAAATTCTCCAGGCAGGAATACTGGAGTGAGTTGCCATTTCTTTCTCCAAAGGCTCTTCCTTCCCTAAGGATCAAACACGGGTCTCCTGACTCGCAGGTGGATTCTTTACCATCTGAGCCACCAGGGCATGGAACTTTAAAACTTAGGAGAATCAACTGAAAAACATTATTAGAGCAATAGTAATTCAGTGTGGTTGGTTATAAAATAGGTATACCCAAACCAGACAAAATAACCAATTATAAAACACATTAAAAAAATAATACCTTTAAATAATGACCAAAAAATGGAAAAATGGGAATAAATTTACCAAGAACCCTGTAGGTTTTGTATGAAGGAAAATGTAAATCATAGCAAGAAGCATACTGAAGATCTGAGTAATTGTGGAGTACCCCATTTTCCCGGATATCAGACTTAATTAGGGTGAAAAGATACTGAATTTGTTTTAGGACTTGACAAAATAATTCTCAATGTCACCTGAAAGAATTATCAGGCAAGAATAGCTTCTGAGTCTCTTGGTAAACTTCTTTCTGTCATTTGTGTGTGTTAGAAATGTCCATATGGTTTTATTTGTTATATAAAAGTTTTAGCAGTTATCACTTCATATTAGATTATGACTGTTATTAATATCAAAACACCCTCAGGTAATGACTTTATTAAGGAATTATTTTTAGTTTCTTGCCTTCTTTATGTTTTTGCTTGATGTATTTGATCTTTCTTTTTATTTCTAGACATTTTCCTGATTCATTTCACTGTGTGTCCTTAAAGCAACATATAGTAAAATTTTGTTTTTGAACCTAATCTAAGAGTTTGTTTCTTTTAATTTTTTGCTGTTATTTTGTTTTGTTTTCAAAAGAGTTAAGCCATTTGGTTTTATTGATATGTTTGATCTGCTGTTATGTGTTTAATTCCACCTTCCTTTGTATCTGCTTTGTTTTTCTATGTAGACTATTTTTGAATGTACAATTTAAATTATATATACTTAAATCTATAGCTCTCTAGTAATGGAAATTAATAATAAAATGCAGTTCTTTAATGTCCTTGTTGTATAATAAAGAGTGACATCGTATTTTCCTTACCCTGATTCCATGTTTCTATACTTCCTAATGTTTAATTCAGTCTGATATTGTAGATTGAGATCTTCTTTGAATCCAGTTTAATATTATATCCTTCTATTTTTAAATAAGGATATAATATTAAATTTAAATCTGAGTACCATATATTAAAACAATGCATTGTTTTTCAAGGATGCTTTTTGTGATTTGCATTAGATTGGTTATACTAAATTGGTTGTTTTTCAGTTATATTCTTGTGTTCCCTTTTATGATTTATCTTTAATTAGCTGGGATGTACATTTTTTTAAGGAACCGTATAAGTAAGTAAGTGTTAGTCACTCAGTTGTGCCTGACTCTTTGTGACCCCATGGATTGCAGCCCACCAGGCTCCTCTGTCCATGAGATTTTCCAGGCAAGGATACTGGAGTGGGTTGCCATTTCCTTCTCCAGGGGATCTTCCCAACCCAGGGATTGAACCCCCGTCTCCTGCACGGCAGGCAGATTCCTTACCAACTGAGCTACAAGGGAAGCCCTGCAACATTATGTATGTATGATATGAGTTCATGCATAGCTTACAGGTTTTTCTTCTCCCTTTTTTTTCACAAAACAATAATTTGGGAATACAATTATTTTATTACAGCCATTTCTTCACTAAACTTTGGAAGGACTTCATTGGCTTGTGGTGTTTAATATTGTGAAATAGAGGTTTGAGGCTGGTGTTACTGCTTTGTAGTTAACCTGAACTTCTGCCAGAGTAGTTGTATGAGTTTTGAAAAACTTTAGTAAAATCACTTTGTTGGGGCACAGGTGGGGTCTGTTGTTAGTGATTTTGCTTGGACATCAGTGCAGTTTTGTTTCTGGCAGCTGGTTTTGGCCCAGGTATAAATATTCACCTTTATCATTTTTATTATTCGCTATTGAATTTCTTCCTGTGGAATGAATACCTACTTGCTTTGCTTAGGTCTCTGTCCCTTATGATCCGTTTATGTCTCCTTTCCTGTCTTCATCTTTGCATCTGCCTTACGAAACTGCATGTGCAGTGTTTCATGTTTGTCTCTCCCAGGGCGGCTGTTACTCTCCACAATGTCAGTTCTGTCTGCACGCCCCTGCTTCTCCATTTGCGTTTTAGGCTTCTTTGTGTTCTTATTTCATGTCTGTCCTCATCTGTGTTTTTTCTTCCCTTTGACTGTTTGCTCTCGTCTTACGGAGGCCATCTCCTCTTGCATTTCTACATTTTGAGGACACCATGAAGGTACATTCTAAAATTTTTATGTGTTAAATGTTTCCTGTATTTTCTTTCGAGTCATTAGGACATAATGCAGACTAAGAAAAGGGGCTAATGACCCAGAGTTACAGACCCAGGAGACTAATGTCTTGGTGTCACAGATCTATTATTGCTATTGTATTTCTGTTCATACTTTCCCTAAAAGAGGAGATGAACCTGCCCTGGGATTTGCCAAAAGGGCATGGTGGAAGTTACCAGCCTGGGTAAGGCTCACTTGAAGGGTGGAGAGACCATCTGAAAGGAGAGACTGCTTTTTGTGCTGGACATTTGTAATACCACTACTAGTATCAGTAATAATAATTGGAATAAAATCGGATAGGTCAGTAGAGACTGGATTTTTTAAAGTCTTTAATATTGAGTTAAAGGGTCGTATTATACTTTGGCTAGTTAAGGGGCTTGGTGGAATACATCAGAATTTCTAGGGGGCAGGAGGAATGTATCTAGTAGGAAGTTTTTTTTAAAGAAAAGGAAGAATAACCAAATAACCCATAATCAGGCCTAGATCATATACTCTTGTCCTTTCCCTCCTCACTCTCCCTCTTTTTCTTTTCTTACTCTCTCCCTCTCAACTTCTGAAGCAATATGGAGCCAATATATAGTGTTCATCTGATGAGCCACATGATGGAAGCAGGGTTTAAGAAAATTAAGCTGCTGACATTGTAAAATGAATGAAAAGGAGGAGAAGGGAGGCTTTTGTAGAAATCCTAGGCTTAGGATTGTTAGGTCCTCAGAATGAACAAGGGAGTTAGGATAAGGTGGAGTGTTTGGTTTGGACCTGGGGAATCTGACAAGGCAGTGTGACTTTTTACAGGAATGTGCCAGTTCCTGGCTATGGATACAGAGCTGGAGCTTGGGAAACAGGTAGAGATGACAGTTGCTGGATGGATTGTCTCATTTGCTTGTTTAATCACCAGTNAATAATATGTACATAACACACATTGGGGGGAAAAGATGCGTAAGTGCAATACCACTCAAAAATGCACTTGTTCAGGTGTAGATGTTGGTATAAATCATTCAATCTTGGGGGACTTTCCTGGTGGTCCAGAGGCTAAAACACCTTGCTTCAAATGCAGGGGGCATGGGTCTGACTCCCAGCTAAGATCCCACATGCCAAGGGGCACAGCCAAAAAATAAGTAAATAATTCATTCAAAGGAAGAAAAGATCCTATCTAGTCCTTGCTGGATTAGATGGGTTTATACTTAAGTAAGTGGGTGGGGCCAAACAGACTGCTCATATGAAAGCCAGCCTAGCCAGAGCTGTTTGCCTGCCTTCCCTGGAAACAGACTTTGGAGCTCTCTTGCAGATGGGTCAAGACAGTCCTTCAGACAGTAAGTTCCTCACACTTCAGACTGCTGGGCTCTTTTCCTTGGTTAGTGGGGAGGGGGAGGGGAATTGGACTGAAAACATACTGAGCTTATGAGACGGAATGGGAGTCCCATTTTTCAAGCGTTTAAGTAACTGTGCTAGGTAAGAGAAAACTGACCCCACAGGTAATATGAAAGCGTGCTGTTTTCTCTGCGTCTGAGCATTGGGAATTTCAAAAAGATGGAGGCACGCAAGAAGCAGACAATACAGGAGGAGGGTGAAAACGACTGAACAATACAAAGTGTTGTTTCGAGAAGGGAGATGGAAGGGAAAACTGATGGGAAGAAGGAAGAAGATCTATGTGCTGTGCGGTGCTAAGTTGCTCCAGGCGTGTCCGACTAGATGCAACCACCTGGGCTGTAGCTCGCCAGGCTCCTCCGTCCATGGGGTTCTCCAGGCAAGAATACTGGAGCCGGTTGCCATTTCCTTCTCCAGAGGATCTTCCCTACCCAGGGATGGAACCCACATCTCTTACTGGCAGCTGGGTTCTTTACCATTAGCGCCACCTGGGAAACCCAAGGAAATGACGGGGGGTCATCACAAAGTCCTGAGACCAGTAAGTTTCTGGAATCAGATTTCTCTCTCCAGCCTGAACTTGTCTCCTGAACTTCAGCTCTGTGCATCTAACTGCCTGCTCGTCTGTAATAGGTATCTCAAAATCAACATGTCCCAAACAGAACTCCTTATGTTCAGACCCAAATCCTCCCTCCTCCTGTTCTCCTTGCTCAGCAAATATCAACTGTTTGTGCCCACACCCTCAGCGATCTTGACCTTGTCTTTCTCTCCTAGGGCTTCCCCGGCAGCTCAGATGGTAAGGGATTTGCCTGCAATGCAGGCGACCTGGGTTTGATCCCTGGGTAGGGAAGAGCCCCTGGAGGAAGGAATGGCCCCCGGTCCAGTGCTCTTGCCGGGGAATTCATAAGCTACACCTAACCAGGCTGAGAATTCTGTTGGCTTTAACAAAACACTTAAACCATCGTCGCCGGATTATGGCAAGAATTGATCTCTCTGCTCCCATCCTGGCCCTAATTCAATCTATTTTCAGCTCTGTAGCCCGTGTGATCTTGTCAAACTGTCTGATCAACTCTTCTCACCGTTGGCCAGCCAAGATGGCTCAGTCGCGTCCCACTCTGCGACCCCACGGCTGTAGCCTGCCAGCCTCCTCTGTCCATGGGATTTCCCAGGCAAGAATACTGGAGTGGGTCACCATTCCTTTCTCCATTGCATCTTCTTGACCCAAGGATTGCACCTGGGTCTGCCTGGGCAGCCCCACCATGCTAATAGTCAAAGGCACACGGCCTCAAGAGGTCCCATATAATCTGCCCACTTGGAGGTCTAAGACCTCATCTGCCTCTGGTTCATTTTCTCTTCTCCAGCCCTCCTGCTCTACCTAGCTTATTTCTCCGTCGTTTTTTCCCTCATGTGTCTTATGTGTAAAATTCCATTACCGGAATATACCAGGTTTTACTCATCCATTCTCCTAGCAATGGGTGTTCAGTTGCTTCAGCTTACTACAAAGCAGCATTCTGGAAAATGTCATGGAGATGTACTTGGGGCTAGAGTTACAAATTCTTCTTTGTAATCGTCGACAAAGAAGTGGACCTACCGTTGTCGTTTAGCCACTCAGCTGTGTCCGACTCTTTGCCACCCCATGGGCTGCAGTCCGCCAGGCTCCTCTGTCTGGGGAATTTTTCAGGCAAGAAATACCGGACAGCGTTGCCATTTCCTTCTCCAGGGGATCTTGACCCTGGGGTGGAGCCCTTGTCTCTTGCGTCTCCAGCACTGGCAGGTGGCTTCTTTGCCACTAGCGGCACCTGGGAGGCCAGTGCGGAGGCTCCCTGAAAAAGAAAAGCAGAACCACCATGTGACCCAGCGAGACCAGTGCGGAGGCTCCCACCATATGACCCAGTATGTTCTCTTCTGTGAGGCGTCAACCAAAGCAACTCATAATCTCTAGGCTTCCTCTTTGTATGCGTCCAGCTCCAAACGAACCTCTACCATTCACAGTAACTTTTCTGTTCATCTTATTTAGTTTACCAAGCCTAATTCATTCATGTTCCAAAATGAAAGCCCAGGTTTTCCAGACTTGGCTATTTGCATGAGCTGTGTCATATCTAAAATCATGCAACACGGCCTGTATTCCCTATTGGAAGGTTCTACTGANAATACCGGACAGCGTTGCCATTTCCTTCTCCAGGGGATCTTGACCCTGGGGTGGAGCCCTTGTCTCTTGTGTCTCCAGCACTGGCAGGTGGCTTCTTTGCCACTAGCGGCACCTGGGAGGCCAGTGTAGAGGCTCCCTGAAAAAGAAAAGCAGAACCACCATGTGACCCAGTGAGACCAGTGCGGAGGCTCCCACCATATGACCCAGCATGGTCTTTTCTGTGAGGCGTCAAGCAAAGCAACTCAGAATCTCTAGGCTTCCTCTTTGTATGCGTCCAGCTCCAAACGAACCTCTAGCATTCACAGTAACTTTTCTGTTCGTACCATGTGACCCAGTGAGACCAGTGCGGAGGCTCCCACCATATGACCCAGCATGGTCTTTTCTGTGAGGCGTCAAGCAAAGCAACTCAGAATCTCTAGGCTTCCTCTTTGTATGCGTCCAGCTCCAAACGAACCTCTAGCATTCACAGTAACTTTTCTGTTCGTCTTATTTAGTTTACCAAGCCTAATTCATTCATGTTCCAAAATGAAAGCCCAGGTTTTCCAGACTTGGCTATTTGCATGAGCTGTGTCATATCTAAAATCATGCAACACGGCCTGTATTCCCTATTGGAAGGTTCTACGGAATGTATGCACGGTGTTCGGCCCATGGTGTTTTAAAAAATGTAGGGGGATTTCCCTGGTGGTCCAGCAGGTAAGAATTGGGGCTTCCATTGCAGGGGGTACAGGTTCAAGCACTGCTTGGGGAACTAAGATCCTGCATGCTATGCAGCGAGGCCAAAAAAAAATTGGAAACTGACCCTATTTGTTGAGGGCAATGAACTTCAAGCTGAGTCCATCTGTACCCAGGAACTCTAACCAGAAACCCGAAAGGAGCTCACCAGTGCCTGTGACGGTGCTCCTCGCCATGTCGTGGCGTCACCAGCACCGTCCTGACTCGTTGTCCTTGACCCACGGGGTTGGGACACATCGGTTTTTCATTTTTTTTTCCTTTTTTTTTAAACAGAAGACATTATGTCCCTAGTCATGGCTTCCGGGTCAACTAAGGAAGCTTCGAGAATCGCCACCCTTGTGCACTTAAGGGCTTTATAACNTCAAGCAAAGCAACTCAGAATCTCTAGGCTTCCTCTTTGTATGCGTCCAGCTCCAAACGAACCTCTAGCATTCACAGTAACTTTTCTGTTCGTCTTATTTAGTTTACCAAGCCTAATTCATTCATGTTCCAAAATGAAAGCCCAGGTTTTCCAGACTTGGCTATTTGCATGAGCTGTGTCATATCTAAAATCATGCAACACGGCCTGTATTCCCTATTGGAAGGTTCTACTGAATGTATGCACGGTGTTCGGCCCATGGTGTTTTAAAAAACGTAGGGGGATTTCCCTGGTGGTCCAGCAGGTAAGAATTGGGGCTTCCATTGCAGGGGGTACAGGTTCAAGCACTGCTTGGGGAACTAAGATCCTGCATGCTATGCAGCGAGGCCAAAAAACAATTGGAAACTGACCCTATTTGTTGAGGGCAATGAACTTCAAGCTGAGTCCATCTGTACCCAGGAACTCTAACCAGAAACCCAAAAGGAGCTCACCAATGCCTGTGACGGTGCTCCTTGCCATGTCGTGGCGTCACCAGCACCGTCCTGACTCTTTGTCCTTGACCCACGGGATTGGGACACATCGGTTTTTCATTTTTTTTTCTTTTTTCTTTTTTTTAAAACAGAAGACATTATGTCCCTGGTCATGGCTTCCGGGTCAACTAAGGAAGCTTCGAGAATCGCCACCCTTGTGCACTTAAGGGCTTTATAACCCAGGGCGCTTTCCATCTGGGTTCTGGTGGATTCAAAATGAGAAGAGGAAATGAGAGACAAGCGCCAAGCTGAGTACATACAATGGCCCATTTCATGCTTCTCGCCTCCGATTTATCGTTCTCTCTTTCCCCAGAGACCATGGTGACAAAGTGGAGGCGCAGCCGTACCCTGTTCACGGAGGGGCAGTTGAGGATCCTCGTCCAGGCATTCAGCCAAAACCCTTACCCTGGCTATGCTGCCAAACAGAGGCTTGCGGTGGAAATCAACACGGAAGAGTCTAGGATCCAGGTACAGTCCAAGCTCCAGAGCTCCAGGACGAGCAGCAGAAACTCAGGGTGGGAATGGGGGGCTGGGGGCTTACCTGGCGGCCCAGTAGCTAAGACTCCCAGCTAGCTGTAGTGAGACAGAGCCACAGGTGTTTGTGTCCACTTAAAAACAGTCACAACCTAAAAGTTGAGAGTTAGGTTTTTTTACTCAGTGGAAATTTTTAGGATTTCAAGCCCGGGAGGCAGCATCTCAAGTATCCCTGAGAGAACTGCTCCAAGGAGGCCATAGGGGAAGAGGGAGGAGCCGGGTTATATTTGTGCTCAGTCACGTCCGACTCTCTGTGAGAATACTGGAGTGGGCTGCCATTCCCTTCTCCAGGGGATCTTCCTGACCCGGGGACTGAACCCACAACTCCTGTGTCTCCTGCGTGGGCCGGCGGATTCGTTACCAGTAGCACCGCCTAGGACGCCCCACGTTAAAAAGAAGCTGCAACAAAGGGCGAGTAGTCTGAACATCCAAAGGACTTTTGTGATTAAATAAAAAACCAGATATCCCAAGTGAAGGAATTTAGCGCTTTTCTCTGTAAGAGAAGGCGCAAGAGTCTGGGCTCACTGAAATCATTCTTTTCTTACACATCTCAGCTGTGTGACCAATATCCTGTGATTTTTCACACCCTGAGCTCCCTTGGGGCTCATCCTAAGGAGTGGCTGGGATCTGATGGCTGTTAGATTCCAGGTATTTTCTCCTTTGAGTGCCCTGGAGGGCTGGAATCGGTGATGGATGTGACCTCCTTGTTTACTGATATGGCAGGAGATACTCCATGTGCCTAATTTTTTGAGAATGCACACCTCAAAATTCAAGGAGAGTGAAAATCTTTTCCCCCCCAAATTTTAGTAATCACAAGAGTAATTAACTGAAATTGGTACAATGTTTCTGGAGGACAATCTGTCAATATGCATTAGACCTGAATGGTCATGACGTTTGACAGCATATCATTTTAAGGATTTTTTTTTTTTTTTTGGCCAAGAAGATAACTTGGGATGTTTGCAATGAAGTAACTGTGAGGCTATTCATAGCATTTTGTGTTTCTTTTTAAATGAGGTTTTTGGCTCTGCTGCCTGGCGTGCGGGATCTTGGTTCCTCAACCGGGGATCAAACCTGGGCTCCCTGCAGTGGGAGTGCAGAGTCTTAACCACTGGATCACCAGGGAAGTCTTAGCATTCTGTGCTTCTCATGGAGAGCTGTTGGAGAGAAACCTCTATTCAAGAATAAGAGGAGGGACTTTGCTGGGGGTCCAGTGAATAGGAATCCACATTCCCAATGCAGAGGCCCTGGGTCTGATCCCCGGTCAGGGAATTAGGTTCCACATGCCACAGCTAAGAGCTGGCACAGTCAAGTAAATAAAGAATAAAACATAAAAAAAGAAACGGAGTGGGGGCCATTCATTGAACACGTATCCTGAGCCTGTGCGATAAGGGCGTTGAGTGGAGCGCTTTGCTTGACCCTCAGAATGAACTCCCAAGAATGTTGCTCATAAGCTCCCTTCCAAATGTGGACACTGAGAGTGAAGGAGCTGCCAGGAGTGGGCAAGAAATGTGCAGATACACCTTCAGAAAAGAGGAATGGTGTGGTGGCTGGAAGACACACTTATTCCAGGGTGTAAAAGCCCAGTAGGTCACTAGGTGATGCGGTCACAGATACCAGCAAGTGTCTGAGGACATGGTAGATGCCGGAGGCACGCTGGGCGATGTGAGGGTCCGCCTTCTCCTTGCAATGAGTCCTGCTAGACCAGGGAATGGCAGACTGGCATGGGCCTGCTCAGTTGGGTCCTGCTCCTTGCAACCCCGTGCACTGTAGCCAGGCTCCTCTCTCTGTGGGATTTCTCAGGCAGGAATACTGGAGCGGAGCGGGTCGCCATTCCCTTCTCGAGGGGATCTTCCCAACCCAGGGATGGAACCCATGTCTCCTGGATTGGCAGGCAGATTCTTTACCACTGTACCACCTGGGAAGGCCAGGTGTAAAGTGGCAGAGTCAGGCTTGACAGAGATCTTACAAGCAGAATAATTACAGCATCCACTTACTAACTTGAAAAGAGTATTACAGGGCACTCCTCTGGTGGTGCAGTGGTTAAGACATTGCCTTCCGATGAAGGGGTGCAGGTTTAACTCCTCACTGGGGAGCTAGGATCCCACGTGCCTCATGGCCAAAATCCAGAAGGTAAACAACAGATGCGATATTGTAACAAACTCAATAAAGACTTTAAAAATGGTCCATATAAAAAGTCTTTTAAAAAAGAGATTATTACAGCAAATTGTGTTGGGACCAGGTCATGAAGACGCTGAATGCCAAGCCTTTATCTAAGGCTTAGTTGAATGTAACCAGATCAGTGATAACGCTGAGTTTAAGGTTCATAAGAATCACTGTCCACCCCGCTCCGGGGGGCCACGTCACGGCCCGTGGAATTTGAGCTCCCCGACCGGGGCCTGAGCTCGTGCCGCCTGCAGTGGGAGCAGACAGTCCTAACCGCTGGNAGGCTTAGTTGAATGTAACCAGATCAGTGATAACGCTGAGTTTA
Source organism: Oreotragus oreotragus (assembly GCA_006410675.1). NCBI lineage: Eukaryota > Metazoa > Chordata > Mammalia > Artiodactyla > Bovidae > Oreotragus > Oreotragus oreotragus. The sequence goes on from SJYX01015890.1 coordinate 144,284, forward strand.
AGGTTCATAAGAATCACTGTCCACCCCGCTCCGGGGGGCCACGTCACGGCCCGTGGAATTTGAGCTCCCCGACCGGGGCCTGAGCTCGTGCCGCCTGCAGTGGGAGCAGGCAGTCCTAACCGCTGGGCCACCGGGGCAGTCCCAGAATCGCTCCCTTTGGAGAGGAGCTGAGACGACATAAGCATGCTTAATTCTCACTTTCTTTTCCTCTCTTAGATATGGTTTCAGAATCGAAGAGCGAGGCACGGATTCCTGAAGAGACCCAAGAGGAGCTTAGACCCAAGCAAAGGCCACGCCTCCCCCAGAGAGAAGATCCAAGGTAAACAGCCTGCCCCAGCCCTGCTCCCCACCCGAGCCGCCTGGGGCGCAAGGCCCCTTGAGAGCGGTGCCACCTAAAGGAAACCGTCTCTTCCCCTCCCCGCCTTGTAAGAGGAGAGTGGGAGAGAAATGTTTCCTCCTTCAGGGTTTCCTGATCAAGCCATCCCAGGAGCAAAGGGTTCAGTGAGGCCCCTGGAAAGTCTCCCCACGAGGTCCAGATAGCCTCAGTCTTAGCTTACTTGCGCTGGAGTCTAGCAATTCAGCCAAGTACTACTGCTTCTCAAAGAGACGTGGGTTCTATCCCGGGTCGGGGTGATCCCCTGGAGGAGGAAACGGCAACCCACTCCAGTATTCCTGCCTGGGAAATCCAACGGGCAGAAGAGCCTGGTGCCCTACAGTCCGTGGAGAGCAGGACGCGACTGAGTACACACTCTTCTAGAACCTTCCACCTTGAATCACCTTCTCAAGGAGTGGCAACAGATTCCAAGTTAGATGGTGAGGACAGATTTGGGCTCCTCATCTGGATATGTAAGCTGATCCCAAATGTTTCTCTGCCTTCAATCCTACCCCTGCTCCAGATGGACGAGACAGACGGTGTCGTACCAGCTACACTTCTTCTCAATTACAGACTCTCAAGAATGCATTTGCAGAAAACCCTTATCCTGGCATTGACTCCAGAGAGCAACTTGCCGCAGAAATCGGGGTTCCAGAGTCAAGAGTCCAGGTAATCGAAAAGGGACTTGAAATTGTGTGTACATAATGAGACATCTCTGANTGGACGAGACAGACGGTGTCGTACCAGCTACACTTCCTCTCAATTACAGACTCTCAAGAATGCATTTGCAGAAAACCCTTATCCTGGCATTGACTCCAGAGAGCAACTTGCCGCAGAAATCGGGGTTCCAGAGTCAAGAGTCCAGGTAACCGAAAAGGGACTTGAAATTGTGTGTACATAATGAGACATCTCTGAATGATTTCTCCATGAGGGACTTATTCTCATATACACCACAAGCGGGACAGATGGAGACGTCCCTGGTGGTTCAGTGGCTAAGACTTCATGCTCCCAATACCCGGGGTGCAGTTCAATCCTTGGTCAGGGAACGAGATCCCACATGCCACAGGTAAGAGTTTGCATGCTGCAGTTATAAAAATCCCCACCAAGTGCTGCAACTAAGATCTGGTGCCGCCAATTAAATAAAATAAATATTAAGAAAAACAAGGTGAATCAAGGATTGGAAGTGGTCAAACAAGAGATGGCAAGAGTGAACGTCGACATTCTAGGAATCAGCTTTCAACACATGGATCTTGCTCTTTATTGTCCTACCCAATTCCATTTACCATAAGCTTTCCCCTCCTCAGTCACTGGTATCTGTGCTGAACTTGAAGAGTCTATGGACTTATAAGGAAATCAGTGAAGGGTTGGTAGTAGTTGGGTGTGGTGAGAGGAGGTTAACAGATAGATACCAAGGAGGGGAGGACAATCTGGAGGGTCTAGAGGGGGTGGAGCACCAGTCAAAGTTGGGAGAGATTTGAGGCCACATAGAACTGAATAAAACTCATTCCTGTTTAAAATAGCTTTGTATCTATTGCAAGATAATTTTGATGTTTAAAAAATATGCATTTTTACATTCATGTGCTGTCATTTCTTCCTGTTTTGATAAGCAGAACCGATACTGTTTGCATTAAAACTTTAAAAAAAAATGAAAAAAAGTTACCAGTGAGATGTTTTTCTGCATAGAATTAAGGGTAAATACTATATTGATACGGGTAATAAATATCATGAGTGTTAAATATAATTCCTTATAATTAGAATTTGTAGATAGTCAAGTTATGCATACTTATCTATATTTAGCCAAAGAAATGCTAAAAAGTTGATATTTATATTTCTGTGAATTAGTGTTACTATTTATAACATTACGAACATCTCTCTGAGAAAAATTGTTTGTTTAACCATGTTTTGATATTTGGCAGGTTACTTAAATTATGGCTTTCATGGACATTAGTACATGCATATTAAAAACAAACGTTAATTTCATTGCCTTGTAAAGCACAAATTAACCAAACGTAATCGAAAAAGAGGGCACATACTTGCAATATGCCAGTTTATATGAATTTGGATTATGTTTTAATGTGAAGAGTTTGGTTTTAAGTGATTTAGGTAATTGTAGGCATTTCCTCTATTTAGTAACATGCACAGGTTTATACAGCCGTGCAATAAACGTCTGTTCAATTAGTGACAGGATACCATGCGTTGGCTGATGTACACGTTGGTCAAAATGTCTGTAGCTTTAGCCGTGGACCCTGTGAAAATGGAGGGGAAGTTCACCCTGGTTTAAAGTGGCAGTTAGAATCAGAATTCTCGTTGGAGAAGGCTTGTGGTAAGCTTCTTAGTCTGCCTTCGCATTTGTGCAAAGAAGATTCCAAAGTTCTGAGGACATCAGTTGCTCAAAACCAACCCATCTGGGAAGTGTTAGAGCACTACTGAGAATTCATTATTATATCAGTGAAGATAATTAGCTTGGTTGATTAAAAAAAAATTTTTTTTTTGTCAAGGGGGTAGGAGAAATGAAGAGATACTGGTCAAAGGTACCAGTTAGAAGATAATGAAGTTCTGGGGATCTAATGTACAGTATTATTGTATTTAAAATACAATGATGTATTTGAAAGTTGTCAAGAGAATAGATCTTGAAGTTTCCCTCCAAAGTGATGGCCATTCTGACTGGTGTGAGGTGGTACCTCATTGTAGTTTTGATGACATGGCCCCTTCTTGAGTCAAAAACATTCATAAAATGACTAGTTTATGGGTAAGTGGTACTGACTTTTCTTGTCAGAAGATGAAAAATGAAATATTTCTACTTATGCATGAGTTACTAAAAACTTGCAGTAACACTCACTGCCTGAGCTTTGAAACCAATGCATTTCAAAAAATAGCTTGGTCTTCTACTGATGGAATCATAATGGAATCCACAATAGCCATCATTTATTAAGTGGTTGGTGTATGTTGTGTATCACCTCATTTAATTCTCATGCTAACTGAGAAAGATTGCTGTGCTCTCCCTATTTCACAAGTTGGGGGATGGCGAGTTTGAGGCTAGCCCAAGAACATACAACTAGCTATTGAGTGGGAGTGTTGGGATTTGAATCCAGGGCTTCTGCAAAAGGTCTTTCATCCTTAGGCAATAATTTGGGACCATGATTGTTTATTTTTTATAAACTAGTTTTATTGGGATTTGATTCACATACCATACAATCTGTCCATTTGAAGTATGTAACTCAGTGGATTTTAGTGTATTCACGAAGTTGTGTAGCCGTCATCACAACCAATTTTAGAACATTTTCATCATCCTAAAAAGAAACCTCTTACTCATTACAGTCATTTCTCATTTCGCTTCAACTCCCTCCTCACTTCAGCCCAGGCAGATTCTTTACCACTAAGCCACCTGGGAAGGCCCACTCCAACCTTAGGCAACCATTAATTTTGCTTTCTGTATCTATCAGTTCAGTTCAGTTCAGTCGCTCAGTCGTGTCCGACTCTTTGCGACCCCATGAATCGCAGCACGCCAGGCCTCCCTGTCCATCACCAACTCCCGGAGTTCACTCAGACTCGCGTCCATCGAGTCAGTGATGCCATCCAGCCATCTCATCCTCAGTCGACCCCTTCTCCTCCTGCCCCCAATCCCTCCCAGCATCAGAGTCTTTTCCAATGAGTCAACTCTTCGCATGAGGTGGCTAAAGTACTGGAGTTTCAGCTTTAGTATCATTCCTTCCAAATAGGTTTGCCTATTACGGACATTTCATAAAAATAGATTTATATAACCTATGGTCCTTTGTGACTGGCTTCTGTAGCATAATTGTTCCCATATCTATCTCTTGTTGTAGTGTGTATCAGTATTCCGTTCCTTTTTAATAGTTACCATTGTTAATGGCATATACCACATTTTGTTTGTCCATTCATGATTGACAGACATTGTGTTGTTATCACTTTTTGCCTAGTATAAATAATACTGCTATGATCATTTGTATGCAAGTTTTGGGTGGACGTATGTTTTCCTTTGTCTTGGTCATACACTTAAGGCTGGAATTGCTGGGTCCTATGGTTTGGGCCGCGTTTTAACCTCTAAGGTTTTGTATAGGTCATTTTGGAAATTGCCAGAGTACCCAAACACACTGAGGTAGCAGAATACAGAAGAGCTACCCAAAGATATATGCAGCGTTTTTGAGGTTTGACAATTATTTTCCCTTTTCTGTCCCACATAGGAACACTCGGTGGAATCATGGAATCTTAGAATTGGAAAGCAAGTGACAGGTGACCTCGTCTCCTAACTGCTTTATTATAAAGATGAGGAGGCTAAAGCTCAGAGACTCATTTCTCAAGATTGTGTAGCTGACTGGATCCAGACCAAATACATGGTCTCTTTTTTTCTCCCAGGGCTTGATTTCCACTGGGTTAGCTTCTCAAAGAGGGGAGGTTCTTAGAAATGAGGATCAGTTGCTGAAGGAAAGTTGCTTCATATATTGTTTGCCACTGGCTGAAATATATCTGGAATGACATTCTAGAACTAGGTCATTGTAATTCTTTGGGGTATGTGGTGTGGCCTTGAAGAAAGCTTGTCTTGCAAAGCATTTTGATTATAGGAAAGGGGTGTAAGAGGCCCCAGCAAAGGTGGTGGGGGAACCTTTGCAGGTTGGCCTTGGAGGCTGACACAAAAGAATGTTACTAAGTATCAAAGAAATTCAAATAATTGTTGAAGTTCAGTGAGCAGTCTGATTTCGGTAAAGTAGAATGTGAATGTTTCAGAGCCTGATGATCCAGGACATTTACAAATGTCAAGAATCACAAATGGAAATGGAAATTAAAAAAGTAAGGTGTGAGATGAAAAGCAGAAAGTTAAATGATTTTTAGATGTTATAACACTTTTCATAATACTGAAATCAATTCAGTAATCATATTCAGCTTTCTAAAGAAATAAGCAACTGGAAAATTTCTCATTGAAGAGGGTGAGTGAAGATGCAGTCCATATGAATGGAGAAGGTGTATAAATCATGATGCGAGGATGATTTGGTGAAACAAGCCTTGTTAGCGAGTATTCAGAAGATAGCACTAAATATTCCTAATGTCATCTCAATTTGAAATAAGGTGTGATACTGACTTACTGAGCCACTTATTGAGTTTTTTATACATGGAAAGAATGTCTTGATTTTCCAATTTCTTCATAAAACATTTTTTGAGATGTGAAGAGTAGTTTATTGTTAAACCTTTCACGAAATGTATAAGAGGCTTGGCAATTGAATGAAAGTTGCAAAATATGAAAGATATATTGGTTCCTCAGTACCTTTTGTAGCACAGAGAGATTCGGGGGTCATTTGAAAATTCAAGCAAATAAACAATCATTACAGTCTAAACTAAAGTATATTAGTTAAAAAAATTTAACAACCTCTCGTTAGCTATATACTCTATGTGAGGCCTTCTGTTAGCCTCAAGGAATGCCAAGATTAACCAGGGATCATTTCTACTCCAGGAATTTATGATTTAATGATTGAAGTACTATTTAACAAAAAGTATGCTAGATGTCAATGATGAGAGAGACGCAGAGAGAGAAATACACAAAAAGAATAAGAGAAGCACGAAAGGCAGGCAGGCTTTGAAAATGCATGTTCCATAATCATCTTGTAAATAAGGATTTGTAAGCTCTGTCTCCTCTGATTAGCATTAAAGATGGCCTATGGAGTCTAAGCTCTGTTGAGCTCAGGATATAGATCTTATTGTCACCAACTGTGTGTAACGGGAGAAGGACATGATATATGTGGGAAATATTTGCATAGTAATTACTTGTAGGGGTGACTAATGATAAATTGGATCTTGGCTTTAAATAAATAGTTGTAGCTGATAAAGCTTTTGTAAGCTATGCAGTCCATATTCAGCTTTCTAGTTTCTCAGTTTTATAGCTGAGTTTTCCCAATCCAGGATCCCCAACCTAGTTTTTTGTTTTTAAATGTGGGAGAGTCTTTCTGTCTCTTTTGATCTTGACATTAATTTTGGGTGTCCTGACAGTTGTCTTGTGGGATGTCCTGCGTTCTGGACATGTGATGATTGTCTTATAGTTGTTTTCAGGTTAAATATTTTTAGCAAGAATACTTCATGGCCAGTGTTGAGTTGTTCTTATTGTATCAAATTGGAGCATGTGATGTCACATCATTCTGCTCTCACTTGATGAATACCAATTTCCTGTCAAATATGCAAAATCCAGAAAATGACTTGGACCTCTTTCCATGTGATGGAAGTGCCTTAGGCAATGAGGGATTGGTTGGGGTGGTAGAGGTGTGTTGGTCATTAATCTTTTCTTATCAACTGAATGGCTTTGGCTCCAGTGAGTAGTAACCTGTTTGTAACAGTTGAGATCGTGGTCGTGCTGATCCCAGGGATTCTGCATCATTGTCCTGTGTCCCATGCATTGCACTTGTTTTTCTTTACATTCATTTTAGTTGTGAGGTTAAATCTTGTTCTCTTTGTTTCATGTGTAAGAATCATTTCAAATTTGAAGAAGTAGAGGTTTTAAACAGGGAAGTTTATAGGTTGCGTTCTCTAATTCAACACATTTTTATTGGGAGCTTCCGATTGTCAGGCACTATTGTAAGTGCTGTGAGCTATATACAAAGATCTGCCCTCATGGGAGTTTACATTCTACGGTAGGAGACCATTGATAAACACAGAGAAAAAAACTTTTCAAATATCAATTAGTGTTAAGTACCATGATGAAGGACTTCCCAGGTCTTTATAAAGAATCTGCCTGCAGTGCAGGAGACCCAGGTTTGATCCCCAGGTTGGGGAGATCCCCTAGAGAAGAGAATGGCAACCCACTCTAGTATTCTCGCCTGGAGGATTCCATGGACAAAGGAGCCTGGTGGATTACAGTCGATGAGGTTGCAAAGAGTTGGACACAACTGAGCGGCTAACGCACATGATGAAACATTATGGAAAGTGTTAACAGAGTGTTTGGGGACATTGATGAGATGACATGGGCTGAAGGCCTCACTCAGATGATGTTTATGCAGAGGTGTGATTGAGGTTAGGCAGCAGGCCATACAGTGGAGGTGGTCCCTGAACAGGATTCACGTGAAGCATCCTCTGTTTGTCTGAGGAGAGCCAGGAAACTGGCTGGGCAGGTGGTGGGCAGTGAGTGAGGGGAGCCTGGTAGAAAACTGGGTCTAGAAAGAGTATTTAAATACAGTCCCTGCTAGGTGTGGTAACAGGAAATTCCCGCAGGCTAGAGCTGTCTGTACTTACTTTAGGGCAAGAAAAACAAGTATGGAAGACCCTGAAAGTGGCCAGTGTTAACTGAGTTCTCCCATGTGATATAGAACTGCTTTAAATATGGTTTGACCATTTTGCTTTTCATTCCTACATCCAAAGTGATGGTACAAGTACTTTAGTCAATATACAAATTGGCAGTGGGTTCTCTTCTTTCCATCTGGACATCTCTTTGTAAAGATGTGCAAATAGTTTTAAATCCTGTGGTGCCATGAAAGGAGCATTGAGCTAGGAGTTGGAAGATTTGAACCAACAAACTGGCATGAGGGAAACATCTTAAACTTTTCCTAGTATCCTAGCATTCCCATTTATCACCCTGAGATAAGTCCACTGAGTGTCTGATGGGGCTGCTGGAAAGAGGGAAGGGGATGATGGATTGGATGTGCTTTATAAACTGTGGCGCAGTCTGCAAGTCTAAGATATTATTATCATTTAGACCTTTATTATAGTTTCGATAAACAGAGGCAGTCTATTATCTACCTCTCCTTTGAAAGGGGAGTGACAAATAGTTACTTCAAGGTAAAATGCTTCTTAAAGAGCTGAGTCTGATCAGTGCACCTTAAAGGACCTAATGAATTATTCAACTGTTCTTCAGACCAGCATATCTGAAGTAAGGAAATGATCACTTTTCACTCCCATTTCCGTCTTCTAGAAATCAGCATGCTCTGTCCAAGATACCACCTGGAGAATCTTGTTGAGTTTCAAGCCTGGATTAATACACGAGAAACAGCTTCGTGTTTCTTAGAGAAATGGAAATTTAAGGATTGGTGCATCTAAATGAGGCCATTGGCCAACATTCATTGAGGGTCTAACATGGATGCAGGTGGATAGACGCAAAGATGGATGGATGGATGAATGGATGGATGGATGGATAGACAGGCAGGTAGAGAGGTAGACTAGATGGTTGGTGCTTTGTGAGACAGAAAAATGTGTAAGAAATGGATATTGATAATAGTTATAGCTGACATTATTAAGCAGTTATATGTACCCACATGAATCCTCCCCCAAACCATAGAAGGTAACCAGTATTATTATCCCACTTTACAGGGGAGGCAAATACTATTTAGAGGGGTTAAGTAGCTTTCTCACGGTCATAGAGCTAGAAGATTGCAGAGCTGGGATTTGACTTTGGATGTGCCAGTTGCATATGGTATCACTGGGAGAGAAGAATTTTCTCTAAGGGAAGTTACATAACAGATACTGAACCACATGTATGTGCAGTGGGGAGGGGAAGGCTGCCCATGGAGGAATATGGCATAGGAAGAGAATGGATTCCTGGGAGCTGAACTGATCATAGGAGGTCTCTTTGTTTGCTGCTGCTAAGTTGCTTCAGTCGTGTCCGACTCTATGCAACCCCATGGACTGCAGCCTACCAAGCTCCTCCGTCCATGGGATTTTCCAGGCAAGAGTACTGGAGTGNGAATATGGCATAGGAAGAGAATGGATTCCTGGGAGCTGAACTGATCATAGGAGGTCTCTTTGTTTGCTGCTGCTAAGTTGCTTCAGTCGTGTCCGACTCTATGCAACCCCATGGACTGCAGCCTACCAAGCTCCTCCGTCCATGGGATTTTCCAGGCAAGAGTACTGGAGTGGGTTGCCATTGCCTTCTCCTTAGTTTGTTTAGGCCACTATAATAAAATACCATATGGTGGGTAGCTTATAAACAACAGAAATTCATTGCTCTGAGATTAAGGTACCAGCATAACTGAGTGGTTGTCCTCTTCAGAGTCACAGACTTCTAGCGTTTTCACATGGCAAAAGGGATGAGGAGGCTTTCTGGGCTTTCTTTTCATGAGAGCCACTGATCCCATTCATTAGGATGATTCTCTTGACTTAGTTACCGTACAAAAGCCCACTTCTTAATACCATCACCTTGAGGGTGAGAATGTCAACATATGAATTTTAGGAAGGCACACACATTCAGACCATATCAGGAGGGTTGTTGGAAGAAGATGCCCTTTAACAGAGATTTAAAAGACTGAGGGGACTAGAGTGAGAAACAATGAACAGGAACCAAAGTGTCAGGAGAACGGGCAAGTGCAGATACAAAAGTCGTTGATGGTGTTGTTCAGTTGCTCTGTTGGGTACTACTCTGTGACCCCATGGACTGCAGCACTCCAGGCCTCCCTGTCCTTAATCAACTCCTGGAGCTTGCTCAAACTCATGTAAACTCATGTCCATTGAGTTGGTGATGCCATTCAACCATCTGGTCCTCTGTTGTCCCCTTCTCCTCCTGCTGTCAATCATTCCCAGCATCAGAGTCTTTACTAATGAGTCATCTCTTCGCATCAGGTGGCCAAAGTATTGAAGGTTCAGCTTCAGCATCAGTCCTTCCGATGAGTATTCAGGATTGATGTCCTTTAGGATGGTCTGGCTTGATCTCCTTGCAATCCAAGGGACTCTCAAGATGTCTTCTCCAACACCACAGTTCAAAAAGCATCAATTATTTGGCACTCAGCCTTCTTTATGGTCCAACTCTCAAATCCATTCATGACTACTGGAAAAAACATAGCTTTGACTATACAGACCTCTGTCAGTAAAGTAATGTTTCTGCTTTTTAATATGCTGTCTAGGTTTGTCATAGCTTTTCTTCCAAGTAGCAAGCATCTTTTAATTTCATGNTCATGACTACTGGAAAAAACATAGCTTTGACTATACAGACCTCTGTCAGTAAAGTAATGTTTCTGCTTTTTAATATGCTGTCTAGGTTTGTCATAGCTTTTCTTCCAAGTAGCAAGCATCTTTTAATTTCATGACGGCAGTCATCATCTGCAGTGACTTTTGGAGCCCAAGAAAATAAAGTCTGTCACTGTTTCCATTGTTTCCCCGAAGGATAAAAGTATATATAGCCAGGGACAAGTGGGCTGAGGGGTCCTGTCCTTCCTAAAGGGAGAGTTCCAGATGAAGCATAAGAACAGAGAAGATTAGACTAGAAGCCTGCATCTCTGCTGTGAGATATTGGTGGCCAGACTCCAGGACTTGGATTTCACTCCCCTAACACTATGGACCTCACGTGGCCCCGAAGCCAGCTAGTGATTTCAGATATAAGGATCTACTGGAGTTGAAAAGATCAGATATGAACAAAGCATATTTTTGTATGATGTTATTATATATTTGTGTATCTCTAGGGAAAGGGAAAAGGAAAACATACTCTGATTCCATGAGTTATGAACACAGGCTGTGCAGTCTCTCTCAGAGCTGTGGTCAGTCCATGTTTAAAACAGGGTCAAGGCTACATGTAGAGAGGGAGCCCTGTCAGAAGTACAGTTTCCCTGCTGGGCTTGACAAGGGGTGTTCCGGTTCCTGATGCTTCTAGGTTTCCTTCTCATTCTTGGGATTCATTTGCTTGAGTCTGACCGTTTTCCCTCTGGCCTGCATAATAAAAGTAGCTATCATTTGCTTTTCAAAAATGTGTTTTCTGAGCATTCATAGCAAATGAAAGAATTAAGTGTTCTTTCTGTTTTGCTGATGAGAAACTGAAGCTCAGAGAGGTTAAAAACTAACGTCATATAACTAGCCCATAATCAGTGGCATTAAGGTTGATTATTTATTAAGGACACTCCTGGTTTTTCTTCCATCCTTGTGGTGGTTAAGAGTATGAAATTGATTGTTGACCATCTCCGCTCCCTTGCTTGCTAAGTGCTCTTGGGCAGGTTATGAAATATATTTGTGCCTGATTTTCCTAATCTGTAAAATGAGGATAGTCATACAATCTACCTGGCATGTTATAAGAGCTCAATTAATAGCTCTTCTGTGATTAATTTTTAAGTATTATTTTCTATCACCAAATCCTTCTGTTGGCTGTGACTCTCTGGTGCTCAGAAAAAGATTCCAATTCTGGCACAAAGGAAAAAAGAACGTCTTTGAATATTCATTCCAGTTTGTGCATATTAATTGGAAAACTAATTAGCTGTCTATTTTTTTTTCCCTGGGATTTTCTTAACCCAGTTTCCACATCGATGCTGCACACGCTTCCCTCTGTACCCATCTCAGGGCTCATCAGCTGCTGTTAAATTTGGTGAGGCAAAAAGGAACTTGATGTTGTCTCACTGCCAGTCTTGCTGTCTCCTCAACAGGGTAGAACTGCAGTTCTTTTAGGACTGTAAAAACAGTTATTTGGGCTGCCTGGCCTTACTTGAACCTGCGGGGCAAGGGCAAACTCAAGTGTCCTTAAGGTGGTATAAGATTTCGGAAGAAGTCACTCAGCAAATTTGCAATAGACTATTTATAACCAGACAAGCCAAGCAAAAAAGCTGCCTACTTGGTTGCAGTTATCAGGAGGGGAGGAAGACAAAGGATTCAGAGAAGCAGTTCCCACAGGGCTTACTAGTCATTGAAAACTGACAACTTCTCACCATGCCCTTTGTGTGTTCTTCTAGGGCTTAGAATGCAGAGATATTCATTAACGAGTCACTGGTGGGGATAAGCTTTGGTGTAATTGCTCAGTTGGCCTTCCTAGGAGCTACTTCTTCCTTGCTTGACTTTAGTGAACAGTTTTATATACAGATATCTTCTCTAGTACCGGTCGTCTCGGCTTCTTGGTCTAATTTAAAATAACCCCAAGTATTCCCGCTCACTTCACTGACTATTCACAACAGGAATTCAAACCCAAGTTTGCATTGCTAATGTTCTGAAAATCTGTTTGTCCGGTACTAATTATGCTTTCATTTCCGCTTGAAAGACCCGCCGCCGAAGAAGAGTGGCAAAGTCTTACAACAATCAAAATTGGAAATTAAACCTATTGCACTGCCATGAAAAACACTAATAGTATATTTTTTTATCCAGAAGACATGAAAACACTTGTGATAAATGTGTGAAAGTGATGCGTGTCAGCGATTAGAGCCCACTCTTTTTCTTCTCTTTCTAACAGCTTGCCCAGCCTTGGAGATTGGCAATGAAATGAAAGCACTGTAAACAGCTAGCTCACATCGTTGTCCAATGCCCCTTTTTATTTCCCAATGCTGATATTATAGATGACCCAGGGGTGAAGGCGTTTACGTGTGCAGGAGTCTGACCCACTGGAGCTCACGCTGCCCTCAGCCCTCTGTTTGTGATGGAGCCTACGCAAGGCTATCTGAGGGTAGTATGTTAATGCTCGTTTCAGTTCTGTTGAGAAGTGGGGTCTGTACCTCCTTCCCTTTGAATTTGAGTGGGTTTAATGAGTGCTTTGTCATGTATAATATGGCAGAAGTGATTCTGTGTCAGTTTTCTGGGCAAAGGCTTCAAGAGGTTGCAGCCACTTTCCTGTGTGTTGGAACACTCACTGTATATAAAACCTGAGGCCGCCATGCTGGAAGGAAGCTCCGGATGCTTGTTTGGAGCGGTGGTGGGGAAAATAGATGCCAATCAACCATCTCAGCAAGGTGCCAGACATGTGAGTGAAGAATCTTCTGATGATTCCAACTTTGGCTAGGAAGTAAAAGCTCCTAGAACCATAAAAAGATGTTCTTTTAAGCCAGTAAGTTTTGAGAGGTTTGTTATCCAGCATTAGATAATCTGAACAGGAACACATTTTATTTTTTACTGTCAGAGAAGAAAAGATGTTTTTGATGGTCTAGAATTGAGTATTTTTGTTTCTATATTGAGATGTGGGAACCTCTTTAGACTGATGTTATCAGGGTTTTTTTGAATTTCCTAGAGGACCAAAGAACCTTGTATACATTGCTGCTCCTTATCTAGATTTTATTTTCTTTTTACTTGACTTCACCGTACTTGTTTGTGCAAAGTTGTGGCGAATATAAATTTCCACTCCTCTGACAAAATATTCATGCAAAGCTAGAGTTGCACTGGCCAGAAGAAACATTGGAACAGCTAGGAAGAACCTAAAAATTGGCAGAAAGGAGAGAGTAAGAATCATTAAAAATGCTGCTTGTATTGAAAAATGGAGAGAGAGAGAGAGAAAACTCCAGAAGTTTTGGTTTTGATTTATTTTAACATTTGACATGAATGAAAAGACAATTCAATGTAACTCGTTTCCTCTGAAACCCCATAGGGTGTGTATGGTGTCTAGGGGACCAGAAGGTAAGGTCCTGTCCTAAGCTTTGTCTGGGTCCATCCAGTTCATCATCTTCTCAACTGTGTGGGTAAAGAGAGTTGTAGAGACTTTTGTTTGCTCTCTTTATATTTTCAACAGCTTGAAGCCCATAGATACCTAAAGTTTACATGTGGCCTTTCTATGAATGAGTCAGTTAGTGAAAATACGTATAAGTAAAAATTCACCTGCAGTGTGTGGGAGACCTGGGTTGGGAAGAGTCCCTGGAGAAGGGCAAGGCTACCCACTCCAGTATTCTAGCCTGGAGAAAGTGCAGAGCACTTCGCTAGGTGTTGAGAAAGTGCAGAGCACTCCGCTAGGTGTTGAGGATTCTAAGGCAAGTTTCACTCCAGGGGAATTGCTTTTGTTTTTGACTCCTGTTTTGTTTGTTTGTTTTTAAGTCCACTATCTGTTTTCCAAATACCGGACTTCTTTTTGATGTTGGTGCAGGGATAAGTGAGCATCCAGTTGCCTACTGCTAATATTTGTCTTTAGTATTTCAAATTCAGGTTTTCTCCAGTTTTACTCCAGAGTATGAACACAGAAATAACAGTATTAATTAAAAGCACAAAATGCAAATAGAGATAGCTACAGAGCACAGCTTAGCCCCCTTGAGGGACGCTAATCTAGAAGCATGTCAACATGTCGTAGTAGACAGTGAGGTAGAGAAAAGCGGCCTAGAAGGTGCTCCTTACTCTTGTTCTGTGAAATTCAGTTGTGTGGGAGCTGTATTGATTGGCGCTAATAACAGTATTTCCTAATATTTGTGTATTGATTTAAAGCTTTCACGTATGTTAGCCTGTGTCAGTTTGCAGTTGAGGAAAGTGAAATTTAAAGATGTTTTGCTGGAAGGTCTGGGACTCAGCCAGAGGGGAGGAAAGAGGGGTGGAAGAGGCCTGATAAGTGTTCTGTGTCTGGTGGATACTCGAATCCTTAACATGTCACTTCATTTAACTGTCACAACAACCCACTGAGATAGACTGTTACTGCTGTTCTTATCTGACCATTGAAGGAACCAGGGATCGGGAATATGAACACAACTGAGGCAGCTTTTGAGGCCAGAGCCCGGGTTTGATCCAGATCTGGCTGCTTTCTAGTGTCTTCCATCCCAAGAGCAAAAAACCTCTCTTGGGACACTTGGCAGCAAAATGAGTCTGACACCGCTTTCTCCAATCCCCACTACTATAGAGGCTTCCCTGGATCCCTGGCCTTGTCAAAGCCTCCCTTCGTGGCTAAATGAGCCCCTGTGGTCCTCTTCCTTCCTTGAATCTAAAGCTTTCCTTATTAAATAAGGTGAGAAAGTTAGGGCTTCCTTAAATACATGATAGAATTTTGCAGAATTTCTCAAACTGAGTTGGGGAAAAACCCCTAATGTAGCCTTTTAGTTATCTACATAGACTTTTCTCTCTCTCTCCTATTTAATGAAGAAATAGAATTTATATCAGGGACAGAACATAAACATAATGTGAAAGATGTTATGTTTACTTTGTCCTTTTTTCACTTTTTTAAGAAGAAGCTGCCACCAAAATGGCTTTAATGGAAACTGTGTCTTACTGTGATTCTGATCATACTGTTAGGATTTTCCTCCTCATCTTTAACCTTTTCTGAACATTGTTTATGGGAATGAGGACTTCAGAGTAAGGGTGTCACTCACTGCGGGTTGGGGAAGCTGACTTGGAATGGAGGTTACTGAAGGGCTTGGAGACGGGAAGCGGCCATGAGGTGCCTGAGCTGCTCCTTTCTGGATGGTTAGGTGATCCTGCTTAAGCTCACATGGGCCTGATGAGATAGGTGGGTGCGGCTCACCACTCTGAGATGCTCCTGTGCGTCGCATACTGGGAGGGAGAGGCTGGAGTTTCAGAGTGCACACTTAAGGAAGCTGGGGCCACAGCGGGAACCACACAGTGCTTGTTAAATTAAAGTTATAAACATGAAACCTTTCGATGTTTCTGTTTCCTTGGAAAATGGAAAGAAAATCTCTGCTCTTCTGCTAAATGGCATTTAATGAGTGCTGATTCGCAGAGGGCAGCTGCTGCTCCCTGCCTGCCTTCTCCCTCCTGACAACTGGGAACAGGGGCTGGGGGAGTCTCTACCTCCCAGATAGTTGAAGATGCTATGAACCCAGTACAAATTACTGTTTTATATGATTGGTGGCCAATTGTCCCCCTAACTGCACTCCATTAAAAACTAGAGAAAATGCACCAAAGCAACAAGGCAATTTCCATTTTACAACTGAAAGGGTTTCTAAATTTGGAACAGATAACTGTGGAAAGTTAATAGAGCCTTGGCGGTGCTCAAGGTCATCTGATGGATGCTTGCTTTCTTTTTATGAAATTCCTGCCAAGGTTACCATCACCCCCTGTGCCCACCTTACCCCCTTCCCAACACTGTCCACTGTAGAGAGCACCCTAGTTCTCTTTGAATTCTTTCTCCCACTTTCTTCAGCTCATCAGCTACTTTTCCTTACCCCCTTTCACCCACTAAACACCAGAGGAGACCCCTTCCCCTTGTTCCCACGTCCCAGGCCTCCTGACCTTTCCCCTCTCCCCTTCTGGAGGGACCCATCCTTGTCCTCTTTTGCTTCCTCCCACTTCTGTCCCCTCTACTGTGGGTGACTGGGAGACTTCCTTCACTCCCATTCTGCCCCTCTGCCCAGCTTTGCTCTGGATAAAGTCTCTTAGGATCTGTTACGATCTTTGTCAGCAGTCACTGTGCTATCAAACATGTTCATTATAGACTCAGTGAACTGAGGAATATCGCACTTCTGGATGTCTCTGTTTTCTGTCTGTAAAATGGGAGTGTAGTCACTTAGTCTGAGCAGTTAATTGGTGGGAATTTTTAAAAACATATGTATTCATTTCTTTGGCTGAGATGGGTCTTAGTTGCGTCATGTGGGGTCTTTGTTGTAGTGCATGGACTCTAGTCTAGGCACGTGGGCTTAGTTGCTCTATGGCACGTGAGATCTTAGTTCCCTGACGAGGAATCGAACCCAGGTCCCCTGCATTACAAGGCAGATTCTTAACCACTGCACCACCAGGGAAGTCCTGGTGGTATGTTTTCTAGAGAGTCTTTGGAGTGTGATTGCTCTGCGTGGAATGTCTGATGCATGTCTCCAAGCTCTGGGCTCTTCTCAGCCCCTGACTCTCTGAGGTCTGGTTTCAGATCCCTGCCCGGCATTCGCCCTGGCTTCTGACATCTGTCATCTAGGGAGGCAGTATAATGGAATAGCTTTAAGGTTCTGCCCTTGAGGACTGTGTGCCAGCAATGGGGACCACTCCTGAACTACAAGCAAAGGGATGCTGTGTTTTTTTCTTTTAGTGCGTCTTTGGTCATCCATCACTGAATACATAATTACTAACTCAGTTGTGTGCTTGAGGTCCTGGCATTATAGACCCTAATATACTTGTCAATCTATATTGTAGCATCAAACATAACTTATCATAAAGTTTAGGCCACACATAGTTTTACTAATGGCTATATTTTCTCTAGCCCTTTCCGTCCTTAGCTCTGTAGAACTGTGGTTCATCTGAAGAGTTAGACACATGATTTCTTTGGCTGTAGCTCAGGGGTTTCCTTAAATTCTTACTTGCCCTCAACCTGGCCTGTTTTCTGAAGCATGAGCACGACTCTTATGGTGTTCTACTAAACTAGTTCTATTTGACTGTGAATTTTGTTTTAAGTAGTGTTTCCTAGCAGGATATCATACTCTTACTTCTGGAGATTAAATTTGGTGAAGTGCACAGGCTCTTACAGACGCCGGACCAAGGGGCCCCCAGGAAGGAGCACGGTCGTGCCGACCTGGGTCTTAGACCTCCGGCCTCCAGAACTGTAGGAACGCAGCTCGTGTGGTTTTAAGCCCCTGATGTGTGGTCATTTGCTCCAGCAGCCACACGACTATGTCCAGTGCGTGGCTGGGTCACCGAAAGGGGTGGAGTTGTGGGTATGGCAACCCTATCATTTGTAAAGTGATGCTTCCCATACATTCGGAGGCCTTGGGATGCCCCCCACGCCCTGAGGGGCCCCTGGAGTCTCCTTGCTGACCCTGAGTCCTGAGGGTTCACTCTCTGGCCTGTGTGTCCCGCACCCTGGGCTGCGGCTCTCTGTGGAGAGGTTAGACAGCCCCGTCCCAGGGACCTCTCAGGGTTCGTGCTCCAGAGTGGCCTCGCGTGTCCCCTGTGGCACCAGGGGCTCCTACATGCTGGGCTGGGCTCTGACTGGTGATGGAAGCCTGAACATGGGGGGAGATGGTGGACAGGAGGCAGATGAGTGTGGCCAGGGAGGACGGCAGAACACTTGAAAATGCCTGGATGGGCCTGTGAGCAAAGGAACTGTGTGTGGGGTGTTGTCTTGGGACTCTTGGCTGGCCAGGCCCTCACAGGGTGGGGCTGAGTGTTATCCTCCCCGAGGTCAGACAGTGACCCACTTTGTTCTATTTTTGGAGAATGAGGCAAATGGCACAAAAGCACATTCCCAAAAAGTGCCAGATCTGCCCAGCACCCTGGCATGTTGCAGATTTTTATAAAGCTGACCCGCTGTTGAGCAAGTGTACGGTACTCAGAACTCGTCGAATGGACCAGTCTTGTCTGTTTCCAGCCATCTCAGGTGCTGAGTGGACCTTCAGCTATCCAAGATGGGCTTTCAGTTATCCGGGTGCTGGGTGGACCTCAGTTATTCGGATGCGGAGAGACTCAAGGGCCCGTGGGAGCTGGGGGCCAGACTTGCTTCACTTATGAAAACGGCCACACTGGCCAGTCTGCGAGGTGGGCCCCTGCTGTGCAAATGCTGTCTTTGTTGCCCACATACAGGGTGTTGTACCCTCTCTTCTGGCACAGGGACCTCTCTGAGAGCTCACGTACTCAGCAAAGCAGAGATGTCAGGCAGGGTGTGTGGCCGAGAGGTCGGCCTGACTCCGGCAAGCCTGGTTTTACATCCTCTGGGCGGCACGCGATGGTGGCGGGTAGCCAAGAGGGGCTGGGCGCTGGGCCCGGGGCATGGTTTGGTCCCCTTCTTGTCCCCTGACTTCCAGAAGTGGACCAACCCCCACCAGGCCCTCTGCCAGCCACCTCGGGAGCAGCCAGGGCTGGCCCAGCCCGAAGGTCACTTCCTGGCAGGGACCTCAGGGGGCTCTGCGGGGAGGCTGTGCAGTAGCCCCCAACTCCCCGCCTCCTGAGGGCCCCGGGATGAAGGAGGGGCAGGCACACTCCTCTGCCCAGATTCCAGAATCCAGGGCCTTGGGCAGCAGCATTGTCCACAGCAGCCTGATCACCCTGATCTGTTCAGTCTCTGCTGAAGACCCCGCTCTGTGCAGGCTGAACTGGATTTTGGATCCTAACTAGTTACTGGACATGGGGTAGTTGTTGTCCAGTCACTCGCTCGCGTCCCAATCTCTATTACCCTGCGGACTGCAGCAGGCCAGCTTTCCCTGTCCTTCACCATCTCCTGGAGTTTGCTCAAACTCACGTCCGTTCAGTCGGTGGCCCCAGAAAGAGTGAAGCGGCTGAGCCAGACACTGGGTGGCTCTAAACCCCTCACCCCACCCTGCTTTCCCGCCGTTTCCCCAGTTACTCGCCAGCATCCCTGGGGAACATTCCGGATGACGAGTGCTTCTGGGGCGTCGTTGCACTCTGAGCGTAGGTGTTTGGAAGAGTCTGGTTTGACCTTTGCCCTTTTCTTCACAAGAACAGCCCTTGTGCCGTCACGTGCTTTTTCTAAAGGTCTGAGTGATGGGGAGTGTCTCCCGTTTTCCTGGCTCAGGACATGCGTGTTGGAGCCACGTCCTAAAGGGCAGCAGCAAGCCTGAGCTTCTGGGAGCCCCAGGCACGGAGATGTGAGTGGGGTCTGCAGAGACCCCCTTGTGCCACGATGTCCTGAGTGGCCGTCGTGGCATCAGCAGTGATGGTTACTCTCTGTGACTGCCGAGCCTTGGGGCTGCCCCGCTTTTCCCTGTGCCTGTTAACTGGCCCCTGGATGGCCCACCACGCCGTCCACGTGCCGGGGCCTGGGGTCCCTGTGACCTCTCTCCTGAGTGCCCTCGCTGCCCTGCGGCTCACAGCTCTGGGTCATGGTCCGACCGCTCCTGTGCCGAGGGGTCTGGGCCATTCGTCCTGCCCTCCTGCCGTCCACCTGCTCCCTCTCAGTGGTCAGCAGGCCAACTGCCCTTTTGTGAGCTCCGGCTCCCCGGACGTGGGTGTGCGTGTTGGGAAGGCCACATGCTGGTTGTGGGGTAAAACTGTTCCAAACCTAACTTGTGATTGCCTCCGCCAAGGTGAAGCCGTGGCATCTCCACCCGGTCGGCATGCCCCCAAGGATAGGCTGAGGGGTCACCTATGGCCTGTGTCATTCCTGGGCCTGGTGGCTGACCCTGAGTTGTGGGGACACCCACGATGGTCGTGGGGCTCTGCTTGGCTGCAGACCACATCGGCTTCATCTGTGGCAAGCACGGGAGTTTCTCCCTCCCGATTTATGTCCTCTCTGCCTCCGAGCTTGCTCATTGCTAACTGAGGACTTGAGGGCCCCTCAGATGAAAGCCCCTTTGTGTATGGCCTGTGACTGGCTCCGCCCTGGGCTGGCGCTCACTGCCTGGGCAGGTACGATGGCCCTCTTGCCGCAGGAATGTCCCCACGGTGCACTGCAAGCAGTGTCCTCCTTTATCTGAGCTATCAGCTTGTGACACTGCGATTTGGGTCCCCATTTCTAGAGAAAGAGGAGAAAGGTCACACACCATCTAGACGATAATCCAGCACCATGCGTTTCTTCCTCACCTGTATCCTGGCAACAGGATTATTATGGCCAGCTGGGGTGGCATTCCTGTGGCCCGGCAAGATGGCTCCCAGTCCTCTCGCTCTCCGGAACCTTCCGGGCCAGTGGTGGGTGTGGGCAGGGAACGCTGTGGAGCCAGCTGTCTGCAGGCTGCCAGGAGCCAGGGGCGCAGGACTCCAGCGAGAAGCTCCAAGGCGCTGGACCCAGGGGCTCTGTGGGCAGCGTGTGTGGCCACTGTGGTCCCTAACCTCAGGCCAGGTGCCGTGTCCCGCTACCCATCCCTGTGTTTCACCCAGAGGGGCAGGGCTGCCGATGGCCCGCCTGTGCTCCTCAGCGTCCCCCCAGCCCCATGCCCACACTCGAAAGCCAGCCCCTCTGTGGCTCCCAGTGGGTTCTCCAGCATGTCTACACTGGTGCTGACTCTGTATCCGGCTTAGCTGCTGCCTGTGCGGGTCCCGCTCAGCACACTCTAGGCTCCTGCGGACAGACAGGCAGGCACAGGGCTCTGGGTGAGAGTGGACTTTGTCCCCAGAAGTGTTTGCAATTTTATATTTTGTGTTTGCAGAAATTGGCAACCCTCTGCTCGGCTCTTACTGCCCCTTGTGAAGAGACCGGTGGCCCATGTTCAGAGACCACCCGGGCCTCTGATCCCAGGAGTGACAGTGAGTGGGCTGAGCAGGAGTGGTCCCACCGCAGGGTCAGCAGCAGTCGGAGGGGAGGAGGAGGGAGGCGCACCCAGGGAGTGGAGTCCAGTGTGTATAGAGCAGCAAGGCTGTGCTGAGTAAGGAAGAGTCCAGACTCCCTCTCTGCAGAGCAGAGTTCCATGCTGGCAGCCAGGCTCTCCTCCTGTCTTTTTGGGGCCCCAGGCAAGTGACACCCACTCCTGCTCCATCACGTGGCCCCTGTTGTAGCCCAGGGGATGGGGGAGACAGCGGAGTGCAGGTTCCTGAGCACACGCCACCTAGCTCGCCCTCCTTCCTGACCCACCAGACCCTCCATTCCTGGTGGTGAGATGCTGGATTCTCCACCACCTGACTTGCTTCGATTTCACTTGGTTAGGAACTGTCCTGTCTGTCTGGTGGGTCCTGCAGGTGCCGCCCATGGGGTCAAAAAGGTCTGAGTTCACTGCAGGGGGAGGATTGGCAGGTGGAATCTTTGCTCCGAGCTGAAAGAGGTTCATGTGTTAAATTCAGCCACATGTATATGGTGCTTCCTGACATGGAGCCCCCACAGCTGGGCAGTGACTGGCAGGCGCTGGGGTTGGGAGAGGGCGCCGCTAAGATCTGGGCACTGCATGCTGGGGACCTGCTTGTACTGGAGGAGCGAGAGCTCCGTGCAAGGGACCTCGGCCCCCGATGACCAGCCTTTGGGATTCCTGAGCAGCTATGACTCTCATACCCACAGGGGTGGGCACCGTGAAGCTCGGCGCACATTTGACTTGTCCCACAACTCCTTTCCTCCCACCCCCGTGTGTGCGCACACACACATGCATGCATACACACAAGCACAGATATGCTCACACCCCCGCCTCACACAGACTCACCCTGAGGTTTATCCGAGTAGCACCCACACCCTGGAGTCGGCTCCTCACACACCCTCCTTGCTACCCACAGGCACCTTTCCACCCTGGCACTCAGCTTCCTCTGAGCTCTGCAGCTGCCATCGTGGCCCTCGTCCTGGGGAGACAGGTGGCCCCTCCTCACTTTCCCCGGGACATCTTTTGCCTGTCCTAGGAGGAGCCATTTGGGGCTGGAGTCTGGGACCTGGGGAGCCAGGCAGGGGTTCCTGGGCTGGTTTGGCTGGCCCGCTCTCCCTAACCCAGCACCCACCTGGAGGAGAGAGGCTATAGGCCCGCTCTGGGCCCCACCCCCGCCTCCACATCAGCCTTCCTGTTGCCTGGGAAGGAGAGGGTGGATAGTGGCTCAAGGGGTGCTGGGATGCCCCCGGGGACCCCTTCCTGTTTGACACCCACCTTGAGCTTCCACCTGCTTCTTCTGCCCTTTCCCTGTCTGACGGACTTGCCTACCCCTGGACCCGGCCCCCGCACCTCCACTCTGGCCACTGACCTTCGCTCTGCTTGGTGTCCCAGGCATCAGTGCCCTGGGCTGCTGTCCTCCCCCAGGGCACCTGAAGGTAATATGCCTGGCACACAGCTGGCTCACAGAAGCTTCCCAAATGCTTGGATGGACTTCTGAGGCTTTCATGAGAACCAGAGCTCATGAATTTGGCCAGAGTGCGTGGCCGGCCAGGCCTCAGGTCTGGGTGGTCCAGTTCATAGGGCTGGGGGTGGGGGTGGCATTGTTGGGCAGTTATTGGAGATGCAGAGGGGCTCCTGCACCCCCAGGTGTGAGGGGTCTCACCACGCCTGTGCGGTCATCAGCAGACTGAGGCCAAGTGGTGCCAGGAGGACTCAGATGGTGTCGTGGGCATGAGGCTCGTGGGCTGCCCCTGCCTGGAAGCAGGGGCACCGTCCCCGGGGAAGGTGAGCATGGGGCAGACCCCTCCAGGCTGGAGGGCGGTTTCTAGGTGGTTTGAGAGGTTTTAGCGGCCGGTCGTCACTGCTTCCTCTTCCTCATCCTCAGGGCAAACCAAGCTGGGAAATGGGGTCCCGTCGGCCTCGGGGTCTGCGGGGGAGCTCTTGCTGGGGGAGGGGGCACCTTGGCGAGCCGTCGTCTGTCCTGTGTGCTTCTAGGTGGGCGGTCAAGTCTGCAGACCGCCCTGGGCCACCGGCCTCACTGGATGACAGTTGGCCCCCTTCTGTGGGTCCTGGTCTCATAGGGTCAGCCCAGGGCAGCCCTCACTGCTGTGTGGGAGTCTCGTCCTGGCCCTGCTGTGGGGCCAAGGCAGAGCCAGGCTCCTCAGTGTGAACATACAGGGCCCCCGAGCCGCTCCTCATCTCCGGAAGTACGACTGTTACTACCACAGGTGTATTGTCGCAGCCCTGGGAGGTGCCTTCCCCCGTGGCCTGTGGTCTCCAGGTGGGACCAGAACCTTGGCCGTCTGGGGACCAGGCTCTGCGACTCTGTCCCCCTGGGAAGTGACCGGACATACCCAGCTCCCTCAGCCCAGATGTTCCTGCCCCACGTCTGGTTTGGGAATCTAAGGTGGATAGTAGGTGAGAGGTGTCCACCTTGGGACGGTGGACAGAGGAGCTTCCTCCAGGGTGTATGTGACCAGGGAGCCAATGGCCGACTGGCCATTCAGCTGCCATCTGGCCGGAATGGTCTAATAGACTGGGCTGGGTCTAGGGGAGCTGGGCCGCCCATGAGGGGCCAGTGCTGGGTGCCATGGGGTTGGGAGAGTGCCTGGCTCAAGGTCCTGGGCTGGCTGCCTCCCTGCCTGGTGCCTGATATGACGCCCGTGGTCACACAGTAGCACGTGTTGGGTGGGGAGTGCCCAGCGCCACAGCAGCTGAGGAGCAGGACCACGTTACTGGGCGCCTATGTACAGCGGGTCTGGGCTGTGGCCTGGGGAGGAGCGCACACAGAGCACACATTGGACTTTGGGAATGGACACACGATCCCTCTCACCAGGAAGCCCCGGAGTGGGTGGGGAGGTGGGCGGGCTGCAGGTAGATATGTCTGGTATCCGGCTCTGTGTGGACAGCTGCGGAGCCGGGCGAAGGTTCAGGGGACGCCACAGGGTGGCGACTGCCCGGGGCTGGCGCTGCGCTGGCCTGGAGCCTCCTGCAGAGAGGGCCATGTGGAGGGAGGGGCCGCAACCTCTGTCTCAAGCTGCTCTGGCTGAGAGGACTTGGGAGGAAGAAGTGGGCCCGTCTCTGACGTCAGCCTCCAGGACCCCATCTGAGATGTGGACCAAGCCCTCAGTTCAGAGCACAGGTGGATCGTGGCCTCATTCCTGTGCAGTTTTGAAGGACAGGGCATGTCCTTTGCCCATAGCTTCCTCTGTGGGACCCACCACTCAGGGACTCCCAGTTTCCTACGGGTCTGATGGGGCCCGAGGCTGTCCACCCCTTCCTGCCTGGTGACCTAGTTCAGTATGGCCCTGGGCAGTCCCCGGAGGGTCTCAGATTACTGCCCCACCCTCTAAAGCCCCCTGAAAACCCAGGTGTCACAGCAGGGTCTACAGGATGAGGGACACTGCCCAGCTTGCCACGTCCATTCCTGGGCAGGGCCTGCAGCCCCAGGCGGTGGCCTGGGCTGGGCTGGCGGGCAGGCCCCGGCAGAGCCTGTGGGGACTAAGACAGTGATGACAAGCCTGAGATGCCCCAGGTGCTGAGGCTGCACCTGGTGGTCTTACTGCCACTTCCAGGAAGGATTTTGAAACCTGTGACGGTTGGCCTGAGGCCTTCTTCCAGGTCTCCCGGTTGGCAGGGGATCCTGGCCCTGCCTGCAGTATCTCATTTTCTAATCCTCATGTCTCTGCTGTCAGGGTCCTTCCTGTGCTCTGATGCCTGACACACAGAGGGGCCCTGGGCAGGGCTGGTTGGCAGAGAGAAGTCCCTGCCTCTGCTGGCCACAAAGATAATGTCCCTTCAGTGGAGATTCTGGCACCCCTGGCCAAAGTACTGGAGTTTCAGCTTCAGCATCAGATTTAAGGTTTGACCTCAGATTCCCGGGTTCTGACCTCTTCTTCCCTGGCTTGTCCTGTCCCCCTGCAGACATATGCCGCTCAGGGTTCTTCTCTGCTGGCCTCCTCACAGTGTTCAGTGGCCCCAGGACTGCCATTCAGGTGAGGGTAGGAGAACTTCAGACCCTGGGAGTCGCAGAGACTCAGTCACAATCCCTGGTGGTGGAAGGAGCTGCCTGGCACCATGTGAGAGAAACTTGGGCTGAGCAGAGGTAGGAGGGTGTGATTGTCACTGAACACATGTGTTCTTGGAGCAGGTGGGCATCTCCCATTTTGCTGTCCAACTGTCTCTGAAGAGGAGAGCAACCTTCATTTCATGAGACCTGTTTTCAAAGATTGTGAGTACGTGTGTGCATGTGTGTGTATATGCATGCATGTGCATTTGTGTATATCGGTGTGTGCGTGTACGTGTATGCATACATATATATAGGTACATATGGGTATATCAGTTCAGTTCAGTCACTCAGTCGTGTCTGACTCTGTGGACTGCAGCACGCCAGGCCTCCTTGTCCAACACCAACTCCCAGAGTTTACCCAAACTCATGTCCATTGAGTTGGTGATGCCATCCAACCATCTCATCCTCTGTCATCCCCTTCTCCTCCTGCTTTCAATCTTTCCCAGCATCAGGGTCTTTTCAAATGAGTCAGTTCTTCGCATCAGGTGGCCAAAGTATTGGAGTTTCAGCTTCAGCATCAGTCCTTCCAAAGAACACTCAGGACTGATCTCCTTTAGGATGGACTGGTTGGATCTCCTTGCAGTCCAAGGGTATCTCAAGAGTCCTCTCCAACACCACAGTTCAAAAGCATCCATTCTTCGATGCTCAGCTTTCTTTATAGTCCAACTCTCACATACATACATGACTACTGGAAAAACCATAGCTTGGACTAGACGGAACTTTGTTGGCAAAGTAATGTCTCTCCTTATTAAATATGCTATCTAGGTTGGTCGTAGCTTTCCTTCCAAGGAGC
This sequence comes from Oreotragus oreotragus, assembly GCA_006410675.1. Lineage (NCBI taxonomy): Eukaryota > Metazoa > Chordata > Mammalia > Artiodactyla > Bovidae > Oreotragus > Oreotragus oreotragus. Next base: position 170,260 of record SJYX01015890.1, read on the forward strand.
AAGCATTTTTTAATTTCATGTCTGCAGTCACCATCTGAAGTGATTTTGGAACCCGCCAAAATAAAGTCTTTCACTGTTTCCACTGTTTCCCCATCTACTTACCATGAAATGATGGTATCAGATGCTGTTCTAGGTTGGTCGTAGCTTTCCTTCCAAGGAGCAAGCATTTTTTAATTTCATGTCTGCAGTCACCATCTGAAGTGATTTTGGAACCCGCCAAAATAAAGTCTCTCACTGTTTCCACTGTTTCCCCATCTACTTACCATGAAATGATGGTATCAGATGCTGTGATCTTAGTTTTCTGAATGTTGAGTTTTAAGCCAACTTTTTCACTCTCCACTTTCACTTTCATCAAGAGGCTCTTTAGTTCTTCACTTTCTGCCATAAGGGTGGTGTCATCTGCATATCTGAGGTTATTAATATTTCTCCCAGCAATCTTGATTCCAGCTTGTGCTTCATCCAGACCAGCATTTCTCAGGATATATTCTGCATATAAGTTAAATAAGCATAGTGAAAATACACAGCCTTGAACGTACTCCTTTTCCCAATTTAGAACCAGTCTGTTTTCCATGTCCATTTCTAACTGTTGTTTCCTGACATGCATACAGATTTCTCAGGAAGCAGTCAGGTGGTCTGGTATTCCCATCTCTCAGAATTTTCCACAGTTTGCTCTGATCCACACAGTCAAAGGCTTTGGCATAGTCAATAAAGCAGAAATAGATGTTTTTCTGGAACTCTCTTGCTTTTTCAATGATCCAACGGATGTGGGCAATTTGATCTCTGGTTCCTCTGCTTTTCCTAAATCCAGCTTGAACATCTGGAAGTTCACAGTTCACATACTGTTGAAGCCTGGCTTGGAGAATTTTGAGCATTACTTTGCTAGCATGTGAGATGAGTGCAATTGTGCGCTAATTTGAGCATTCTTTGGCATTGCCTTTCTTTGGGATTGGAATGAAAACTGACCTTTTCCAGTCCTGTGGCCACTGCTGAGTTTTCCAAATTTGGTGGCATATTGAGTGCAGCACTTTCACAGCATCATTTTTAAGATTTGAAATAGCTCAACTGGAATTCCATCACCTCCACTAGCTTTGTTTGTAGCGATGCTTCCTAAGGCCCACTTAACTTCACATTCCAGGATGTCTGGCTCTAGGTGAGTGATCACACCGTCGTGATTATTTGGGTCGTGAAGATATTTTTTGTACAGTTCTTCTGTGTATTCTTGCCACCTCTTCTTAAATCTTCTGCTTCTGTGAGGTCCATACCATTTCTGTCCTTTATTGTGCCCATCTTTGCATGAAATGTTCCCTNCTGACCTCCTGGATGCCACATGACCATGTGTGGCCCTGAGTGGGGATAGCTGAGCTTGTTGTTTTGATGTTTCTTCCCATCTGTCTCCATCTCACTGAACCTTTCACATCAGAATGCCCCCCTAGCCCGTCCCTCTCCTTCCCACGTGTGCCCAATGTGCTCAGATATACCAGGCCTGGAGCCCCCTCCTGCCCGTGCCTTCTGGGCATGGACCCCAGAGGCGGGTGTGAGGCCCCTCACTCATGGCAGCCCCAAGACTCTTTGCTCCCTAGGGTGAACTGCCTTGTCTGCCCAGAGCCCAGACTCCCACTGTGCCCATGCCTCTGGGACACTGCTTGGTAAGAGCCCTGCCTTCTCTGGGGAGGCCCCTCCTTGCCCTGTGCCCACCCAGCATGACCTCACCTGCCTGCCTGTGTGTCAGAGCCGAGCCAGACACGTCTGGTTGGAGCTGCCCACGTGTTGCACCAGCTCTTTACTGGACGGTGAGGTCTGAGTGGCCTGAGTCCCACTAGAATCTGTACCCTGATTTCCATCTGCAGACACTTGGGCCCTGGCTTGTCTGTGCCCAGCTCGTGGCTAGGGGCTGGGTGCCGTGGGGCTGATGGGGAGGCAGAGTGGGTGCGGCCTCCAAGCGCAGGCTGGCACCTGGATGGTGAGCTCATGGCTGAGCAATGAGGCACAGTGACTCAAGGCCCCCAGGCCTCCAGGGCCCCAGCCTCTTCATGGAGAAGGCTGCTTCCTGGCATTGTCCTGGGAGGCAGAGGATCCCAGGTTTCCTGGGTCAGAGCCAGGGTGGGTGGATGTGCCCATGCCACTTCCCCCATGCAGCCTTCCTAATTGCCTCCCTCTGGTCTTCCCAGGAGCCTCGAGGGTGCCTCTCACTGCGCTGTGCCCTCAGGGCTTCAGGAGCCTGTGGGTGAGTGAGGCCAGGGCTGTGACTGTGCTGTGTGACGGGGTGGCCACCTGGACACGGGCTAAGCAGACTGGGGAAGGTGGGCCGGCCCTTGTCCCACCACGTGTGGGCGCTGATCCCTGGCCAGGCCGGGGCCGGGACTTAGATCAGGAGATTCCAGGACGTGGTGTCATATGTTCTGTCCTCTGTAGGCTGGAAAACACGGTCCTTAACTTTTTCATCATTTTAACTTTTATTAACTTTCATTCATTCACAGCATAAAGCTAATCCTTTCACGGTGAACAACTCGGGACGTTTAATACATTCACTCCGTTGCACAACCACTGGCCGTGCAGCTGGAGAGCATTCTCCTTGTGGAAACCCCACNCTTTTTCATCATTTTAACTTTTATTAACTTTCATTCATTCACAGCATAAAGCTAATCCTTTCACGGTGAACAACTCGGGACGTTTAATACATTCACTCCGTTGCACAACCACTGGCCGTGCAGCTGGAGAGCATTCCCCTTGTGGAAACCCCACCCCCACCCAGTGCCTGGCCCCAGCGTATCTGCTCCTTGCGTCAGGACTCCCTGCTCTGGACGTTTCACGTGGGTGGAGCCTAGTGTGTGTCCTTTTGTGTCTGGCTTCTCTCACTGAGAACCATGCTTTCCATGCTCATCTGCATTGTCATGGGTCACTGCTTTATGGGGTTTGTTTTATGGCTAATAACATTTTGGTGTAGGTCCTTTCACATTTACAACATCATCTTGTGTAACTGAACCATCTCTGGACTCGGGGTTCCAGACAGGACTGTGCTTTTCCCAAGTTGAGTCTGGGAACCTCCTCCTGTGAGTCCCACAGGAACGTGTGTGAACACCACACCAGGCCTCCTGAGAATCGGTGAGGGTGGAGGGTCCCTGTTCTCTGCTCACCACCGTCGGGCTTGCAGAAGTGTGGGTGGGTGGCAGGACAGTCGCTGCTCCAGGCAGGGTAGAAGGAAAGGTTGGGAGGGGATCCCCAGCACACGGGGCAGCCCAGGTGAGAGCCTCTTCTCTCCCTGTGGAGAAATCCTTTCCCATAGGCTCCCCGATCCATTCATTCGTCCTTCAGCTGTGTGCACCATGGCAAAGCCCCAAGTGCTACAGCAGCATCTGGGAGCCTTCGTTCCGGGTCCCCTATGTTCCCCCTGACCCCCACAGCCCCTGGAGCAGCTGGAGGCATCATCCTGCTTCAAGCTTTGAGCAGATGAGCAGACCCCACATCTGTGATGAAGCATCTGAGAGCAGGGAGAGGAGGGGTGTGGAGCCCAGTGTGCCTTGGGCCGAGGTCACTCAAGCTGTTCTATCACTGTCTACGGTGGGGTCCTTCTTGCAGCCAGATATGCTGTGGGTGTCCCTCTGCTTCCCCATCACCCACATCTCTGCCTCTCCATCACTTATATATCTGCTTCCCCATCACCCACATCTCTGCTTCCCCATCACCCACATCTCTGCCTCCCCGTTACCAGCATCTCGCAGATGCTCCCTCAGCATCCTTCATGAGCTATGTGACGGCCACTATGTGACCTCGACTGTCCCCCCCACCTCCCCAGAGCCCATCAACACCTGCACCCAGCTCCCAGATGGCTGCCCCGACCTCACCCGATTGCAGCCTGGTCCCGAGGAAAGGCTCCTACTGCCCTGCCTGAGGCTTCTACACTAGTGCTGGCCAGCAGTGTGCCGACCAAGAGGTGGGGGTGTGGGGGCTGCATCCCTACTGGTACCAGGATCCTCTTTGGGTGGGGGTCCCAGCTACAGTCCCGAGCAGGAGGAAGGTCCCTTCCCTGTTCCAGTTCCTCACCCCCTCCTCAGGGCAGGCAGCTTGAAGTGATTAATGTGGCAGAAATGGGAGGCCTCAGCCGTCTGCCTGGGTGCCAGGAGGGGGTTCTAGGTGGGGTGCCCGGGTCTCCTGAGACACCTGGCCTGTGCAGACTGCAGAATGGGGGCTGGGCCCGCCCAGAGCTGACTCGGGGGTCGCTCCTGGTGACCCTCCGTCTGGTTACAAAGGGAAATGGAAGCTGAGGAATGCGGAGGCGGCTGATCCCGGTCTCGGGTCTCGTGGTTCGCGGTGTATTTGCTTTGATATCTAGGCAGAGGCCACATGGAGAGATTTGTTATGACCACAGAGTCTTCTGGCAGGGACCTCCGGCCTGGCCCTTCCATGCAGGGCCGGGTCAGCAGAGCCGGCTGGTCGGGAAGCCCAAGTCAGCAGGCGCCAAGGCACGTTCACCCGACAGGGTCACCGCGCATGGGGGTCTGCCGATCGAAGAAATAAGGAGAGAGGCCACGCCCACTGGGTCCGCCGTCTGTAACCCGCGGGGACCTTTGTGTCCAGCGGGCGTCCGGTCATTTGTCTTCCAGGTGGTTTCTTGCCAGGCTGGGACCTGACGCCCCCGGAATGTCACATTCCAGGCACAGCAGCTTATCGGGGCTGTCAGGCAGCCTGGGAGGGGGCCTGAGCCAGAGCAGAGCTCTCAGGGAGCCAAGGGCGTTTCCAGACACCTCCGCGGAGCGCCTGCGAGCGGGGAAGGAGCCGCGGTCCCCGCCCCTTGCCCTGCTCCCGCCCCCGCCCCAGGCAGGTGGGCGGGGCCACCCCAGTCGGAGGGGTGGGGGCGGGGGAGGCTCTTTCTGATGGGGTTCCCGCTGCACCGCGGAGGATGGTGGTGTTTCAAAGACCCAGCAGTTGTGCTGGGTGCATTTCTGAGCCCAGCAGAGTTCTCCCCAAGGCCTGGGCTCTGCTGTGCCCGCGGTGTTTCCAGGCTCCTGTTTCATCCTCCTCGAATGGCCCTGGAGCAGGTCACCAGGACAAGACCCCTCTCTCACACCCCTGGCGGCTCCACGCTGCGAAGACGTGATGTGGGACCCACTCGAGGTGCCCTCTGGGAATGGCACAGTCTCGTCCACCCCTGCCCATGGCTCGCTCCCATCTCGGTGGACAAAAGCTTCACAAATGAGACTGACCGCTTGGCCGCCTGCCCAACTTCCAGAGGGATGTCCAGTATGTCGCTGTGGGCCCAGAAATGCCCCCTGCAGGGCACCCTGGGCCCCTCCTGTGATGGCCGCGTGAGAACACGCCAGAAAGGCTCTGGAGACAAACAGCGGGCTGTGCAGATGTTAATCCTCTTTGAAACTTGCCTTAACGGTTTAGCCAAAGAAAATAACAGTGGTTTCGTTTTAAAAGGGGTCACAGAGTCTTTTTTAATGTTTGATTCTTTTGACCCTCTGAGTATTGTAGAAGAGCAGGGAGACAGAAACGTGCTGAATTTGTTCAGATGTCAGGAGGAAGATTGGCTGACAGGAGGGAACATTTTGTTCGATCTTTTAAAATTAAAAAAAATCTATTTTCATAGGTACACTGTGAACAGGCTTTAAGAGACTAGGTCGTCACTACCTGCCAGGTATGCTAACGGGGCGGTCTGTGTTCTGAGGGAGACGGAGGCTCTGTGGACGGCCCTGCCCCGGCGCTGCTGGGGCCACAGCTGCTCCTGGAGGTGGGAGGGCCTCAAACGGCCTAGAAGACCCCCGGCCTTTGCAGGCATCAGGGCTGGTTTCAAGTTAACAAAACTGTGAGAAGATGCCTTCCCTAGGCCTCCACGGCCTCCTGTTCCCTCGGGGGGCATGTTGGGGTAACCTGTAAGGGGCGCGGGTCCCATTCTCTGCTTGTTTCTTTACATGGCGACTGGCTGTGTGCCTGCCCTGTGCCTTGGGCCATGGAGGGTCTGTGAGGCTGAGACATGGGCAGCTGGGGGTCAGGCACCAGCCTCTGCAACCCCAGCCCCACAGTGAGCACATGGGAACCCAGAGGGCTTGGCTCCTTGGTAGTTTTCTGGGGATGCACTCAGTGGAGCCTAGCTCTGGACGGCCCTCGCGTCTGCCCTCTGTACCTGACGGCCCCTGGCCCCACCCCCCGCTTCCCCAGTGGCACAAGGTGCAGGGGGAGCTCATGCTCACGCAGTGGGAGCCCGAACAGGTATGGGTGTTGTGAGCGCATGGCTGGGGGCACAGGCGCAGGTGTGGTCATTGGAGCAGGAGCGCGACTGGAGGGGACACACCTCCTTGTGCCCTGGGCCCTGGTCTGGCCTCCAGAGGGAGCAGTTTGGTCCATAGTCAGGTGGTCAGGGTGGCCAGGTGGTCAGGTGCCCAGGTGCCCAGGTGGTCAGGCTGGCTGGCCAGGTGGTCAGGTGGGCCAGGTGGTCAGGCTGGCTGGCCAGGTGGTCAGGTGGGCCAGGTGGTCAGGCTGGCTGGCCAGGTGGTCAGGTGGCCAGGTGATCAGGTGGTCAGGGTGGGTGTGGAGGACCAGCACCTGGCAGTCAGCTGTGCCCCAGAACCATCTAGAAAAGGTGGCCCTGGACTTGGTGAGCACTGGAGGCGGATGCCATGCATCCTGGCAGAGGGAGCCCAGTGTGGCCTGAGGGTCAGGCAGCTACAGGGTGAGCCCTGAAGCCCTGCCCAGACCTGTGGCTGAGGGACAGACTGGCCGACTTAGGGAGGAACATCGGCGGGGCTTGCAGGGTGCAGGTGGGAATGAGGAGGTGGTCCCAGGCTGGGGCCGATGGGAGGACTGACACCACTGAGGAGGCCCCCATGGGGCAAGGGGTCATGTGTGGCCGGGGCTGGGGCTCTGGGGGCCGTGAGGACACGTGGCCCCCTTGGGTGGGTGTGCGCGTGTGAACCCGCACCCCTTCCATCACCTGCGGGCATCCCTCCTGTTGCCCGTCTCGTGGGAGCAGCGGCCTGGCGGCCTGGGCGGCTGGGTCCACACCACACATGTTGGGGCCTCGTTCCTTCTTCTGGGGGTGCTCTGTAAACCTCGCAGGTGGGTGTCCTCTGAGCAAGAGCATTTCAGAGGGCGTTATCTCCAGTCAGACTGGAGGCGCTGCCCACGCGGTCTGTCATCTCATCGCTGACACTGATTTAACTGTAGGTTGACTTCCTTGAGCTGCGTGAGTAGGGCCCAATCTTGAGAGATGACCCCTCAGGGTGAAGGGGGGCCTTTACTCTCCAGCAGCACGCAGCCCAGAAGCAGCCACCTTGTCCTGGACCTGTGCAGCTGCCTGGAGGGGGATGCCGGCATGATGGGGGGCAGGACATAGGCGGGGCTGTGCCCGGTGCCCCCGAAGCGGGATGCCCACGTGATAGGGGGGGACAGGGTGTGAGTGGGGCTGTGCCCGGTGCCCAGGGACACAGACCGTCCTCAGAGGAATCCATGTTCACTGTATAAACTGCCCACAGACATTTCTTGTAGTTTAGAGTTGAGTGAAATTTCCATTTTCTTCTTTTTTTTTTTTGAAATTTCTATTTTCAACTTCCATCTGGAACAAGAGGGGCTGTTAATTGGGAAGGTCGCCTTTGCTGGACGCAAGGCTGGACTGGGGCGGTGGATGCAGCTTGCTGCCCAGGCTCAGCCAGGAAGCGGCTGTCCCCCAGGGACGCCAGACAGAGAAGGAATGTCCCCTCCCAGGTTTGGGCCGGTCCAGCTGCCCACGTTCTGGTGGTGGGGCGTGTATCACCTACACACACATGCCTTGGATAGGGGCTCTGGGAGCTGGCTCATGGGTATAGCTGCTGTGGGGTTGGACGCACCAACTGCCCATCCTGCCCTTTTGGCAGACCCCTCCTTTCTCTGCTCCAACCCTCCACGGCCCCGCCAGCCGCAGCCCAGGGCTCTTTTCCCCTTGGGGCTGCTTTGGAGGCAGCTCTTCCCCAGGAAGGGGAGGAAGGCTGTGGCCTTCAGCCTGACCGAGGCCCCTGCACTCGGCCCTGCATGGCCTCGCCAGCTCCTCTGTGACTGTTCTCTGGAAGTGGTGGTTTGCTTGTTGGCCGGCGGGGCAGGTCTGTCCTTGCAGCCGGAAGAAGGTGGCTCAGATGCCCCGCTCATGGTGCCCCAGGGCTCCTGGGCAGCTTGGGGACAGGGCACTGAGCACAGAAAGCGACAGTCCCCGTGTGGAGTGCCACTGGGACATTTTCACTGTGTGTTACAAAGTATTGGCCACGACTGGTCGCAGAAAGCGGGTCCTGGCTGGTGGTTTGAGAAGCAATGATCTGAAGGTCCTGGAGTAAAGAGCGAAACCACAAAGATCATTCAGGACACGTCGGTGGTCTCACAGCTGGGGGCAGAAAAGGACCCTCAGCCAAGAGTGAGAGATGGAGGGGCGAACCAGAGATGGACGGACAAACCAGAGAGGTGTTTGCAGAGCTGGGTCAGGAGGATGCCAGCGCCCCATAACAAAAGGCGCTTGCACCCCCAAACATGAATGTGCTGGGCCGGATGGAGGAAGGGGCCCCCATATGTGAAGATGCAGTGCCAGGGTCACAGGAGATGCAGAGTGGATGAAGGTCCAGGGGCCCCTGTGAGCAGTGACCACAGGGTGCATGCCATACAGTAACACAGAGGTATTTCCTCTGCATCCTGGAAGTCAGAAGTCTGACATGGTTCTCTCGACTAAAATCGGGTGTGGGCAGGGCTGCTCCTTTCAGGGACCCCTGGGGAGAACCCTCTTTCCGGCATCTCCCTTGACTCTCTCTCTGGCCCCAGTTTGGTCTTTCTCGTGACGCCATCTCTCTGGTTGTGGCTCTTCCCCATGTAAGGACCCTTGGGAGCACAGTGGGCCTGCCCTGATAAGCCAGAATCGTCTCTTTTTTAAGGTCAGCTGAGCAGCAGCTTGCATCTGAGTTCCCTACCATGTTACAGGTCTGGGGAGCAGCATGTGTGCGTCTGGTGGGGGTGGGGGGGCACAACTCTGCCTGCGCCTCCCTCTGGCCCCACGTGTCCTCCCACGTGAAGATACTTCACCTCCTACCTACACCCCACACAGGGGCGGCAGTGGATCCCGACTTGACCCTCACTGTTACCTAAATTCTGGGGGCTTGTCTCTGAGCCTGTGACCCTGTTTTGGGGACATGCTTCCTGGCAGGCATAAGTTCAGCAGCGTGAGAGCAGCCAGACCAGACGAGATCCACAGGGACCCAGTTCTCTGGGTGGGCTGGTGTGCTGGCCGGCTGGGGACCCCAGCGTTCACTGAGCGTCAGTCGAGGGGTGAGAAGTTAGGGCTGTGGATGGGAGGGGATGCTTTCTGGACCTGTGTCCATCACAACACATGCAACACATTTATTCTTTATAATGATCCCCCAAGGTGAACTTTCTGGGTCCACACTACCATCTCCCATCCTTGGGTCCATGGCTCCCTCTGGCGGCTGGTGCCGCACATGACAGCCCTGTGCTCACAGACAGTCTTCTATGCACAAGCCTAATTACAGGACAGGGTGATCTTCCTCCAGTTACTGCCACTCGGGACAGTTCTGGGCTTGTGGGGGAAGCATGGCTCAGGGCCGGTGGGGCAATTCATCTGCACAGAGCCTGTGCCGGGGCGTTTTGAGGGGCGGTTGGTAGGAACGAGTCTGAGAAGGGATTTATGGCTCCAGCTGAGATTTTAGCCAGAAGGAAGAGTTGGAGCCAGGTGGATGAGGTGTCTGGACACCTGCCTGTGAGAGCTAGGGCCCGACCCGGTCCTCCACTCGTCTGTGTCCCCGTGGCCCTGAAAGGGCAGGAAGCAGGACCCAAACCAGCTGTTTCGTGACTGTTCTGGCATCAGCTTAAGTTCTGGCTTGCTGGACTCTGGGGCACTTGACTGCACTCTCCCAGCAGATGCTATGGGGTCAGGAGCTGTGACGTCCCCTTCTGACCTCAGCCTGTGGAGCGGAACCCCGAGTCGGTGGCCTGTGCAAGGCACTGGGCGTGGTCCCCGCTCTGGACTAGGGCTGACCTCTCTCTCCGGGTCCTGTCTGTGTGGAGCCCTCCCTGGCAGGACCTGGAGCCTGACGGGCAGCCTGGGCTCACACTCTCTCTGCTTCCCAACCCCATCGTCCTGACCCCGGGCCGGCCGACGTCCTCATAGGCGAGGTCGTTCCTGTGCCGTGGGTGGGTGGTGACGGGAAGCCGCCTCCTGGGAGGGGTGACTATAGCACCTCGAGCTTGGTCAGGTGCGTGGACGGCTCTGACCAGACTTGTCCATGTCTCCTCCCGGCCGAGGGTTGACTAGGTGGAGGTGGGGGCAGGCGGTGCCGACCCACAGCCTTCCCTCTGCCCTGTGGGTTTCGGCTTTGTGTGGATGATCGGGACCCAGTGGGCCTGGCCAGTAGCTGTCTCTACCACAGACGCGAGCCCAGCCCTGGGGGCGGGCGGGCGGGCAGGTCACAGGCTGCAGCCCTGGCCGCAGGGGAAAGCCCTGATGCTCTGGGTGGGCTTGCTGCCTGCCCCCGCCTCCCGCACTGCTCCCACCAGTCCTTGGCAACCCTGGGGGTCTCGTGGGGCAACTGTCGAAAATGACCACATACTGTGGGGCCTAAAACAACCTTAATCTCTTTTCTCTCAGCCAGAAGTCTGAGGGCAGGGGTGGCGCTCCCTCCGGGGGTTCCGGGGGGGCCCTCCTGGCTTGTCCAGCTCCCAGGACTCCGGGCGTCCTGGCTGGTGGCTGTCTCCCTCATTCCCGTCCATCTCCACGTGCTGTTCCCTGTGCTGTGTCTCTTGTTGAGGACCCTCCTTGTTGATCTGGGACCAAGTTTGTCTTGAGATTCTTAATTTCACATGCATGACCTCTTCCTAATAAGGTCATGTTCACGGCACACCCTCCAGTGGCAGACGGATGCTCCGCCACTCCCCACCCCCCCCCCNGAGGACCCTCCTTGTTGATCTGGGACCAAGTTTGTCTTGAGATTCTTAATTTCACATGCATGACCTCTTCCTAATAAGGTCATGTTCACAGCACCCCCTCCAGTGGCAGACGGATGCTCCGCCCCTCCCCCCCCCCCCCCCGCCTGCTTCTCTTCCTCCCCGAGGGCTTGGCTCTGAGAAATGGGCGAGGGGCCTGCCATCCAGGAGGTGCCTGTGGACATGAAGTTAGAAGGACAGCTGTAGGCACTGGGGTAGAGGGCTCTGGCCTTGACCGGCTGGGCTGCACGTCCCAGAGCGTGGCCTGACCCTGACCGGAGTGGTCACAGGTGGGGGCCGACCGAGCCAGCGGCTGCTCCCTGGCGCATCCCCCCTCCGTGGGAACCTGGCCACGAGAGCCTGCCCTCCAGTCGGCCATGAAAAATCCAGTTAATGAGCAACCGTCAGGCCCTTAAAAACTAATCACGCAGCTTGCTGCTTTAAGGTCCCTGCTGGTCCTCTGCATTCTCTCTGCCCCCCACCCCCGCTGTGGCCCCCACCCATGGGAGCCCAGCTCTCAGGGCCAAGGCCTCCTGTCCCCCAGCATGTTCTCATGGGTTCTAGAAGGTCATGGCAGGGAGCTGAGGCTGCCCTGTGCCCTGTGCCTGTTGGAGTGGGATAGCAACAAGTCCTTGCTCAGAGCTCCCCGCTGTCCCTGTCGCCAAAGGTGCAGCGATGTGACCCTCAGTGGAAACACTAGTCAAATATTAACTTCCTGGGTCAAGGGCCTTTATTTGAAACGCTAGTGCCCCTGGTGCCCTGTCGTGTGTGTCACGGACGTGACCCTGGAACCGCAGACACTGAAGGCATCCACAACTGCTAAAGGACCCAGGTCTCGTGGTGACACTGGCTTGGTTGACCTTAAGACTCCAGGAAAGGGAACCATCCTCCCCACTGGCTCAGTGCCTGCCTGTCCCATCCGGGTGGCCGAGCAGCAGTCTGACCTTTCCATGGGGGAGGCCAGGTAACTGCACAGGACTTGGTGTCCGAGTGTGGGGGACGCTGCTGGGTTCTCCATCCCCGCCAGGCGCCCTCCCTCTGCCCCACGTCCTGCCTAGGCACTCACCCTGAGCACCCCTTGCTATCCAGTTGGTTCGTGTCCTCTTGGTGGTTCCTGCCCGAGGCTGACATGTCTCCAGTGCCCAGAGCAGGCTGGGCCCATAGGAGGAGCTCAAGGCGTGTTTGTTGGATGAAGGAAGGACGATGTCCCCCGAGGTGGAGCACGGGGGCACAGGGACGTGGGCACATGTTGGGCTCCGAGCCGGAGAGTCCTTGTCCCCTGTCCCCTGTCCCCTCTGGGGTCGGCCCACCCCCTTCCCGGGGCTCCTGACGAGATGCAGGATGGCCGTGATGTTGGTCGACGTGCCTCGTGCAGAGCGAAGCACAGGCGTGAATTTCAGCCTTGAGCCGGCGGAGCTGAGAACTGGCAGCTCTGTGGACCTGCCAGGCTCCCAGGCCTAGAGAGGCCCCCGGGCACAGACGGAGCCCGTTAAAAGTAGGAACCTGGGTTTTGTGAAAGAGGCTGGTGATAAGCTTGAAAAACATCATTAGTAGCAAAGACAACCATTGACTGTATCCCTGGGTTTTTTTTTTTTTTTTAAAGATTAAATACTCTCTTAAAAATGAGTACAAGTGCACAGGAATTTATTTATAAAGGAAAGAAATATTTTCATTGACTGTATTCAAAACATCAATCTCAGGAACCATCAAATAAATGCAAATTAAGTAGTGTCAGGGTTGTGTGGTTTGACAAATGTGACTGGCTCCCTTCACTCTTTTTTTAAACAGCTCTGCTGAGCCATAATTCACATGCCATAAATTCACTGACTTAAAGGGTATGATTCAGAAGGTTTTAGTTCAAAGATGTTCGTAATTTCAGAACATTTCTATCTTTTCAAAAACAAGCCTTAATTTTGCCACTTACAACATCACGGATAGACTTGGAGGGCATTATGCCGAGTGAAGTAAGTCAGACAGAAAAAGACTTATACCACTAAAATACCATGGTAAAGTGTGATAGTGAAAGTGTTGGTCTTGTCCGACTCTTTGCGACCCCCTGGACTGTAGCCCGCCAGGCTCCTCTGTCCATAAGATTCTCCAGGTAAGAATACTGGAGTGGTTTGCCATTCCCTTCTCCAGGAGATCTCCCCAGCCCAGGGACTGAACCCTGGTGTCCTGCGTAACGGGCATACTCTGTACCGTCTGAGCCACGAGGGAAGCATAGCACACATATGTGGCATCTAAAAACTGCAGCAAACTAGTGAAAATGACAAAAAAAGAAGCAGGATCACAGATACAGAGAACAAACTAGCGGTCACCAGTGGGGAGAGGGGAAGGGCAAGATAGGGGCTGGGGTGAAGTGAAATGAAGTGAAGTCGCTCAGTCGTGTCCGACCCTTTGCGACCCCATGGACTCCTCTCTCCATGGGATTCTCCAGCCAAGAGTACTGGAGTGGGTTGCCATTTCCTTCTCCAGGGGATCTTCCCGACCCAGGAATCGAACCCGGGTCTCCAGCATTCCAGGCAGATGCTTTAATCTCTGAGCCACCAGGGAAGCCCAGGGGCAGGGGTATTAGGTATGAAATAAGCAACCGGGGATATATTGTACAACACGGGGTTTATAATAACCATGAATGAAGCCTAACCTTTCAAAGCTGTGAATCACTATGTTGTACGCCTGGAACTTACATAATATCGCAGAGCAACTACATTTCAGTAAAAAAAAAAAAAAAGGAACCTTTTAGCTGTCACCCCAGCCCTGACCAACCACTAATCTACTGGTTTCCTTTCTATGCTGTTGTTTAGTCTCTAAATCGTGACCGACTCTTTGCAACCTCATGGACTGCGGCACCCCAGGCTTGCCTGTCCTTCACCATCTCCCGGAGCTTGCTCAAACTCATGTCCATTGAGTCAGGGCTGCCATCCAACCATCTCATCCTCTGTCATCCCCTTCTTCTGCCCTCAGTCTTTCTCAGCATCAGGGTCTACAGATTTCCCTTTTCTATTCCATGTGAATGGAGTCTTTATGTGACCTTTGTGTGTGGCTGTTTCACTGAGTGTCGTGTGTTCAGGCCTCATCTGTGTTGCGGTGCGTGTCAGGCCCTCCTTCTTTTCATGACTGAGCCACACTCCGCTGTGTGGATGGACCCCCCCTTGACCATCGGCAGCTGGGGACACTTCATTGTTCCTCTTTTGACTGAAGCAAATGGTGCTGTTGTAAACATTCGTGCACAAGATTTTGTGTGGACACATGCGTTCATCTCTCTCAATATCAATCCAGAGTGGAATTTCTGGGACACAAGGTAATGCTGCTTAACCATCTGAGGAACTGCTAGACTCTTCTAAAGCATCTGCCCATCTTACACTCGGGCCAGGAGGGAATAAGGGCTGTGACGTCCCTGCATCTCTCCAGCACTTGCGATTATATTTCTGACGCTTGCCCTCTGAGTGGGTGTGACCCGTATCTCACTGTGGCTCCCGTTTATGTTTTCCAGAAGACTGGTGGTGTGGGGCAGCTTCTCAGGTGCTTGTTAGCTGTTTCTAGGTCTTCAGCAGAGGAATGTCTATTCGGACTCTTTGCCCATTTAAAAAATTAGATTTTCTTCTTATTGTTGGGTTGTAACCCAACATATAACCTTGGGTTACATGTCCTAGATATAAATCTCTTCTTGGGTATGTGATTTGCAAGTATTTCCTTCCATTCTGTGGTTGTCTTTTCACTTTCTTGTGTGCTTTGAAGCACAAAGTTTTTCAGTTTTGATGAAATCAAATTTATCTATTTTTTTCTCCTGTTGCTTAGGCTTTTGGTGTCATATCTAAGAATCCTTTGCCAAATCCAAGCTTGTGAAGATTTATTCTGTGTTTTCCAGTAAGAAAGAGTTTTTCTTTTACTTTCAGCTCTCATATTTAGATGTTGATTCATCTGAAGCTGATTTTTGTACATGGTGTGAAGTAAGGGTCTAGCCACATCTTTTGCCTGTGGCTATCCAGCCCATTTGTTGAAAACTATTCTTTCCCCATGGAATAGTTTTGGCAACCTTGTCAAAAATCAGTTGACCATGGATGTGTGAGTTTATTTCAAGACTCTTGATTCTGTTTCACTCATCTATCGCCTATCTGTATGCCAGTACCATGCTGACTTCGTTACTTAGCATTTTAGGAAGGTGTGAAATAGGGAAATGTGAATCCTCCAGTTTTGTTCTAACCCTGCATGCTGGTCTAACCCCAAACTGTGAGCAACTGTATGTTAACAAACTATATAACTTAGATGAAGGGAACACATTTCTAGAGAGACACACTACTGAAATTCAGTAAGAAAGAGATTATTTGAGTAGATCTGTAAGAAATGGAGAGATTCAGTTGGTAATCCATAAACTTCCCATAAAGAGGAGCTTGGCTTCACTGCTGACTTTTACTAACATTTTACAGAAGAATTAAAACAAGTTCTTCACAAACTTTCAGAAAATAAGGGGTGGTGGGGGAGGGCACATCCCAGCTCATTTTATGAGGCCCAAACTGTACAGATACCACAAGCACAGAAGACTACAGAAGCCACCAGGCTCCTCTGTCCCTGGGATTCTAAGGGCAAGAATACTAGAGTGGGCTGCCGTTTCCTCCTCCAGGGCATCTTCCAACCCAGGGATTGAACCCGTGTCTCCTGCATTGCAGGTAGATTCTATTACCACTACAGCTACCTGGAAACTGAACACAAATTATGTCAATTAAGGGAAATTGGTGGTGGTGTTACCTGCTGGGTGCTCAGGGAAGCTGGGAACTGCTTCCAGCTGGTGGGCAACCTGAGAGGGGGGTTTGAAGGCTTGGCAGAGTAACTCCCACGTGTGGCCGCAGGGGTGGGATGTGCCTGGAAAGCAGGTCTGACCCCCTTCTGCTGAGCCAGCTGCGTTTCCGGAGACAGGCTGTGGGAGAGAGTGCTCCAGGTGGACACAGGAGGTGAGCTCTGCTCTCCCTGTGAACTTCTCTTGTGGGGACGTTGCAAACCTGCAGGAAAGTCGGAAAGACTGTGCGGAGTCTGCTCACGTGCGCCCTTCACCGTGGTTCCCCTTCTTCCCCAGGCCTGTCCATGTCTGTCGCAGGGCCACACACACGCGTCCACGTGTGTGTCCACACTCACATCCCCGTGCAGGTGCACACGCTCCTCTCGTTGCTGTGAGTGCCACGTCCCAACCCGTTGCCTGGCCTTCCCGAGTGTGTCTCCTGCAGCGGGGGCACCACAGCCGTCCACCTGTTCACTGATGAGCAGGCCGTCCTCACAGAGCCCTCCAGGTCCCAGTGGCGTCCTTTATGAAGCTGGCCCTTGTCTCTGCTCGGTGGCCTGGGCGCGAGGCGCCATGTGGCCTTGGTGGCCGTGGCTCCCCGGTCTCTCACCCTGGACCATCCCTCCCACCTCGCTTTCCTGACGCGGATGTTTCTGGCCACTGTCCTGTGAAACACCCTGTCTGAGTTGTCCAGCTGCTTCCTCATGTTTAGATTCCGGCTTCGGGGCATGCCCTGGACAGGCACGCGCGTGTCCTCCACGTGGCCTTCTGCCAGGAGCCGGGAGCCGGGAGGGCGTCGGTGTTTGGTGGTTGTTGGGCGGTCCCTTCGGGAAGGTGCCTGTTCCCTGAGATATGTCCGTGCTGTGACCACCTTTCACCTCCCTTGACGGCCCCTCCAGCAGGGGGTCTCCACCTGCCATGCTCACGTCTCCAAGAACTGGCTCTGTGGGGGCCAGAGGGGCCCCAGTGTTTCTTGTCACCCTCAGGCCAGTGGTAAGTTTGTGGGAGAGGCCCACTCCTCTGAGTGCGGGGCGATGCTTGGCATGGATCTAGGGACCGGAGGGGTCCCAAGGCTCAATGTCACCCACAGAGGAGTCTGGGATTGAGGCTGGGGCTCTCCTTCCCACTGGGTGGCCCCTCACCCACCCCTGCTTGGCCCTTGGGGGAAGAAGTAGGTTAAATGATGCCCGAGGACAGAGGGGGCAGGGCCGGGCAGCCTGGCAGTTAAAAATTACAGAGTGTTGCAACGTGCCTGCCACCCTCGGTCCTTGGGTCTGTGTGCTCGGCTCTCACTGGCCGTGCGGCCAGGTGGGTCCTCAGGTGACCGACAGCTACAGGGAGGGGAGGTACCCACGGGCCTTGACCCGTAGCCTCGGCTGCCTGGCCTCCCAATCCTGGCCACTCAATATTCCCGGCAACCTAAGGGTGGACAGTGGCCACGAGGAAAGGCTGGGGCAGGGGCCCTGCCAGTGGTCCACATAGAGCCTGCCGCCATCCCGCCCAGCAACAGGGCCTTTATCCCTGTGGGTCGAAAGGGTCTCCATGAAACACAGGGCTGGGGCAGGACGTCTGGACACTCTGGACACTACAAACTAGTTGGACACAGAGACAGGAGGGGTCGTGCTCCATTTTGGAAGAGCTGGAGACAGCATGTCAACCATGCACGGGTCTTCACTGGACACGCTGCTGCCCTGGGGCCTGTGCCCCAGCAGTGGGCACTGGAACAGTTGTTTCTCAAGCCCTCTCCTCAGAGGCCTGGGGACACCTGCCAGGGCTGGCCGGTCATCAGGCAGGGGCCTAGGGACATCTGCCAGGGCTGGCCAACTCCTGCAGGCTCACGCACATTGAACAATCTCTAGTGTCTGGCCCTCAGGGGCAAGAGAGAGAACCCCAGATGACCTGAGGAGGGCGGTCCCTGCAGGATGTGCTGGCTTGGGGGCCTTTGGGCAGGTGTGGGTGGCCCCAGGCAGGGCCTCAGGGGAGACCCCGCCCAGGCCCAGGATGTCTGAGGCCCAGAGGCAGTGCCCCCAAGAGCCAGGCAGACAAGGCCCTCGTCTCTTTGTTCCTCAGGTTAGCTCTGCTCACATGTGGGTTGCTGCTGCTGCTGCTGCTGCTAAGTTGCTTCAGTCGTGTCCGACTCTGTGTGACCCCATAGACGGCAGCCCACCAGGCTCCCCTGTCCCTGGGATTCTCCAGGCAAGAACACTGGAGTGGGTTGCCATTTCCTTCTCCAATGCATGAAAGTGAAAAGTGAAAGTGAAGTCGCTCAGTCATGTCTGACTCTTAGCGACCCCATGGACTGCAGCCCACCAGGCTCCTCTGTCCATGGGATTTTCCGGGCAAGAGTGCTGGAGTGGGGTGCCATTGCCTTCTCCACACATGTGGGTGTTTGTGCTTTTTTAAAAATGAAAATGAAAGATCACAGTATTCAAGAATCCAAACCAGTCTGGCCAACAAGACAGAACAAACCCTGGTGAGCCGCAGGGCGAGGCGGAGCAGGGCAGGAGGCGGGGCGGGGTGAGAGGCGTGGCAGTGGGCGTGGTGATGTAGGAGGTGGGGCGGGGCGAGGGGCGAGGGAGGGGCGTGAGGCAGAACCTTTCGGAAGTTCTGGGTGCTGGGTCCTCTTCTAGCGGGTGGCCGGCCCCTCAGCTCCCCTGGTGCTTGGAGGGGGAGTGATCCTGAACCAGAGACCTGTCCCATAAGGAGGGTGCCCAGGTGCCCTCAGGGAGGCCCCAGGCGGGTCAGTGAGGGAGCGACTCGGATGGCTTTGGATTTGGGCGTCGTTTAGGCGTCGTTTGGGCGTCATTCCGAAGAGAAGGTGCAAGCAGAAGGCTGAGCTCAGCCCCTGTCACATGCAAGTCCAAATGCCCATCCCTGGGCTGTGCAGACCCCAGGGGCGGCTAGCAAACCCCGACCTGGTGGGACTTCCCTGCTGGCCAGGGGGCCTCCCTGGCATTGGAAACCCGAGACAGTCGTGTGGACACAATGCACGCGGACCCGAGACACGTGTACACGTGTGGGTCCACAGACATGCACTTGCATATACAGAGATGTACTAAGACACCCATCAGAGACACGCAGACACACACCTCTAGACACACAGGCCCCCATGCACTTGGTGAGCTCTTTGGGGCATCAACAGGGTAGAGGTGCTCGCTTGGTTTGCACATGGGCAGCGGAGCAAGGAAGGCCTTTCAGCTGGGGGGGTGGGGTGTCCTGGTGGGGGTGGGGCGTTCCTGGCATGAGGAGAGAAGGGAATCCACTTGAAGCTTTGCTAGGGGTCACCTGACACCTGCAAGATTCCCAAGATTTCCCAGAACCTGTGAGAGAGAAAGCCAACTTGTTATTCCCAACACCGCCTTCCTATCTCCACTGGGTCGAGAATTCTCTTCTAAAAATTAAAATACCCTGTTGTGTTTGATAGTGTCCAAGAAACTTCAGACAGAAACTCCACGTCCTCCAAGGGTCAGAGGTCACCAGAGACAGTTCTGCAGGCGGGGCAGGTGGTGGTGGGGGGAAACCAACCCCTGCAGGAGAACTTGACTTAAATAGTGGCAGAGTGGAATCTGAATACAGGAGGACAACAGGTTAATAAGAACGGAAGCCACCAAACCACCGAGGAGGGGGCGTCATCACTGAGGCAGGGCAGCCCTGCCTGGAGCTGCAGAGCAGTAAGCATGGGGCACGAGGGCTTGAGGGGTGTGTGAGAGCTTGCAGGAGACCCAGCGGTAACCGTGCTATTGTTGGCTTCTGGTCCTGGACTCAGTGAATTCCTAGCTCACCAGGAACTCCCGGATCCTGGTCACTCCTAACCTGGGGGCCCAGAAACATGGGCCCTGACCCAGAGCTATTTGTGTTTCAGCCATTTCCAGTGGTTTCCCTCAAAACCTGTTTCCCCTTCTCCGTCCCCATGGGCAGCTCAGGGAAGATTATCTGGCCTCCACGTTGAGCACGGACTCTGGAGGAACCAGCGCCTACAAGACTCTCTGCAGGGCCCTGAGGCTCAGACCCTGTGTGTCCTGATGGGCTGGTGCAGGCAGGCCGGTGGCAGCCACAGCCAGCAGGGAGCCTGGTCTATACCGCCGGCTTTCTGAATGCTGCTGTGCCCTTGTGGGGTGTGTGCGTGTGCGTGTGAGTCTGTGCACGTGAACGTGTGTACAGGTGTGTGACGG
The DNA here is from genome assembly GCA_006410675.1 of Oreotragus oreotragus. Taxonomy (NCBI): domain Eukaryota; kingdom Metazoa; phylum Chordata; class Mammalia; order Artiodactyla; family Bovidae; genus Oreotragus; species Oreotragus oreotragus. Next base: position 190,153 of record SJYX01015890.1, read on the forward strand.
GGGGAGGGGTGTCTCAGACCAGCACCTCGGCAGGTTGCTTCCTGATGGGAGCCGAGGCCTGGGGCAGAGCCGTGCTGGTGTTCTCAGAGGAGGTGGACGTGTGATGTTCTCAGAGTGCTGGGAGGTGAGCTTGGCCTCCAGAAGGTGGGCAGGAAGAGTGGGGTCTGGAGGGAGGGTGGAGATGTCTCCCGGGGCTGGTGTGGGTGCTCAGTGCGGGGGCCACAGCAGCACAGTCCTCCTGCCTCTGGTTCTCCCAGCAGGGTGAGGTGAACGAGTGCGTGTGGGGCGGGGCTGCTGCGGGGCCCCAGGGAGCGGCTGGGGCCCGGGACCAGGGGGAGCAGGGCAGCCCCACGCTGACGGCGCGGGGGCTCTCCCTCAACTGGGCCCAGGGTCCCCCTCCAGGATGTGCCCGGAGAAGGGGAAGGGCCTTTGGAATTTCTGTCCTGAGATTTTCCGGAGACTTTCAGGCATAAAATCCCATTAGTGGCAGCGAACAGCAAGAACGTTCTCTGGGCGTTTCTGAGAATTCTGGGATGGATGGGGGGACCCAGATGTTGGCTTCCATGGTATGGTGCTCCCCCGCCCGTTTCCAGAGGAGACCCATGTTCTCCTGTCCTGAACCATGATTTTGACCCCAGGCTGCCCAACCCCCTGGACAGCGTTTATCGACAGCATCCTTGTCCTGATCTGGGCCCAGCCACAGCCTGGAGTGGACGGGGATCTCAGGGAACTTGGGCAGAGGGGCAGCTGGCGTGCCAGGTGTTCAGGGCACACATGGGGTCTAGCGTGGAGCGTGGTGTCTGTGTGGACCTGTGTGTGGGGGGAGGCGTGAGATTGCGTGTGATGACGTGAGCCTGCAAGAGGGAACACCTGTGTTTGCCAAAGTGAGTGTTGGGCATGTGCAGGCGTGTGTGTAAACTGCCTGTATTCCACCTGGGCTCCCGTCTCCCCGGCTCTGGCCCCTGGTCAGCTGGCCGAGGATTCCTTACCGTGAGCACTGCTGGCCATGCTATGTGCAGGCCCAGGGTGAAGGCGGGAGCTNGAGATGTACTAAGACACCCATCAGAGACACGCAGACACACACCTCTAGACACACAGGCCCCCATGCACTTGGTGAGCTCTTTGGGGCATCAACAGGGTAGAGGTGCTCGCTTGGTTTGCACATGGGCAGCGGAGCAAGGAAGGCCTTTCAGCTGGGGGGGTGGGGTGTCCTGGTGGGGGTGGGGCGTTCCTGGCATGAGGAGAGAAGGGAATCCACTTGAAGCTTTGCTAGGGGTCACCTGACACCTGCAAGATTCCCAAGATGTCCCAGAACCTGTGAGAGAGAAAGCCAACTTGTTATTCCCAACACCGCCTTCCTATCTCCACTGGGTCGAGAATTCTCTTCTAAAAATTAAAATACCCTGTTGTGTTTGATAGTGTCCAAGAAACTTCAGACAGAAACTCCACGTCCTCCAAGGGTCAGAGGTCACCAGAGACAGTTCTGCAGGCGGGGCAGGTGGTGGTGGGGGGAAACCAACCCCTGCAGGAGAACTTGACTTAAATAGTGGCAGAGTGGAATCTGAATACAGGAGGACAACAGGTTAATAAGAACGGAAGCTACCAAACCACCGAGGAGGGGGCGTCATCACTGAGGCAGGGCAGCCCTGCCTGGAGCTGCAGAGCAGTAAGCATGGGGCACGAGGGCTTGAGGGGTGTGTGAGAGCTTGCAGGAGACCCAGCGGTAACCGTGCTATTGTTGGCTTCTGGTCCTGGACTCAGTGAATTCCTAGCTCACCAGGAACTCCCGGATCCTGGTCACTCCTAACCTGGGGGCCCAGAAACATGGGCCCTGACCCAGAGGTATTTGTGTTTCAGCCATTTCCAGTGGTTTCCCTCAAAACCTGTTTCCCCTTCTCCGTCCCCATGGGCAGCTCAGGGAAGATTATCTGGCCTCCACGTTGAGCACGGACTCTGGAGGAACCAGCGCCTACAAGACTCTCTGCAGGGCCCTGAGGCTCAGACCCTGTGTGTCCTGATGGGCTGGTGCAGGCAGGCCGGTGGCAGCCACAGCCAGCAGGGAGCCTGGTCTATACCGCCGGCTTTCTGAATGCTGCTGTGCCCTTGTGGGGTGTGTGCGTGTGCGTGTGAGTCTGTGCACGTGAACGTGTGTACAGGTGTGTGACGGGGGGAGGGGTGTCTCAGACCAGCACCTCGGCAGGTTGCTTCCTGATGGGAGCCGAGGCCTGGGGCAGAGCCGTGCTGGTGTTCTCAGAGGAGGTGGACGTGTGATGTTCTCAGAGTGCTGGGAGGTGAGCTTGGCCTCCAGAAGGTGGGCAGGAAGAGTGGGGTCTGGAGGGAGGGTGGAGATGTCTCCCGGGGCTGGTGTGGGTGCTCAGTGCGGGGGCCACAGCAGCACAGTCCTCCTGCCTCTGGTTCTCCCAGCAGGGTGAGGTGAACGAGTGCGTGTGGGGTGGGGCTGCTGCGGGGCCCCAGGGAGCGGCTGGGGCCCGGGACCAGGGGGAGCAGGGCAGCCCCACGCTGACGGCGCGGGGGCTCTCCCTCAACTGGGCCCAGGGTCCCCCTCCAGGATGTGCCCGGAGAAGGGGAAGGGCCTTTGGAATTTCTGTCCTGAGATTTTCCGGAGACTTTCAGGCATAAAATCCCATTAGTGGCAGCGAACAGCAAGAACGTTCTCTGGGCGTTTCTGAGAATTCTGGGATGGATGGGGGGACCCAGATGTTGGCTTCCATGGTATGGTGCTCCCCCGCCCGTTTCCAGAGGAGACCCATGTTCTCCTGTCCTGAACCATGATTTTGACCCCAGGCTGCCCAACCCCCTGGACAGCGTTTATCGACAGCATCCTTGTCCTGATCTGGGCCCAGCCACAGCCTGGAGTGGACGGGGATCTCAGGGAACTTGGGCAGAGGGGCAGCTGGCGTGCCAGGTGTTCAGGGCACACATGGGGTCTAGCGTGGAGCGTGGTGTCTGTGTGGACCTGTGTGTGGGGGGAGGCGTGAGATTGCGTGTGATGACGTGAGCCTGCAAGAGGGAACACCTGTGTTTGCCAAAGTGAGTGTTGGGCATGTGCAGGCGTGTGTGTAAACTGCCTGTATTCCACCTGGGCTCCCGTCTCCCCGGCTCTGGCCCCTGGTCAGCTGGCCGAGGATTCCTTACCGTGAGCACTGCTGGCCATGCTATGTGCAGGCCCAGGGTGAAGGCGGGAGCTGGGCCCCGGCCTGGTGATTGCGGACACTGCTTTATAGACTGCCCATCAGGTGGTCAGGATGGGACAGAGCTTGGAGCTGGTCCTGCCCTGGGGCCCTCTTATTGAGGGAAAACCCCCCCACCCGTCCTGGTGCCGCCTGGGGCCCCTCCAGGGGGGACTAAAGGGGCAGCACCAAGGGCAGGTGCTGGGCGGGGAGGGGGCAGCGTCCTCCAAGTCAGACACCCACACCAGCCGTGAGTCCCAGGCAAGGCTGCTCTGGCACCGGGACCTTCTCCCCACACCCCAAAGTGAGCCCTGGGAGGACGCATTCCTCAGTGTCCCGGAGGAGGAGCTGTCATCTGAGGGCTTTCTTGGTGCCTCAGTGGTAAAGACTCTGCCTGGGTCGGGAAGATCCCCTGGGGAAGGAAATGGCAGCCCACTCCAGTATTCTTGCCTGGAGACTCCCAGGGACGGGGGAGCCTGGCGGGCTATGGTCCACAGGGTCACACAGAGCTGGACACGACTGAGCAGGCAGATTTGAGGTTTCACGAAGGAAGGAGTCGGGTCTGGGTGGGTGGAGTCCAGCTGCAGGCCGGCCTGGCTTCCCCGGCCTCCTGGCAGTCCCCAGTGTGGGACACCCCCGGAAGGGGCACCGAGCGATGTCTAGAGGAGGCTGGTGCCCAGGGCCTGTAGGCAGGGCATGCTCGCCCAGCCCTCCTCCCTCCTCTCAGGCTGAGCTCCGAGGAGTGGAAGCAGTGGGGGAGGATCTCCGTTAGTCTGGAGACTTTGGTCTCAGCAAGTCCATAATCTTCCTTTGCTTTCATGTAGATTCCCAACTGCTGTGCTGTCCCTTTGGGGCAATTCTCAAAAACTGATCAGAAACTCCCAGGTCTGAGCGAAATACTCATGACAGCTCAAACACCAGCAGGGTCGCCGGAGAGCTTGGTTCCAGCCCATGGAGACAGAGGGCTGATGTGACTGAGCAGGTTTTAAGAGTGAAAGTGAAAAAGGCTGTGATCTCTGGCAGGATGGAGTGAGGGAAGCCAGGTGTCCCTGGGGGACAGAGCCAGGTGGGATAGGGAGCAGGCGACTCTGAGCAGGCCCCAAGGGCCGGACGCTGACCATTTCAGCAGCTGTAGCAGGAGGAAGGACTCAGAGAGAGCCTAGTGGTTTCTAAGCTCCAGCTTTGCTCCAGAGCTGTGGCCCAAGGCCAGGCTTCCAGGCTTTTCCCAATCAAAGTGGCTCCAAGTGCAGAGGGTGGTGGGCATGGGGGACCGGGGGCTGCACCCTAGTCTCCTGAGATTCCTAGCCCTACCTAGGGCACATGCCCTTGAGGGCCTGTGCCCTGTGCTTTCTCAGTTCTGGGCTCTGCAGGCTACAAGGCGAGGAGGAGGGTCCTTCCTGAGCCTCAGAGCATGCAGGAGCCCTCTCTACCCTCAAGGGGACTAAGATGCTGGCCTGGAGCCCACCCAATTCCCACACACCCGAGCAGGGACTCGAATGACAGTCTGGAAGGGCCCAGGGCTCCTCTGGGTCCCAGCGGAGGGAGCTGGGAACTCCTCTGGCCACTCTGCCAGTACCCTTTGGCCTCTGGCGGGGGAGGTCTTTCACTGCTTCTAGGAAGTGTGAGGCGTTCTTGGAGGGGGGGCGCCTGTTCCCTTGCGTGGAGATTTGCCTGTTTTTCCTCTTGAAGTAGAAAGGTGGAAGGAGGAGCCGCCCAGATGCATGAATGGGGAGCTGGCTGCTGGCCGGGGATGGGGGGGAGCGGGAGGCGGGAGCGGGCTGGCCCCACCTCCTGACAGCAGAGGCGGCCCGCTGCTCCGCGGAGCACACAGCCCCATGGCTCCCGACCCCAGCAGCGGCCGCGGCTGCGGCGGCCTCCTGCTGCTTGCCTGCTGCCTCTCAGCCGCCCAGGCTGACCTGCTGTCCTGGCTATGGTCCGGGAACAGTGCCTGGCCCACAGCCACACCAGCCTCCAAGCCCCTGGACAGCTCACCTGTATGGCCCACGGAGGATACCACCACGCACGTGGCCTCCCGGGATGCTCCCACCGATTGGTGGAAAGTCCCTGTCAGCCCCACAGCCCCTCTGGGGAGGCCAGAGGTGGGGCAGGGCCAGACCCCCGCTGGCCCCACAGCCTCCACCTCGAGCCCGGACCTGAAGGAGGAAAACATCGCCGGCGTTGGAGCCAAGATACTGAACGTGGCACAGGGCATCCGGAGCTTCGTCCAGCTGTGGGACGACGCTAAGGACACCACCCCTGCCGTGAGCTCTGCCAGGGCAGGGATGCTGGCCCCTGCGACCCCCACAGACCCCCTTTCTACTGCCCCGGCCGAGGGCTCCACCAGGGCAGAGACGCCGCCCCCAACGAACACCACGGACACCCTCTCCACCCCTGGACCCTCCAGCACCCCCCAGGACAGCGGGACCACCCTCCAGCTGAGCACCAAGGCCCTGAGCTCTCCAGACACCCAGAGGACCGAGGCCAGCACCCTACCAGTGCCCACCCGGCCGCCACCCTCCCCCGGCAGACCCTGGCTCAGGGAGTCCTTGGTACCGCCGACCCCAGGTAGATTTTCTCTTTCCTCCGTGCCGGCCCGGGCGCCCCCCCGGGGAAGCCAGCTGCCCCTCGGGCGGCCTCTGCAGCTGGACGGTGAAGGACTCTTGCTTGCAGCAGCCCGTCCCAGCCAGCAGCACGCTGACGACCGCAGGCCCACGCCGCCTCTGCCGCCTCTGCCTCCCCTGGGGACGGGCTCCCTGGGCAGGCACGCTGCCCTCTGGGCTCTCTCCTCTGACCCCGCTGCCAGGCTGTCTCCTGTCGCAGTCTCAGCTCTAACTGTGGACAGTGGTGCTTGGGTTCCCCACGTGGCTGGTTCCGCGGGGCCCGGTCTTGCTAACAAGTCTACGCTGCTCGGGGCTGTTGAGCCGGCTGCCACTGGGCAGCCAGTCCCCACCACCGCTGGCCGCTGCCTGCCCCTGCCGCCCTCCCTGGCTCTCTGCGGCAACCTGGGCATCAGGCGCTCCTGGTGGCCCAACCACCTCCGGCACGCAAGTCGGGAGGAGGTGCAGGCTGCGGCCCCGGCCTGGGGGGCGCTGCTCCGGACCCAGTGCCACCGCTTCCTGGCCTGGTTCTTCTGCCTGCTGCTGGCACCCCCCTGCGGGCCCGGCCTGCCGCCCGGCCCGCCACCCTGTCGCCAGTTCTGCGAGGCCCTGGAGGACGCATGCTGGAGCCGCCTGGACGGGCGCGGGCTGCCACTCCCCTGCGCCTCCCTCCCAGCCCATGAGGACGGGCACTGCGTGTTCATAGGGCCACCGGCAGGTAACGGCCCGCCCGCCGCCACCTGCTTTCCCATCGGTCCAGCCAGGAGAGCTCGGCCAGGGCTGCGTGAGCCTGGCTCGGGGGCCCCGCTGGCCCTGATGTCATGCCCTCGGGAGGCCGGATGGGGCCTCCTTTCCAGGAGGAGGCGGAGCTCTGGGGAGGCTGAGAGGCAGGCTGAGACCAGAGGTATATGACAGCAGGTCTCCCCTGGCCCCGGGATCACGTGTCACGTGCGTGTCAGAGGGGAAACGGAGGCATAGACAGATAGACCGCTGAATTCTGGTTGCTGCTCCTGGTCACTGGGCCACAGTGTCTCAGGTCCTTTCTGTGTCCCAGCCTGCATGATCAAGGGGCCCGCAGGGGTGGGGGGCTTGCTGCTCTGAAAGTCCAGAAGTCTTGACAACCCAGCAGTCAGTGAGTCTGAGGAGCTCATAGGGGCCCCACCAGCTGGCCTGTGAGCTCCAGAGCCTCTCCATTACTGGGGAGCGGGAGGGTCTCTCCCTCCTGGGGGCCATGTCCCCCCGAGACTGCACCCCTAGGCCATGTGGCCAGTAGCGGGTGGATGGGCCACCACAGCTGCTAGGCCCCCCAGCTCCCTCTGCGTCCATGGTGCGCTGGGCCCTCGAGCAGAGCTGATTTGCACTGCTGGCCTGTCCTGTCCTTGCCCCGCTGTGTGTGTCCTGCCCCCCCAACCCTGTGGTGTTGTGGGGAACAGCCTCGACCTGCTCATTGGTCTGCAGAGTCATTGGGCTTTGGAGCTGGCCCAGTGCGAGGAGGGGTGGCTGCCCTGGACCCCGAGAGGGAGTGTCACCTGCTGGGCTCCTGGTGAGCGTGTGTGGGTGATTCGCTGGCCAGCTCTGGGATGCAATGAGGAGGTGCCCACGCCAGGGCAGGGCAGGAACAAGTGCCCACGACAGGCGGAGTCCACCCCAAGGAAGGAGAAAACCAAGGGAGAGGGGGGAGCGGCCGTGGCTTCTGCAGACAGACGGACGGGACACTGCTCGAGGGGTGATGGTGGCTGAGCCGTGTGTGTGAGCAGGGTGGCCAGAAGGGCATCCTAGGATCAGCCTGGGCAGGCTCTGCCCCAGGAGGGCATCTGAGGTGTGTGCAGAGCCCAGGGCCTGCGGCGGCCCCTGTGAGCAGGGTTGAGAGCAGAGCAGGGCTGTGCCCAGGTATGTCAGCACAGAGGGCGTTAACCTTGCCCTGTGCGGGGGGTCGTCTGCAGTGAGCCACATGTCCCCCTCCCCCACAGTCACTGCTCAGAACATCCGCATGCTGGGCTGGCCTGGGCCCTCTCTGCCCTGTCCCTGCCAAGCTCACAGGGCCGGGGCAGCCCTGCAGGGAGCTATGCTTCCAGGAGGACCCCAGTCCCACCCAAAAACCCACTTCCTCTTCCTGCTGCATAGTGTGGGGGGGTGAGGATGGGGCCCGGCGTGCCCTCCAGGGCGCTGAACACACATACATCCTTCTCCTGGGCCTTGGCAGGGCCCAGGTTCCCTTCGGGTCAGGGATCAGCTATAGCAGGCCTGGGGCTGGGGCCAGGTGGGGGATGGGCCTCGTGTAGGCAAGGCCCCGGCCAGGCTGCGTGGGGTGTGGAATTTCCTTGACCATAGCTTGCTTGAGGAGTGGCCCGAAGGGACTTCCTACTGGACATCTGCTCACATTGGCAGGGCCCCTGCCTGGGAGGGAGGCGGTGTTCCGAGCGGAAGCCTGGGAGATGCTCTGCTGCACTCGGATGTCCGTCACCCCAGGGACCCATGGGCCCAGGGCTGGAGCATTCTCCCCTCCTCTGGCCTCTCGGTGGCAACCATCCACCCACTCCAGTCCCCTGCACCGGGCTGGACGGTCCCTCTTTCCCTGTGTGCTGGGGAAGGGGCCTTGGGATGAGACTGTCTCTGACTAAGTGAGTCCCTCAGGCTGCTGGCGAGTTGGGACCGCAGAGTGGGCTGGGGCGTGTGCAGGGTATCTCTAGGGGGTGGCCAAGCCACAGGTGCCAGGTGCTGCCTCCCCAGGCCCCAGCAGACTCCCTGCAGGGCTCCACCCCCGCCTCCATGGCACTGGCACCCCCATCTGTCCTTCCCCCCACCTCCCAGCAGAGACGGGGCCCTGTGCCGGGCCCAGGGCCATATGGCCGGTAAGGGAAGGGAGTGGCTGCAGCCGTCAAGGCCCCACCAGCTCCGTCTGTGTGCATGGTCAGGCTGGGCCCTGAGCTGCGCCCGCTCCCCCCCGGGTAGCCTGGCCCGTCGGAGTCAGGCTGGGAGTGTCCCGGTCCCCTCCCCTCTCTGTGAAGGCAGCACACCGTTATTATTTATTATAATAATAATATTGTTATTTATTCTGAGGAGACCCTCAGAATAAAGCGAGTGAGGACCCACATAGGGAGAGCGGGACACGTCCATCCCAGCTCCTTCTGGGTCCCTGCCAGGTGGGCCAGCGAGGGGGCTGTCCCCCTGTGAGTGAGTGAGGACCGAGCTGGGGTCAGAGGGATGGGCCGGGGCCCCGCCTGGAAGGGGCAGGTTTTGCAGATGAGCAGGCTCAGCCTGGAGGGAGGAGCGTGCAGAGTCGCCAGAGCTCAGAGCGGCCCTTCCTCCTGCAAACCGCACACGCTGGCCCCAGGCCGCCCACACCTGCCTCTCAGCCTCTGGGGCCACCGTGCTTGTCTCATCCTGGGCTGCTTCTCCTCTGCGTTAGATTTTCATCCCAGGCTGGTCGTGAGCACGCTCATCAAGGTCCAGGCCTCATAGGAGAGGGCTGGACTTAGCGCCCTGCGCATGGAATGTCTGGGTTCGCACAGATGTGGTGTGTGTGTCCTAGGGCCGTAGGGACAGATGACCACAGACTTGGGGGCTCCAGTGAGCATAGATGTGTAACCTTTGGAGTCAGAAATCTGAAATCAGTCTCTTGGGGCCAAAAACAAGGGGTGGGGGGCTGCGTTCCTCCCGGGCTCAGGGAAGGCTCAGTCTCTGCCTCTTCAGCTTCTGGAGGCGCCTGCATTCCTTGGCTCACCGCCCTCCCTCCATCGTCAAGCCTGTGGAGTCAGCCAGCCCTTCCCAGGCTGCTCTGGTTCCCTCCTGGCTGGGGGAGCTCTCTGCTCAGGGCGTGGCGGGGTTGGGAGGGACCCTCATCCTGAGGGCTGGAACAGCTGTCACACCTGCAGAGCCTCGGGCTCCAGATGCTGCGGGACCGACGTCCTGGAGCCCGTTACTTGGCTCCGTTAGCATGTTTGTGCATCTGTGCGTGCCCACACATACATGAGACTCTTACTTTGTGGACATGGGACCACGTTCTTTGTCTCTGAAAGTTCCCTCTTCCTGCACAGTCTGGGACGTTCCCCATGTCACTGGAGGGCGGGGTGGAGAGCCCCTCTCATCCTCCCCATTTCTTCGTTTCTCACATGTTCACGTCTGTGTTAATGACTCGCATGCGGCCTGAGAACCCCCGAGGCCTGAGAGCCTGGCTTTGGGTGCTGGGTGATACCCCACGTGGAACGCAGAGCCTTTTTCAAGGGCTGCTTGGATGCCATCGACATTTTCTCTACCAGATCACTAAAAATGTTCTCCAAGGCCAGTAGGGGAACCCCTGTGGCACTGGGGCCTGGCACAGGGTTCCCTCCTGACCACCTCCCTGAGCTCCAGGGCCACGGGCTGCATGCCACCACAGCCACGGACTGTGCAACACCAAGGCCGGAGTGCACGTGTGTGCAGATTCGAGTGTGACGAGACTGTCGGCGTGTCGGCGGGGAAACAGGTCTCCATCCTCTCAGGGGGACTCCCAGCTCGCTGTGTCCCTGAGATGCTCGTCCCCCGTGTGTTTTCTCTGTGCTGCTGGGTGAGGACCCCTACCCCCGCAGCCTTCTTGACTCGGTGATCACTGCCGTGTGCGAGGAAGGGACAGGATGGCCTTTCTTTAGACACGTGATCAGGTTGTCTTACCGTGGTGGCCGCGTCCCGTCTCGTGGGACAGTGGGCGGGGAGAGAGCCCCCAGGAGCTGCATCGTGAATGAGGACTCTCTCTGCTTTTTCTGTGTGCACTGGGTGGGATGGGGCTTATCACCTCGGTGGGCTGTCAAAATAACCGGCCCCTTTGTCCTTTGTCCCACTTAGTGGCTTTCATCTAGAATTCTGTTTTATCTGATGTGGTGTTGCAATATTTGCTTACTTTTCTTGTTATCCTTTGCCTGATGTTTGGACCATGTTTTTGAGAGCAGTTTTGGGTTCACAGCAAACTGGAGAGGGGGGCACAGAGAGTTCCCGTGCCTTGTAGGCCGCCCCCGCTGTCAGCACCCTCACTTTGAGCCTGCATTGAGCTGTCATAATCACCAAACGCTGAGCGTTGGACAACATCTTCATTGCCCTGCAAATCCTCTGTGCTCCACCCGTTCACCGCCAGCCCCACCAGCTCCTGGAAAGCATCCATCTTTTGACTGCCTTCATAGCTGGGCCTTTTCCAGAGAGTCATAGAGTTGGAATCATCCAGTCTGCAGCCTTTTCAGCTTGCCTTCTTTCTTAGTCATTATGCATTCAAGGATTCCTCCATGTCTTTCTTGACTTAATAGCTTATTTTTAGCTGAGTGAGGTTCCATTGTAGGGATGGACTGCAGTTTATTTATTCATCTACTGAAGGGCTTCTTGGTTCCTTCCAGGTTTTGTCAGTTATGAGTTGTTATTGTTGTCACTAAGTCATGTCTGACTCTTTGTGACCCCGTGGACTGTAGCCCGCCAGGCTCCTCTGTCCATGGGATTCTCCAGGCAAGAATACTGGAGTGGGTTGCCATTTCCTCCTCCAGGGGATCTTCCCCACCCAGGGATAGAACCCACGTCTCTTGTGTTTCCTGCCTTGCAAGTGGGTTCTTTACCCGATGAGCCATCCAGGAAGCCTCCAGTTATGAGTAAAGTTTCTAGAAACATCCACGTGCTGGTTTTAGTGTAGATACAGGTTTCAGCTCCTTTGGGTAAATACCCAGAAGCATGATTGCTGTTTCCTGTATGTTTAGTTTCTTAAGAAACTACCAAACTGTCTTCCCAAGTGGCTGCACCATTCTGCATGCACCCCACCTCCCCCAGCAGTAATGAGAATCCCTTTCGCTCCACATCCTCGCCAGCATTTGGTGGTGTGGCCATTCCAGATTTTGGCCATTCTGGTAGATGAGTAGTGACCGCTCATTGTAGTTTTATTTTGTTTTTATTTTATTTTTTGGCTGTGCCATGTGACTTGTGGGATATTAGTTCCCTGACCAGAGATTGAACCCGTACACCCAGCAGTGAAAGTGAGGATTCCTAACCACTGAACTACTAGGGAATTCCCTTGTTTCAATTTGCATTTTCCTGATGACAGCTGATGTGGAGCATCTTTTCAATCTGCCATCCATACCTCTTCTTTGGTGAGGTGTCTGTTTAGATCTTTTGTGCATTTTTCAGTCAAGCTGTTCATGTTCTCGTTGAGATTTAAATGTTCTTTGTATAGTTTGGATAAGAGTCCTTCGTGTGATGCGTGTTTTGCAGGTTTTTTTCCTCCGAGTCTGGCTTGTCTGCTCATTCTCCTAACGGTGTCTTTTGGAGAACAGATGTTTTTCATTTTTAGTAAGTCCAGCTTGTCAGTTCTTTCATGAATTGTGTTTGTGTTGTATCTAAGTAGTCATTGCCAAAAGCATGATCATTAAGCATTTCTCTCCCATTACCTTCTGGGAGTTTTATAGTTTTGCACTTTACATTTAGATCTGTGATCCATTGTGAGTTAATTTTTGTGAAGGGTGTAAGGTCTGTGTCTAGATCCTTTTTTTTTTCCTTCATGTGATATCCACATGCTACAACACCATTTGTTGAAAAGACTATCGTTTCCCCATTATACTATGTTTGATGTTTTAATTCAAGGTTGGCTATATTTATGTGAGTCTCTTTCTGGGCTCTCTATCTGTTCCATTGATCTACTTGTCTCTTCTTTTGCCAAGATCACACTGTCATGATTCCCATAGCTGTTATCAGTTCAGTTCAGTCGCTCAGTCGTGTCCGACTCTTTGCGACCCCATGAACCACAGCACGCCAGGCCTCTCTGTCCATCACCAACTCCCGGAGTCTATCCAAACCCATGTCCATTGAGTCGGTGATGCCATCCAACCATCTCATCCTCTGTCGTCCCCTTCTCCTCCTGCCTTCAATCTTTCCCAGCATCAGGGTCTTTTCCAATCAGTCAACTCTTCGAATCAGGCCAAAGTATTGGAGTTTCAGCTTCAGCATCAGTCCTTCCAATGAACACCCAGGACTGATCTCCTTTAGGATGGACTGGTTGGATCTCCTTGCAGTCCAAGGGACCTG